>BPLQ01003582.1:0-600000 GCA_021605075.1 Caerostris darwini
GTAGCTAGACCTGTCTTAGGTATCGAAATAATTTGAAAGGCGTAACTTAAAAAAATTTAGAAAAAACTTTTTTGGATATGTAATCCATTATTTTTATTTTTTAAGGGCTTAAGAAAACAGTGAATGTTGGAAAACTTAATTAGAATCATTGTACCTTTATTCATAGTACATAGAAGTTTATGATTTTTTTTAAAGAATGAAGCGAAATTTTTTGAAAACAACTTCTTTTAATAATGATTTATTTAAAGCGGCCCGACTCGTGGCTCAGTGGTAGCGAGCGCCGCTGATGAGTTTGGGTTGAGGTTCAATCTGCTGGCGGCATTGTTGTTTCAAAGTTTCAAAAGCGAGTGGCCTCGAGGGCGTTTATGATGTTCAGCATCTTGCCTCGTGAGTCAGACTACCCGGTGAGAGTTTTCCGGGCCTTCTCTCATACGATAAGCAAATGCGGGATATTTGCACCTAAAACGTCCTTCCGGAATTCCCTGTCCCCCTTTTCCAGTGACTTGAAACCAAGTCAGACTTCTACCTTCGTGTGCTCCATCACAACAAAAGCTGCCCCCTTTCCCTCTATCCATGGATAGACTACTTATGGGTTGTCCGTCCCGTTCTGCCGGACACTGATTGGTTTTGTTTGTCGCTCTACGGTCATTTTTTGCACACTTTCGGTTAATTAGATCAGGACCAGGATTCGAACCTGAAGCCTGTGTTATCAAAGGTCAGGTCAGACACTAAGGATTAGTCACAACAGCATTTATTTAAAGCCTTTTCTTTTAGACGAGTATCAATAAATATATGCTTTTAAAGACATATAGAGGTGGCAGAAATGAATATTGAACTAGTTGTGAATTATAGTTAAATAAAATAGTTATAATAATAATAATAAAATAGTTAAATAAAATAAAATAAAATCTCTATAAAACAAAATTAAACACAATTAAATTAATTAAAATAGAATAGCAATAAAACCCAAATGAGGTTTATTAAATATTAAAATCAATCAAAAAATGCTGTTAGAATTATTACAATAAATGATGAAATAAAAAAAATGTCTTACCAATGATTGCTATAAATAATAAATTTTGAGTGATCAAAACAAATAAACTCAATGTTTTACTATATCTCAGCAACTCTGTTTAAACCTATATATAGCATAGCTACTTTGCATACCAGTTTGTTAAAAGATATGTAGAGTAGTAGTTTTATAAAACTACTACAGAGAGAAATAAGCAATTCAATGTTCATGTTTTAAATTTGGAAAATAAATCTTAACTCGAAATAATCTTATCTCGAAAGATTTTTCCTGATATGTATAATATCCATTCGCTAATGTTAAGTGTACTACAGTACTACAGTATTATCTTTGCATTCCTGTTAGCAATCTAATAATCAATTTCACATACATAAATGCTTTGTTGAATTTCTAATATTTAAAAAATGTTTATTTATAATTTAAATAATTCTTTTCAAATATAATTACTGGATATAAAAATTAATATACAGTACTTAAACCAATTTAAGTCATTATTTTATGTGATTCATCCTTAAAAAATATTATATGTCTTCTACTTTTCTAGCTATGCATATATTTTAAAATAGGGTATTTCTGATTTTTATTATAGTGTTCCTTTAAACATGACTAAGTAAATATTTTTAAACGAAATTTGTTTACAAACAATTGCATGAATAATTCAGTCTATATTTATAGTTTCCCCATGTTCTCCATGCACTTTTAGAAGAATGTGGGTGGAGTTCTATTCCTGACATCTTTACGATGTCGAAACAATTTTTAGAATAGCAAAATGCATAAAAACTAATTCATAAATATTTATGTGAGAAATTTCACAAATGCAGCGAATTTTTCCCCCCATGAGAAACAAAAACTTCTTTTTTTTAAACTTCTGTTCACTAACTGCGATAGTTGTTCTAAACTTTCTTTTGAAATCATTAAATATACAGCTAAACGGAGATTGCAAAAATAAACATAGCTGAAATGACAGAAGAATTTTTTATGTTGAAAAATGACTTTAAATATCAGTTACCTTGGAAATCTTTATCCCACTGAATTATTTTTTTTCAAGATCGAGATCATGTACGATCCTCGTGTATAAATCCTCGTGTATGATCCTCAGGTATGAATTCTATTAAAATAAATAGCTATTAAAATTGGTGATTATATAAATAAACCTAGCTGTTTTAAACCTAAAAGAAACATTCTTTATGTTGAAAAAAGGACTTTAAACATCATTTACCTTGGAATTCATTATTCCATTGAATTATTTTTTTTTCAGCATTCAAGTACTCGTGTATGATTACACATGTATGCACCTTATGTATGAATAATATTAAAATAAATGGAGATTATAAAAATAAACCTAGTTGAAGTAACAAACATTTTTTAAGTTAAAAAATTACTTTAAATATCATGTATTTTGAATTCATTATTCCATTCAATTAATTTTTTTTCAGCATCGAGATCCTCATGTATGATTCCTCGAGTATGAATCCTATTAAAATAAATGTAGATTATATAAATAAACCTATCTGAAATAAAAGAAGCATTTTTTATGTTGAAAAAATGACTTTAAATATCATTTACCTTGGAATTTATTATTCCATTGAATTCTTTTTTTAGCATCGAGATTCTCGTGTATGATTCCTCGCGTATGACCCTGTATGATTCCTCGTGCATGATCTTCATATATGAATCCTCTTACTAGAAGGAAGGCCTGATTGCCGAGTGGCTGGCGCTATGGCTCTCGGTACCACAGACTTCGGGTTCTAGTTCGAGTTCCAGCGGTGCAATGGGTGGTTCAGAATCCACTTTACCTGTAGATCCCGGTCTGTTTAGCCCTCGTGTGCCCAAGATGACCGTAGAACGATAAACCAAATTGTACTGGAAGGATATTGCATCTTCTCTAACGCTCTTTATCGTTAGATACGGCGCAAGTTCCATGAGTCTTAATTAAAAATCGATTTATTTGCTTCTTATAATCACAGTACTTATTAAAAATGCAGATAAAACTCTAAAATGTAATAAATAGGGGGTAAATATCATTTATTTATTATATTTGCTACAAAAATTAACCTTAATAAAATTAATTGTTCATGTAATCAGTTTTAATTGCAATTTACCTTTGTTACTTATTATTGCATATAAATATTTTTTTTTTCAATATAGAGTTATTGGAAAAAGTTTCTATAGGCCGCTTATGCGTGTTAGGAAAATATGAAAAATACTTTAAACAGACAATACGTTTTCCCATACTGTCATCGAATATCCTCATTTTTAAAATTACATTGATATTCGATATGTTTAATTGCTATTCTGTTTTATAATAAAAAAACTCAAAATAAGATTTAAAAAGTAAATCAGAAATTAAAAGTTTATGGTTCAAATAAACTATTTTTTCATCAAGCACAGTACCTGGACAAATTATTAGACACATCCAATTAATTAAAGGTAACACATAAAATATAAAACAAATCTTTTATTCAGATTGGCCTATCTATATTGTAATGTAAATCTATATTTGTAGAGCGAAAACTTTATTAGAATTTTTGGAATACCTCACCATCATTACCTTGTACAAGTAGTAGGAACGCGCGGAAGACTTCAGGTTTTTAAAAATCGCATCTGTGCTATGATAGTGGGGTATTTTTAAATTCCTACTATTAGTTCACACTCTCCCTATATATATCTTGTTCAAATTTTCAATCGTTCATAAAATACTTTGTATTCCTCCACTCAAGTTCAAATACATTTTTTCAAACTTGTAGGGGATGACACTGGATGTGAATACAGTTTTCTCAGATATTAATTCATTCATTAAATTGAATTCATTCATTTGAGTTTTTTTTTAGATTTAAGTTGCATGTATCTACGTATAGATGGCGCCAGATGTAAGAGGAATGCATATATAAGTATGAGGAATATTTATTAAGAACTTTCTGCAATATAGTGAAAATAATGTAGGAATTGACTTAATTTTTTTTTCTTTTTATATTACTTGTTTCTGTTTCCATTTTATTTCTCTGGTTGTTTAGAAATAATTTGTGTAGTATGTTATGTTGTGTGTTATGCTTTCTTCTATAAATGAATAAAGTCGTTTAGTTATAATAATTCAAACAAGTGATTTAATTCATTGAAAAATTGCAAAAGTGAAAGCCCTGGATGATTTGAACAATTTTGAATTGAATTTTTTAAATCGAAATTTGAACGAAATTTCTGAAAAATTACATGCCTCAAAATCATCTGTGAGACGTATCAAGAAAAAAATATTGAAATAGATGACACGATGCCTGTTAGAAGAAAGGCAAACTCATATTCACGCCATGATCACATTGCTGTTTGAAAGGAGATTTGTATGGAAACTGAAAATCTATTTGTATCGAAAATCTATGTGCTGTGTGCTAAAAGAAAGGCAAAGATGCATCGAAAACTCATATTCATGCCATTGTCAGATTGCTGTTTGAAAGAAGATTTGTATCGAAAATCGATTTCCACGAAAAAGTGAAAAATATCTGATCTTGAATACAGTGGTATTCCACCATCAATGTGAACCGTAAGGCAAGAATGAGCAAAATTGAACTTCGAACTCATCGACCCAAATTGACATGAAATCCAAACTTTTAAAGAGGAAGAAGAACCATCAGCACCAGGATCATTAATTCTTTAAATCAATAATTATTATTTATGATTCCTTCTTACTTTTATGAGTTTAGTGTTGTTTATTTTCTCCTCTAACTATTTTATATGCGATTTTTTTTAATTAATATCTTTTAATTTTGGGTCTTTTTCAGCGATGAAAGCACATTTAAAATTATGATCAATTAGGTCCAGTTTGTCCAAAGACGTCCTGGCGAAAAATACTCCGAGTATTTTTCCGTATGTAACCTATTAAAGTAATTATATGTTTAGTCATTAATGACAATGGTATTTTGATACGTACCTTTACGTAATTGATGGTATTATGCGACACGGCCAGGACAAAGCAGCCTATTACCTAAACTAAGGGATTGGCTTCCACATGGCTCATGTTTTTATGTAGGATAGAGCCCCCTGCCATGCTGTTAAAGTTACTACATAACAAGATAATGCCCCTTTATTAACTTGACCAGGAAATTCACCGTATATGAATTCAATTGAGAATGCGTGGGTGTTTAAAAAAAAGGAAATTATAATCACAATAACCAAGTAGATTGAAAGTATTATTTTAATCTGCAGTCATCATCAGCAGTTAACAACAAAATATCAGAAGCATGAATAAAAAATACTTATTATGTAATGTGTTTATGAAGATAATAACTTAAGTGTTTAATATTTATATTTATTATTTCTATTATATTTTTATTATTGAGAAAGAGACCACTTATTTAATAAATATTTTTAAAATGCGTCTAATAATTTGGTCCGGGCAAATTTATTAAATGTTAAAGTTATAAACCTAACCGATTTAAATATTACACTATTAATGCTTCAATACCATCAGGTAGTATATGAAAAAAACCTTTATCGATTGGTAATTACCGATTCGGTATGAAAAAAAAAAGTAATAATATAAATTTATGTATATTAAATTAAATACCAATTCCATATACATAAATAAATCTTTATGTTGAATGAATTAAAGAAAATATTAGTACTACTAGTAAACAAAAACTAGAAAATTTGTAATGGAATACATTTGCAAAAGAAATTAATCTTCAAAAATTAGTTTAATTATTTGTAAAGAAGTTGTTCATGGTCTGTAATTTGTAGATTGTAAATTGTTGTTAATTTTAAGCGAAGAATATATTTTAACAAAATTCAACCCCTTTATTTTAAATTTTAATCAACGTAGTTTTATATTTAATTACAAGTGCATGTCAAAAATAAAGAGAGTTATCACAACAATGTAAGAAAAAGAGAAAAAAAGATTGATGTAAGTCAAATGATCTCTCATACAAGATGCCGAGACCACAATTCCGGCATTAATCATAAGTTGCCCTCAAGGGGGCCCACACAAAGGGCAGGTGCCCCTTTGGCCTTTCAGCCGACACCGGCTCGCGTCTCTACTTAACTGTGGAAAAAAACACCACAACAACGTCACGATTTCATGGAAAAAAAATTAGAAGGGGGGTACCAAACGATTTTACAAGGCATCAAGCATCACAAAGGTGAAGAAGAGATGTTGAAAAAGAATCTTAAAGGGGAAAGAAGAAAAAAAAGAGCACGAAATGAAAAGTTTACGCCGTTAACTGCCACAATGTTTCTGGTTCCATCACTTCACTTGAAATCACTTGTCACGAAAGCGTTTATAACAAACGCCTGCCTATTTCAGCCAATCACGTTTCATCCCCAGAGTATGACGCAACACCATTTGCCGCTCGGACTAAAAGCAATCCACTTGAATCTTGAAGTTTCATGATGTGTTTGTTTATGAAATTGCATCTAATAAGTGAATGGGAGTAATTTTTTTCACTGTACAATTCTCACTATAAGCAGTGTGCGAGAGACGATGGTTGTAGATAGAAGTAATTGCTAAGGTCTTTTAGGAGGTGGATCTTGAGACGTCAAATTTTCTTTTCAGTGGTGTTTTTAATTTTGTAAGTGAGAGAAATGGCGAGAGGTGACAGGTAGGGATTTAGATAATATCGCCGGCGTGAAAAGCTTTTAGGAAGAAAATTTGCCTCAACAATATGCAGCTTGTCTGGCGGTGCTGGTAAGGTGAAACCTCTGGTGGAATGCCATACTCAGATTTCTTTTTGAGATTAAACTGATTGAAGATTTGTTGTTGATAGCGGCATATCAATTTTCTGACATAAAAGTTCGTGATGTTTGACTACTTCGAAATATTTCCCAGTGGTGAAATTACTTGAAGGGTGAAGCTTCGATTTCGTCAAGTGTAAATATTGTACTAGTATTTTTAACGTAAGAATCCATGTCGGTCTAAATGAAATACATTCTCTAGCAGAAATAATTTGGTTTTGTTGAATTCTGCATCGCATTTTTTATACGAAAATTTGAATATATAAGAATATTATGTGATAAAAAACAAGTTGGTAGGTATTAACCGACAGTGTTTAAATTTTATCAGGTATAGATTTATAATTTTTCTGGAGCCAACAAAACTCCTGCCTATGAAAATATTGGATTTATAACTACCTATTTGACTCAACAAATAAAGTTTTTAAAACATCTGGAGCTCTTAGAAATAATATAACTACAAAAAATAAATAAATAAAAAATAAAATAACATTCACATCATTTTAGTTCCTTAATTAAAATGGTAAATACATCAGTTTTCAATGGATTTCATCATTGGAATAGAAGTAAATGAAAGGGCAGATCTTCTAGCCAAAAATCAGAAGTTCCTAAACAGTGTTCTCTCCCTCTTAAGTCTTTTAGAACTATACGGGATAAAAAGAAAATAATTAATTAATCTTATATTAGAGAATTATTACTTAACACCAAAGGAAAGGTCTTGGAGACAATCGGGGATGAATGGAAAATATTTAGTGGAAAACTCGCAAAGAAGTTGTTGCCAATTTTAGATTAACAATTGGACAAGACTACCTGGCCGAACATTTGGCCAAAATAAGGATTGTGAACTTTGATGTATATGTTTTATGTAAGACAGAGAAAATGAATAAGGCCCGTCTATTTGTTTGATCGGAACTGGACTAACAACAGAATGGTGATTTGTGTACTCTTTACTGGAGGGCCAGAGAAAATGTCCTGATCACATGGAATTTTATTTTGGTACTTCTAGCTTTTTAAATTTTTAGAATATATAACTTGTTTTAACTGTTTTTAATGCCTTTTGTTAAGAATGTCTGGTCTTTTCCTTTACAATTTTGATTTGCTTATATGTTATTTTTGTTTCTAAGGTAAGTGGCCAAATTTGTATGAATTGAGTTCTAATAAAGCCATAGGTAACAACAACATTCACATCATTGGATTTTTTTATTAAAAATCAAAGAAAAATGACGAAATTTCATTATACAGTATGTTTGATTTCTGTACTTTAAGAATGCTTTAGGATTTAAAGAAAATTAAATATTTGGAATTACATTTATCGATGTCTACCGCTTAAAAATACGGATATCAGTAAATCATCACGACTCATTTGTCCAGGTTTATTTAAAGAACAGCTTTCCAATTATAATCTTTCCGCCGATTGATAGCACACAAGATGAACAGTACTGAGATGACGAGGAAGAGCAATTCAGATGAATAGTATGAGTAGTTGAGATGAGAAATTGTGTTGTTTTTCTATTGCAGCTGGCAATACAGAGACAGTTAATCTTTTTGCTATAATCAAGGGCTGCATTGCTGTTACTCATTTAGCACAACCCGGTGGGCATATGTAACTTTGAAGATGTGCTACGGACACGAGTAACACTACCCCAAAAAAGCTTTACGATCCTATTACACCGGGATCTACGGTTTAATGAGGATTCCGAACCACTACAAACATCGATGGCACCATGAGAAGTATGTGATAGAAGTATGGCTGTGACGCAAGATGAGCAGTGCAGAAATGGCTTGTCGCCAACTGTACAGACCATCTTAATGAAATACTTGTGTACAAAAGTCGTTGACACAATCCTTCCGATGGTTATATAAAGACAAGATCTAAGTAGCGATTTATATCGTAGTCCTTTTTTTGCATAAATAAAATGATTACTTATCAAACTTTTTGACTGAACATTTTAGATTTGGAATTTGAAACCATTGACATACAGAAAACTTCACTCTAATACACTTCACATACCCCAGAAAAATTCACACTAATCTTAACATCACTAATCTAAACAACAAATTCACACAATTCTAACACTTAACCACAAAAGGACTCAATTTTTTAAGTCATTTTCTTATGTTCGATTTCGATATGTGTCTAATTTCCCAATGATCTTCCATCACAATTCTTCCGAGAAATGATGCCTAAAAGTCATAAAAAATTGTCAGATTTCTTATTATCATTGCAAAGTATGCAGTCTCACAAAAGCTTCTATGCTACAAATGTGTTTTCATCTGTTGTATGAAAAGCCACTGTTTTGCATACTAAAGTTGTTTTACAAAATTTTCTTTGAAAAACTACTCATATTTGATATTAATTGCACATTTTTAAACAAATAATTGTATATTTTGGATTTTTTTTAATTTACAGACGTGCACAAATATTATCTTATGTTTTTACAATTATTATATTATCTTATGTTTTTACAATGAACCAAACTAAAACAAAATAACTGCTGTTTTTATTAATTTTTCTTCATAGCAGAAAAAGACCAGAAAATTATCTTTTTTTTTATGACGTAGATATTTGCATTAAAAGACTAAATTATTTTTTGTCTTTTCTTATAAAGATTAACCTGCATTCTAATGGTTTCTTTTGAATAAAATAATACTTTTGGATATATATTAGTATACTTTGTAAAGGACGATAATTTCCTTTAATTATACATTTTTAAAATTACTGATATTTTTCGTTGTTTTATCCTAATTAAATCTTTAATTTTTTTAAAAATTCTTTTGGAGGAAAATATTTTTTTTTAAACAGAGGCAATCTTAAAAATAAATAGTTAATTTTCAAATACGATACTCCGAAAAAATTATATGCCAGTTAAAAATTAGAAGAAAAAAAATTTCAGGCGTGTCAAATAGTCTTCCAGTATAATTTTGCCTTAACCATTTGGTTTATCTCTTTTCGCCATCATTATGAAGTATTGTAAATGAAGGTTTTTTTCTGTTCTAATGCAACTGGTGAACACTTAGACAATTGTCTTAGATGCCTTAAGGCAAGCGCTGCACCGACGTTACTCACTTAGCACTACCCAGGAGGTACGTGTAGCTTGAAGATAAGCTACGGAAGCGGATTAACAATACCTCCGCAACGCTCTACGATCGTGTTAGACCGGGACCTACGGTTTAAAGTGGATTCCGAACCACTACAAACATCCATGGCGCCACCGGGACCAGAACCCGAAACCTGTGGTACCGAGCCACTTGGCCATTCAGATTGGTCTTTGTAGTCTTTTATGGAACATCTTTGATGTAATGATCTTTTTATGGAACACGAAAATAGATACAAATTAACTATTTTCATTATTAATAAAAATATGTCTTTAGTACCAGTGAGAGTTTAATCTATAATATGATAGTTAGTCTTAAAATCTATTGCTAATAAACAGGAGGTCTACTCGTCAATTCAATTTCCATTTATATCATATTCTCTATTAAATGATGTTGTTTCTAAAGCCACAATGAACGATGGAGAAATATACTTTATGCATTCTTCAGGAATGTAAAGTATACATTCTTCTAGCAAAGCAAAAAAAAAGGAATTTGTCTATTATTAACAAAATCCAAGATGTTGTTTATAGAAATGAAGAAGTTTATTACTTAGAATCAATTTCATTTTGCAAAGGATGTCTGTTTTCTTTTTAGGAAAAGAAGTTTAAAAGTTAAGAAAAGCTTTTTTAGGAAATACTTTGCATTATTGGAGAATTCAAGAAGATTATAAACCACATAAAAATTTTCTTAATTTTTCTACAGAAAATTTTTTTTTATTAAAAACGTTTTCAAGTTGCTCTTTTATTTATTTTAACAATTTGAGAATTAATCAAAACAAATTTCTGAAATATGTTTGAAATTTTTTTTATAAGTATTGCTTGTTGAAAAAGAAACATGTCACTATCCTATCAAGATAAAGTGATTCAGTGTTAAAAACATAGAATATCTCCATTTGAATACAAAAAAAAATTTTCATAATAAAAATAAAAAAAACCTTTTTTTTTTTATTTCTGAAAAAGCTCACATGAATAATAATTAAATTTATATTTCATTATATAGATTTTAATATCGAATTAATATTGAATTTTTGAATTTCATTTTATTGAATTTAATATCGAATTGATATTGAATTTTTGAATTTCATTACATTGAAAATTTATATTCATTTATATTCATTGAAATGTGATTTTTTTTTAATTCGAGATTTCATAGTATTAAAATCGCCATATTTAACAGAATAAAAATAAGCCTATAGCGTAAGGTAAGAGATAAAAAAGTATAGAATTAAATATATTTCGTTGAATCTTTAAACCAAAACAAAGCATATTATTTTTACATATTTATTTAATCAATTTATTCTATATATTTCTTTAACATTATTTGGTTGAAGATCTTGCTAAAGTCAAAGAAGAAATGTAGCTTATAATCTTTATTTACACGGGTATTTGATATTTGGTTATAGTGAAATTTTATTCTTTGCCAAACCAAACTGATAAAATTGCTTGGTAAGAGATGAATAGTTAATGTCCTTAGATCGTTGTTGTAAAAAAAGAAAATTTCAGATTTCAAGCCCAATTAATTAGTTTTTAAAAGACTTTTGGAATGAAAAGAGACTTAATTTTTTTCCCGCTAGATTTCCTTTTCAACTCAACCACCCACTTCTTAAAATAGGTTTTTTCAAGAAAATCAATATCACCTTGTACACATGCAAATTTAGCTTCCAGGCATCAAATTAATCTACCTTGAAATATTAGGTTGGGGAAAAAGAAATCCATTATTTTTTCGATAGATTGCTGTAGTGATCGATATCACGTAAAGTATCAATTAAACAATTTCAGATTTATGCTCGTTAGAAAGGTGGCACTTTACTAAAATAATTCTTTTTTTTTTTGTTTGGTCCAGTTACAGGGTGTTAAAAATGGAAGTGAACAAAGAGAAAATTCGGTACATTTTACCAGTTTTTCTTTGACAAAGGCGAAAATGCAAGCCAAGCCAATTATGTGCAATTTTGGTTTCGTAGATTCCGTTCAGGAATTTTTGATGTTAAAGATGCACCTCGCACAGGTAGGCCGGTGTAAATGAAAAGTTGACCGGCATGTTTCGTAACATCGCCCAGGAGCTAAAAATCAGGACCATTAAACAATTGAAAAAATGATTTCAGAATTTCCATCTGCGAAGCCTTGGCCAAACGAAATGAGATAGACCCATTTCTTAAAACGGATGGTGACTGGAGATGAGAAATGGATCACATATGATAACCCCGAAAACGATCGTGGTCAAAGAGCGGTGAAGCACCTTTTCTGTTATGCATGGGATTTTTATTATGCTTCCATAGCTAAAAACCGTTTGAAGATGATTGACCAGAAACGGCCAGAATTTGGCCAACAGGATTGTCGTGTTCCACCAGGACAACGCTAGGCCACACACATCTACAGTGACTCGCCAGAAACTTCGGGAGCTTGGTTGGGAAGTTTTAATGCATCCGCCATACAGTCCGTCAAGCGATTATCATCTTTTCTTGCATTGCAAAATTTCTTTAATGATTTTTTTATCTATGTTACAACAAAACGGTGCATATTTGACCCAAATCGACAATCCGAAATATTAAAAAAATGAAGTTCATATAAAAATTTATCAGAAGTAACTTTACCGATAAAACTCTTCATTTCATTTCTGAGAAGTTTAATGTTTTTTTTTTATGTTGGATATTTGTATTATGTAGAAATGACGATGACTTTTATTAGAACAATTGTTTTTTATCATGTATGAACATGATGTTATCCTGGCTAGGAGTCCGTGACTTTATAAAAAAAATAGGTGGGAGAAAATAAAATTCTAGGCAATAGGTCGCTAAAAATAGCAATAGTATAACAGCTTGAATCTAGTATAATATTATATAATGGCATTAGTATAACAACAATATAACAGCAACAGTATAATGCAATGCATAGCAACAGTGTAATTTTGGTATATTCTCTTAGTTATTTGATTTGCTAGTTATTCCGAACAATTGCTTCATACATTTCTTGGATTATTGAACATATATATATATATATATATATATATATATATATATTATATTCGCACAGTATCATTATGTACACGAGCAATAGAATGAAATACGTGAGCGGAGTTTTGTATATACTATATAAAATTATATATAAAGGGGAATTATAGAAAAATTTTCTCGATATCTGAGTCCCAAGCAATTCACAAAAACTAAATGACATTTCAGTTTGAGGTACTTTGAAGTATGCGCCCGAGAATGATATGAAAAACAATAGTTAAATAGTTACAATGACAAAATTTCGAAAATTTCAAAGGGCAGCACCTACTTTTTTTATTTGACAATAAAAAATAATAGTAACTCCTGTAATATTATCATGACATTTGCGAAACAAGAACAATAAATTTGATGAAATCGACCGTTAAAAGCACATCGGGGCCATCTTTATTTAGAAGGCATGTAAGATATTCAATATAAAGTAATTCAAAGTACTCAGGACATTCAAAAATGGTAATTCTAGGTATTCAGCATAAGATTGTTCAAAATATTCAAGCAATTCAATCTAAGATAATTCAATATTAGGTATCAATATTCGGTATTCAATATTAGGTATCAATATTCGGTATTCAATATTAGGTATCAATATTCGGTATTCAATATTAATATTCAATATTCGGTATTAGGTATTCAGCAATTCAATGTATGATAAAAAATTCAATATAATTCCAGGAACTTATTCAATATCGTTAGAAGGTATTCAACGCATTCAATATGAGACAATTTAAGGTTCTCAGGGCATTCAACATGAGACCATTTTAAGTTCTCAGGGCATTCAATATGAGGCAATTTTTCTCAAGGCATTCAATGCGAGGCAATTTTAAGTTCTCAAGGCATTCCACATGAAGCCATTTTAAGTTCTCAAGGCATTCAATATGAGGCAATTTTAAGTTCTCAAGGCATTCCATATGAGGCAATTTTAAGTTCTCAAGGCATTCAATATGAGACAATTTTAAGTTCTCAAGACATTCAATATGAGACAATTTTAAGTTCTCAAGGCATTCAATATGAGACAATTTTAAGTCAGGGCAATCAGTATTAAGTAATTCAAGGCACTCGTATTCAATATATATATATATATATATATAGGTGGGCCTCATATACCACGTTTGCTATCACGAACAGCTCACCGACAGGTGTATGTAGTAAGAAAGAGTGCGCATAAAACTCCCACATTTAAATAAGAGAATATGACTGAATGTGTGTGAGTCTTATCAAGTCTCCACGTTTCTGAAAGCAGTGATTCTAACAAACCACAGCAGAAGGAAAGCAAACCTTCTTCCATTGACAGGCTAGCCTGCAAATATTATCAATAAACTACCAATGTAATGATTTCAACGTTCATTGATATGACAAATCTGTATTTAAAATAATTAAATAATGTTTAAAATACTACATTATTCAACGTAAATATTGATTTTAGCCATTAAATAAAATGCTGATCAAATTTATTTGAAAGAAAATATCTTGATGGTAAAGATTGATTGTGTCATCTAAAATATAAATTTTTATTCAAAATTACCAGAAGATCCGAATCACCTGCGAAATTTTTCCTTATTTTCAAAATCATATAGTTATATTTTTATTCTATATAATCCTCTCATTAAATTATATTAAATTACTACTTGGCTTTTGTACACTTTTTAAAGTGGAATTTAAAAATAAATTATAATATTTCGAGTAATAAAGATTAAATTACTATATATATACATATACAGAGAGAGAGAGAGATAGTTTTACATAATTCATTATAAAATATTTCTATATTATTTGTTTAGTAGAATCTTGAAGTTAATAATAAAAGGATCTTCTTTAAACTATTACTATTCCTTTTACGAAACAGATTTGTTAAACTACTTTAAGAGGATTAACTAAAATCCAGGATTTTATAGTGATCTATAATATAATTGTTTATTTTTCTTTTTCGTCAACTTTCAAATGAAATAATATTCAAACCACGAAATTTTGAGGAATTTCTTTTATTTACTTTTATTCAGAGCAAAATTTTTAATGATATAAATACATTTTTTGGTTTAAAAAAATATTTTCTTGAGAAAAAGAAGAAATAAAAATTTTCACAAAAAATAACTTTCAGTGAAGTACATGTGCATATATTCTTAGTCTATTTTTACCCATTTGCATAGTACTATACAATTGAATTGTACTGTACTTCAAAGTACCGTAAAAACTGCATTGTAAGAGCAGTCATCGTATGAATTGTACGTGATAAACGAGTGAATAAAGTGATGAACGAGTTGTGTCAACTAGCGATTAGGAGAGGTCCAATTCAAATCCGTGATTGTGTTCGTTGCAGTCTCTACTTACAGAAGCGAGAAGACGCGAGAACGATTTAGACAGCGTGTGTATGTGTCTGGAATCTTCAGTTAGAATGCTTGATGGGTCTTTTTCTTTTTTTTCTCATATGACACTGACATTCAAAAGAGTTATTCAAAAACGTCTTCCAAGATTATCACCCCTTCATCATCCGTTGGAGCTATTCGTTAAATACAAGGTGATTACAATTGAAGTCCCACTTTCCAAATGCTGTAAAAAAGAACCACTCGCACACAATGAGTTCAAATTTGAACTGAAGATACTTGCAGAAGAGGGAAACGTTACGGCATCAAAAATATTCCAAAGTGTATTAATAGATAGCGCTGTAAACGGCATAAAGAAAGTGAATTCGGCTACCCGTGATGTTTTGAATCGTTAGAATTCGGCTACCAGTGATATTTTGATGTTCAAATTTGAACTCATTGTGACAAGTGTTTCTTTTTTTACAGCATTTGGAAAGTGGGACTTTAATTACAATCACCCTGTATATAAAAGGAGACTCATGTATATAAAACCAAAAATAAAGCAGATTATCGTCCCCAAAAGTAATAAATTTCGAATTTGCTTGTGGTGTACACGCCATTTATCATTCTCAGAAACGAGTAGACTCGGTGGAGATTAGCATCGACAGTAAGAAGAAAGTAATTGGTTTTCTATGTTTTCCCCCATTAGATAGATAAATCTTCCTGGATGTACTCTTTTTTTTATTGTTAAGCCTTTTAGAATTCAAATTTATAAAGTAAAAAGTAACAATATGAGTTACTAAGTAAATTTAATAATAATGTATATATGCATCCTTATGAGGACAAATCGAAAAGAATCGGAGGAATATTAAGCACATAAAAATTTTAAAAAAACTATCATTTGTAAATTTAAAAAATATACGAAAATCCGAGTGTCTTTAATAATGTTTCGTATCAATAGAACAATTCACTTTATTCCTTCAAAAATTATAAAAATATTATTAAATTAAATTTTCAGATATCTTTCACCAGTTCTTTTCTTGAATTCTATATAAAAATCTACATGAAACCTTTAAGAGTCGACATTGATAAAATTTGCAAAAATATGCACACATTAAACTAAAAACTAAGCTTTTTTTTATATTTCCAAAACAAATATATCCCAAGAACAGAGACAGGTAGCGTGTTGAAATATTTGATTTTCTAATATGAAGTCTTCCCTCCTATTGTTTATATTCAATTTTTCCGAACTTCTTGTAAAAACAGTGTCGAATTCGCTCTGGATCACTTTGGAATGAATAATTTCCCTCCGTCTCTGTGCTTGCTGACTGAATAAATATTGATAGAGGGTGGACATTTATTCAGCTCCCCGGGGTTGGAGTGTGAGAATGTTGAAAGAAGAATATTTTTCTTCCACAATTCCCCGCAGGCATATTTCTTGAATATGGGCAAAACTGAATTTTGATTCAAACCTTTCACATTTTTAATAAAACGCATCAGTTTTCATTAGTGAAAAAAATTTTGGAAAGAATGTTACCATCAAAGGTTTTTATGGTAAAGTGTATTTAAAATGGGTTCTCATTTTTATTAGAGATATATTTTGTGGTATTAAAGTGTTTCAATGATATAAAGTAAATTAGTAATTGACTTATAGTGTGAGTTATATTTTAATGCCTTCTTGAATGAGAAGCGAACAGACATTCATCAATGGTGGTCAGGTAAATTACAATTATTACTACTGCCTGCACATTCGAACCTATGTTACCATGTTTAATTTTGTAAATACTATCAAAACTATAAGCATTATTCTTAACACACATAACATTTTAGTATAAATTTGTTTGTAAGCAGTTTTGATTCCATAACAGAGTATAATTTAAGACCACAACTTTCTATTCAAATTAAACTAATTGGATATTTTAGAATAAATTTTTAGAAAAATGATTTTTTTTTACACAGTGTTTGTTCTTTACCATACAAAAATACCATTTAACCAATTACATTCTACAAACAAAAATAAAAACCAATTAAAGTCAATTTTCGCTTTTTCTTTTAATAAGAATAAGTACACAGATAAAATTATAAACACTTCTTCATTCCTGAATGTATCATCTTTAATTTAAGTTCAGATATCGAGTATTAAACAGTTTCTTTTCTCAAAAAGACTTTGTATTAAGAGTGATTAGTAATATTATATCCTGTTTCTTATGTAGGTTATTTGTATCAGTAGCTTAGATATCAATCTAGGTTATCATGGTAAAGAATAAAAATATGCTTAGATATAATCATCTAATTAACTAAAAATTTGTTTTGCAAAAAAAGGAAAACTTTTAATCAACTACTATAAATAAAAACCACAAATATGAAATTGCTGATAAAAAAAAAAAAAAAAAATTATAAAATCAAAATTAAAAATCTTAATTAAATACAAAAAAATTATAATACATTTAGAAATTATTATCTAAACTTTACTAAAATCTAATGTGACTAAATCAAGTTTTATAAATTATTATTAAGATGTTCAGTATCTTGGGGAATAAAATTGCTGATAAATTCAGCAAATTATATTTCAAATTACTATTAAGAAATTCAATATCATAGGGAAAAAATGATGATAAATTCAGCAAAGTATTTTTCAAGTTATTATTAAGATGTTCAATATCTTGGGGAATAAAAATGCTGATAAATTCAACAAACTATTTCGTAATGAAAATTCTTCAGTTATAGTAAAAAAAAATTCTTCAGTTCTAATGTACCACAAAAACCAAAGCCAAATGAAGCTCGGTTATTAGGAGTACTTCCCTCACCCTAATGTCTATATCCGACCATTAGGCCACAAAGCTTCTGTAAAATGTCCAAACAGCCTCCTAACATTGAGCATGTAATGAAGACATAATGTGGAGGGTGGACCACCAGTGGGCACAATTATCTAAATTCCTACCATTTAGGCATCGTAACAAGGAAATAAGAGCTCTCTTCCAGCTGCAGTTAAGTAAGAGGCTTCAGCTTCAAATGGCTGCTTTTGATGGCCGGTGGTTAGAGGGACTTAAGAATAAGAGTGTGTCATGCGAGCAGACCCGGGGGTAATTGCTGTGAAGGAATACGAAATCGCTTCGTCAGGGTAGTCTTTAATGTTCCTCCAGTGAAAAGTTAGTGGCTTTTTTTTTCTTCAAAAATCTGTGAGGTCGTATGAGTGAATCATCAGAAAATGCTTGATGATGAGACTGGAGAGCTCTTGATTTTTCATAAGTTCTTTCATGTAAGAAATGAGAATGAAACAAAATGTCTTTAAAGAAATCAACTTAAAATATTATCTGCCTGGCATTATATATTTAAATGGATTCATAATGATATAATTTCACAGTTGAATAAAAAATTAATTATTTCGAAATAAAATATTTTATAAAATTAAAAAAAAAAATTTGTAATCTGAGGGGTCGTATGAATGAATCATTGGAAAATGTTTGATGATGAGACTGGAGAGCTCTTGATTTTTCATAAGTCTTTCATACAAGAAATGAGAATGAAAAAAAGCATGTCTTTAAAGAAATCAACGTAAAGCATTATCTGCTTTTCATTATATATTTAAATGGATTGGACAAATATTATTATTATTTTTCATAATGTTAGAATTTCACAGTTGAATAAAAAATTAATTACATGTAAAAGAAGGATTAAAAATAAATTAAAAGATAGTAAACGTTGTACTAAAAAATTATTTTTATATTTCTTTACCTTCCAATATATTAAATCTATTGCATTGGAAAACTTAAAAGAAAAAAAAAATATTTTCAACATCGAAATGAAAAGAATTAATTATAAATTTTATTTTCTGATAAAATTAAAAATAATACTTATATAAACAATATTTAATTTTTTTGTTACTTAATAAAATTAGGAAATAATTAATAAAAAGGAAATAAGAAGACAATCAAATTTATTTTATTATCTTGATATAATTTTTATTAGTTTAAAAATTATATTTAAAAATATATCATTATTATATTTTTATTAATTAAAATATATCAATTAAATATTATATCAATTATCATATATTTTAATTAATTAAAAATTATATCATGTTAAATTTAATTTGTTTGCAATAATAAAATTTTAAATTATTAAGAAGGTATTTTTGAAAAGGCTGTTTTGTAAATTTATTAAGCAATTACATTAAATTATTTATTAATTTTAATTAATTTACTATAGCAATTAGAACAACTAAAAGCATCTTTTTAGGTTTTTTTTATTCAAAAAAATAAGAAAATCATATTTTGAACTTCTCTTTCAAATTAACCCTACTTCACAAAGTAATTTAATGTTTTACTTAAAATACTTTTAGTTTAAACAATGCAATACAAAAACATTTATTTGCACGATAGGAAACTCCCAAATGTGTTTTCTGGGGTTTACAAGAATACAAATAATCCAGAAATATTCATAAACAAATATCAAATACAAATACAAATAGTAATATTTTTGGAAATTTAGCATAATAATGAGAAAAATCTTCAAGTTATTATTAAATGCATTGCAAAGAGTTCTTGTAAAGGAAACTATTTGAAATAAAATTTACTTAATCATCTTAAAGCTTAAAATATTGAATAACAACAGTGTTACTAAATTAAATGCACGTTTATGTTAAAATAAATAACCACTGCTTTTGAATTTAAATTATGTTTACTCAATAAGAACTCATGTGGAAATTACTTTTTAAAAAGTATTTTATGCTCATTCTACGCTAACTTTTAAGAATAGATGTTCAGTGAAGTTTACAATTGGTTGAACGTTGCCTTTTATGCTCCATATAATAACGGGCATTGTTTGTTAATTAAACGTGTAATAATGAGTGGGTGTAATATTAAGTGTAGCGAAGTAAGGTTATACTGAGAGTAAAACAAATACATCTGAGCTAAAACAATATATTAATAAGAGCAGAAATTCTGCTTGTAAATTTTCATTTGTCTTGGTTATTGTTAAGTTTTTATCATGAAATTAAAATGCGGATGTGATGTAAATGTTTTGAATGGCTCGTTATTAATCAGAATTAAAACAAACGTAATACACAGATATTTTAATAACTTAGTCTCTAGTTAAGTTTTCATCCAGTAAATAATTTAAATAAAATGCATTTGATATTGATTAATGAATAAACATTGCTTTATTTATATACAAGCTGTCAAAATAAATGAGGAATGCATATTGTAAAGCAGTTGTTAATATACGGCTCCAATACTTTATCTTACTCATGGTTTAGTGTGATAAGATAGCGTACGAAAAAAAAATTTGATTCCTGTTGATGAAGTGTAACTAATTTTCAAAAAAAAAAAAGAAGAAAAAAAAATTAGTGAAGATTTTTTTTAAACACCAATAGGTCTCGGATTCTATTTATGTTTGCTACGAATTCACTGAGCAGTCTTAAAGAGTTTGGATTTTTTTGCCACTCTATGGCCATTTTGTGCACAGTTGTACAGAGACCTACAATTTAAAGTAGATTCTAATAAATTCTAACTAATAAAGTAGATTCTAATTCTAATAACCATCAATGCCACCGCCAGAATTCGAATTTGAAGACTGTGCTACCGAAATCTTAAAGGCAGGAGATATCCCTTCGGGTTGACTATTAAAGAGAACTGCCTTGGAGTCATATGGCAGTACTACTAGGAGCCTGACTGTTGATGAGAGATGCAAACACAACTTGTCATAGTGTGAAGTAGTTAATTACAACCTTTAAAACACTACACCTACCAGGACTTGAAATTTTAGACCGCAACAACCCTCGTTTCTGAAAGAGGGACAGCAACTAACGACACCAACGGATTTCTTAATAGATATTACGAGATAACATCTAGCATCCACAATTGGGCTTCTTGGTTAAGAGTTTTGCAGATTTCATATAATACTATACCCAAATGTAGGGCACTTACACCTAAAATTGCTTCAGAAGTTTCAATTTGGAAAATATTGTGTAACACCCTAAGAAATGTTGTACTTTCAGCAAAACATCAATTGTATCAGCGGAGAATATCTTTAAACGCAGTTATTAAGGAAATAAAGTTTATTTAACAAAGATGCAAGAAATTATTATTTGAAATGAATCTAAAATAATAATTAAAATTAATTATTTCCTCATGTTATCTTTTGATTAGTCAGATATAAAAAAAAAATTATGCGTTGGGCGGGATGACTTTATATCATATTTCCCATGTAATTTGGAGCCTTTTTTGAAGGAAATTGTATTGAAATAAAAGGTGATATCATCAGTTGATTGAAAAAAATTGCTGGAAAGCAATTGCAACCTTCTGAATTATGAATGTACGATTCCAATGCGACTGAGAAAATTACCTTGAATGTGCAGCTCAGGAGAAGAAATTGACAAACTAAGATGGCAAGAAACACGAGGCAATACCAATGATAAAAGCGATGACTGAGAGTGGGAGTAGACACAAAATAAATGTAGAACAGATATATGGGAAACCGCAAGTGTGCTGAGCAGAATGGATTGTTGTAACACCGAGAGGAATAGACAGTTGGAGATTGGAAAAGATGCTCACGTTTTTCAAGCACTGTAATGTGTAAATAATGCCCCCTGGGTAGTGCTAAAGGAGTAACAGCGGTGCAGCCCTTGCTTATGGCAAAAAGATTAATTGTCTCTATTACCAACTGCATTAAAAAAAAGCTAATTTGCTGAATATTTGGCTTTCTAGCTGTGAATGACCTCCGGTTGATGAACTAGCAGGACCAAATTGCATTGTACGATGGTCGTGTGGAGGAGAGATCAAGTTGAATCCACTGGTGACATTTGTTTCAGTCACAGCTTTCAGCAATGAGAAGACTTGATGGCTATTATGGCAATATGGACTTTTCCGGTTTTTCTCCCATACGATTCGCAAAAGGCAACTCTCCCTAAAAGTCTATATGAATGACCCCCAAATTTACCCCTGGTCACTTGTCGATGGACTATTGGTGAAGTACATTACGCCATAGATTTCCAACAAGTCTCCTGCTAACGAGCTTTAAAAATAACATTTTCTGTTGCCCTACATTTTATTTAGTAGATTATTTATTAAGAAAATGATCCCAAATAAGTAACAAAAAAATATTTTTTTATATTTAATTTGCCAAAATAATCCAAAGCAAAAAAGAAGGAGTATTAATAATAGTTGTTTATCCAGTTGAAGTTTTTTTTTTTTTTTTTTTTTCCGTTTCCCCTGAAAACAAATTGCTTTTCATTCGAAAGAAGATTAAGTTCGCTTTTCGAAATGAGTTCTGCATTTGGGAAGAATTGCTTTATTTTTAATTCCCTTTCAAGGACCTTAATTAAGAATAACTTAAAACAGAGTGAAATATTTTACAAAGTAAAGCATTTTGTATTTAAATATTCTTCAACGTACATTGTTCTGCTCGTTTATTTTTCATTTGGTCATATTCCAAAATTATTTCTGTTAATCTTTAATTAATTTTTTTTAATGAATTAAGATGATTTTTAAGATTAAAAAAGAAGAAATGGGTTTTAGATAAATCCAATATCCAAGTTTCCAAACCGTCAAGTGATAAAAAAATAATTAAAAAATTCTAATAATTAGAAGATCAAGTGATTAAATATTTCAATATCTGAATTATTTCTAGGAAAAAAATGTATTCAGTGTTTTCAAAATTAACTTACTAGTATTATTCTGAATATAAATATCTGACCAAAATGTAACATTTCTTTTCAAACATAATCGATATTTTATTTATCTAAAAGACAGAATGATTTACGTAATTATTTCATTAGTGTGAAGAATGGGGAAAAATATAAAATGGTAAAATGTATTGTAAATTTTTAACAAAAATTATAAAGATTAATTAATGTGTACAGTAAAAATTTGAATTTTTGAAAATATCAGAAATTATTCATACCTCAATTTTTTTCTCTGTTTAATTCATGATTTATGAAATTATAACAAATGTTTATGGAAATGTTTATTAAATATTTTTCTTCTACTTATTTGGCAGACAATTTTATCAATGAAGAATTTTTTTTTAAATAATAAAAATAAAAAGTAAAATTTTTACTTTACAATAATAGACGTAATTTTTATTTCACAATATTAAAAATACTTTTTACTTTACAATATTAAAAATACTTTTTACTTTACAATATTAAAAATACTTTTTACTTTACAATATTAAAAATACTTTTTACTTTACAATATTAAAAATACTTTTTACTTTACAATATTAAAAATTTGTAATATTTTTGCAATAATAATAAATAATATTTTTGCAGGCAAGAACCAAGTTTCATTTTTACCTTTGAACCGCACAAGTTCGCCAACAATTTAAAAGCTGAAGCCAAACGCTTTTTCATTTTAACAAATCAAACAAAGAGAATATTTTGTGTATAACGCGTTGGATTTTCGCATCAGGGTTCGAAATCGACAAAAAAAATTAATATAATAATAATAATAATAAATAAAAATGAACTGAAAACTACCTTGTGTATATGTTAAGTTCTTAATAATCCTTCTGCCTACCTATAGGAGGAAGAGTGGAAAAGAATGCGAACCCTTGCTCATTAAATACATTATGAAGATGCTCGTTCAAATCAGAGGTGATAAAATGCGGGCATAGGGCAGCAAGTAAATACATCTTGGGTTACTTTGGATCCACTACATTTCTGCCTTTCTAGTTTAAGTTTCTAGTTTCTGTTATCAAAATTAAAATACTCCCCATTAAGGACATTTTTTTAAAAACTATTCTTAATATCCTTATAAACGGCATGCGTGAACATTTTCTGTAAAGCATCATTCATCATTAACAGTCACGTATCTCTTTAAATAAAAATAATAAAGATTGGGAGACATAAGCAGATAAATGAAAGGACCCTTTAGTATTAGAAATAAAAAACATAAATGCTCATCATAATTTTACTTTTATGTATATTTCAATACTTTATAAGCAACTTTTTACTTTTCTTTTTTATACTGTTTTTTACCATTTTTGACAACATTTTACTTTTCTTTGTATACTACTTTTTCACCTTTCTTTTTATACTACGTTAAAATGTAGTATAAAAAGATTTATTTTCTTTTTTATACAACATTTTACTTTTCTTTTATTACTACATTTTACTTTTCTTTTTTATACTATATTTCACTTTTTTATACTACTTTTAACCCTTCTTTTTATACTGCATTTTACACTTCTTATAGTATTTTTTTTACTTTTCTTTCTTACACTATTTTTTTACTTTTTCTTATTTTTCTTTTTTACACTATTTTTTTACTTTTTCTTACTTTCTTCACTTTTCTTTTTTATACTACTTTTTTACTTTCCTTTTTTTCTATTTTTTGACGTATATCTTTAATGTAATTAATAATATTTCATGATTGTTCCAAACATATTTATAAGCAATATCGATATTTTTTGATAATACAAAAAATGCTTCATAATATTTAAACAAATCCAACTATCTGAGTTCTCTTAATGCAAATTAAACTATTTAATTTTAAATTTACTCGAAAATCAAACATTAATTTATATCCATTACGAAATCAATGATGCTAAATTTGTGAGAAATTTATTTGAAAACATGCCAATTAAATACAGCTGTCGATAGTTTAAAGAATTTTTGTGAGCAAAAAGGATTGATATTTTTGGCATTAAAAAAAATTTAATACTTAAAAATTCTCGACAAAACTACTTCTGTGACCAAAAAATACGATCAATTTAAAATTTAAAATTTTCGTGACTTATTATTATAGTTAGTAGCAAAATTTTTCAAAGTCATTGAATTTTGCATTGACTTATTTCTTATCACTATACAAATATGAAATTATGAAATAATATGTAATAATTTTTTAAAAACCTATTTTAACTTTAAAATTACCGGGGCTTATGTAATTTCAATTTTTTTTTTTTCTTTTTTAGGTTGCTGGCTCCTTAAAATCTGTGTGAAATTTGACGTAAAAATATGCATTAGCGTTTGAGTTATGCTTGGCTTTGTGAGACTTTAAAACTGATTCCGGAGATTTTTGAAATGTCTGAATTAATTGAGCGAACAACTTGCATTAAATTTTGCTTGCGGAAGCGTATAGAATGTTCAGAAGGCATTCGGTGAGCATTCCTATATTGGGAAGAAATGTTTAGAAGTGGTATAAACAGTTCAAAGAAGGCAGAGAACGCCTTGAACACGAAGAGCCCTCTGGTCGACCACCAATCTCAACCGACGAAACTCACGTCCAAAAAATTGAAGATTTGGTGCTTGCAAACCGTCGATTTACAATTAGAGACCTGGCTGATGATGTTGGAATTTCAAAAGGATCGGTCAATTCCATTTTGGGCCTTAAACGCGTCCAATCTCGATTGGTACCGAAAGCACTGAATGCGCCAGCTCACACTGTATTGATTCTTCGTGACTCTTTCGACAAAAATGAAACCCATATCGTTCCACAACCACCGTATTCCACCGTGTGACTTCTGGTTATTCCCTAAACTCAAAAGACCACTCCGGATTGAGTCGATTGAAGAGATTGAACGTGAATCGCCGCGCGCTTTGTAGGCCATCCCTGCCGATGACTTTTTAGTATGTATTGAGGATTGGAAAAAAGTTGCCATAAGTGCATTGTGTCCGGAGGGGATTACTTTGAAGGTGACGAAATAAATTTTTAATAATAAATAAAGAGTTTTGGAAAAAAAAATAGTTGGTCTTTCTTTTTGAGCATTGTTGTATGCATACAAGCAAATTCATTGTGTATTTGCATTCAATTTCTAAAAAGAACTTAAAAATGACTTCAAATATTGACTTTCACAATAATACAATTTTTCCACTTGAGTAAAAAAAGTAATCATTTATTTTACTCTCAGCTCTTTATGGAGGGGGAAAAAAAAAAATTTGAAATGACTTTCCGATTTTATTCGTTAAAACGACTTATCTTGAATTCCTGTTTCAAATAGAAGAAAAAAAATCGTAATTTAAGATGCATAAAGATGAGACTTTTGATTTTCAAAAGGGAATTCGATTTGAAATATTTTCTTTAAATAGAAACAGCTTTAAGGAAAATATTACCTTTTATGCATGATTGCCTATTAATCAGCAACAATTCTTTGGATTCGAAATCCAAGACATTTAAAATTAGTTTACTCAAAGAAAAGAAAAAAAAAACCAGCATAGAAAAATGTGAAAAATGAGAAAAAAAATCTCGATGAAGTTTTGATTTTTCTTTTGAAATTGATTTAATATATGTTATTTTTAAAGAATATTTTTTTTTTTCGAATTTTGAAGATACACATCTTATAAAAAAAACTTTTTGTCGTTCTTCTAATACCGTTTTTAGGTTTGATAGACGTGTGAATGTTGGAATAAAATTTAAACTTTAACAAGCTTTGAGGCTTTTTGTTTTACAATGTTTCCCAAATAAAAACTTATCCTAATTTGTATATTAAAAATGTTTTGTTTACATATTTTTACAAAAATTAATTTGCATAGCAGAAATATTTTGTAAATTAATAAAAAATTGCATTAAAATTTTTATTTTGTATTGTGCATTATTTTCAATCGCAATTTTTTTGTGTGTGTGTGTGTGTATTTTAGTTTTTCTCAAATTTTTTGTCTCAAAGGGTTCAAATTTTCACAAAAGACGAAGATGATTTGACAGATTTCAAACTCCAGGCGTCATTCTTTTGTTCAGTCATACAACTGATAATTTTTTTTTTCCAAACTTAAAATATTAATGCCTATTTGCGTTACTTCTTTTCAGGTGAGCCGGGAAATGTCTAATTATTGAAGTAACACAATTTGTAAAATTAGATAGTTGAAATAGTAGATAGTTGATATTTTTTTTTTGTTCTAATGCAGCTCGCAAACACTTAGACAATTGTCTTTGATGCCTTTAGGCAAGCGCTGAACCGACGTTACTCACTTAGCACTACCCAGGAGGTGCGTGTAGCTTGAAAATAAGCTACGGACGCGGAGTAACACTACCTCCGCGACTCTCTACGATCATGTTTGACCGGGACCTACGGTTTAAAGTGGATTCCGAACCACTACAAACATCCATGGCACCGCCGGGACTCGAACACAAAACCTGTGGTACCGAGCGCCAGAGCGCTAGTCGGACGGCCATTCAGCCCCGAAAAAAATTATATACAAGAACTATATTATATATTGCTTAACTCGCAACTCGAAGCGATTTTAGTGAAAAGATCCTATTCACATGCAAGTTTGATATACACATTAAAAGAAACGCATTATTTATAGTGTTATTTGCATTTTCTCCGTAGCGGAGCCCTCGAGCTTGAAGACAAATTTTAAATGGATCCGCTCCGGAGCCCTCGAGTGCAAAGGGTTGAAAATTAAGTAATATATAACAATTGATTAATAATTAATAATCCAAAATAATGACATACATTGTAAAACAAAATAAAAATAAATTCATGCCAATCTTTTAGCCACTCTGCATGTAACCTTAAATGTATTTCTTTCCAGTGCATCGGAATTCAAGGAATTCAAACTGTTATAGATATGGTCGAAAAGCGCATATAAAACCGATCATTTTTATTCACTATTTGGCATTCAAACCATTTGTCAATAAGGCATGTCATTTTCTCTCTCTCGCATTACGAGTGATCAAAAAACAAAAACAAAAAAAAAAGGTTTCCTCCCCCCTCCGTGACTCGGGGCACCGGATGGGTGTGTGGTGGCAAGAGCGAGATCGGTATGCTGCTGGAAGAGGTCAATCTTCGATTCCTCTTGACAGGCAGCGAGGAAAAGGGTGAGGTAGGTAGACACTGTGTGCGAGCACATTAAGAGGAGGAGTTCATTCCAGCTAACGGTAAGCCGGAAGGGGTGACCACCCATTGTCTATTGAGAGATTTAGGTGCCCACTTATGATGTATTAGTGTGCTTATTTAATGGTCTTTAGGTTGCAAATGATGTATCTGCCTAATCTATTATCACTCTCATCGGGTAGGTGTTTAGATTATTTGTCAATGGATATGATCTGGATTTGAATTAGCATTTGGCTGTTGGCAAATGGAATATGAGTGCTTTCATGTTTAGAATTTTTAAATACTATGTGTCCAAAAAGTAAGACCAGTTTTCTATTTAAATTTTCCGAGCATATGGTATTTAATTTTTTAGGCTATTAACGCTGTCCTTGACATCTGTACGAAATTTTACGTCAAAATATTCATTAGTGCTTGAGTTATGCTTGGTTTTGTGAAGTGCTAAAACTGATTCCGGCGATTATTGAAATGTATCTTCAATCGACTCAAAAAAGTGTCCCCGGAGTGGTCTTTTGAGTTTAGGGAATAGTGAGAGGTAGCAAGATGCTAAATATAAATACAGTGGTTGTGGAACGACACGGGTTTCATTTTTGGCAAAAACTCACGAAGAATCAATGCTAGCGTATTCAGTGTTTTCGGTACCAATCAAGATTTGACGCGTTTGAGGTCCAAAACATATTTTTTAAAATGGAATTCTGAAATTCCAACAGCAACAGCCTGGTCTCTAATTGTAAATCGCCTGTTTGCAAGCACCAAATCTTTAATCTTTTGGACTTGAGCTTCGTCGGTTGAGGTGGGTGGTCGACCAGACGGCTCTTCGTCTTCAAAGCGTTCTCTGCCTTCTTTGAACTGCTTATACCCCTTGTAAACATTTCTTTCCGATATAGGAATGCTCACCTTCTGCAACATTCTATACGTTTCCGCAAACAAAATCTAATGCGAGTTCTTGCTCAATTAATTCAGACATGATATAAATCGCCGGAATCCGTTTTAGCATCTCCCAAAACCAAGCGTAACTCAAGCACTAATGAATATTTTGACGTCAAATTTCACACAGATGTAAAGGACAGTGCCAACAACCTAAAAAAAAAAAAAAAAAAAATTGAAATATCATATTCCCGGGAAATTTAAATTGAAAATTTGTCTTACTTTTTGGACACAATAGTAGATGCGGTAGAGAACTACAAAAGTATCATTTTAAAGTGGGCACACATGTGACTATGATTGAATACTTAAAGTAATGAACGATTTTGACCATTTCTCTACGAGAATTAGTTTTAATGGTTTACTTAGTAAATTATTGTTCTCTATGCTAACGTTAGGTAGTAAAAGAAAACTTTACGATGCATTTGTTTTATGAAAAATACTTCTCATGTTCTATAAAAAAAAAGTTATTCAGCTATTTATTTGTCTTTAAGGGATATTTAATATAGCACGATCTTCTAAAGAAAGATAAATTGAAGTTTGTTGTGCCAACATAAACCATCATCTAAAACACAAAATGTATATTTGCTCTTACAAATAATGAGGAAAAAGATATTTGAAACAGGATATTGACATATATTTGAAAGGAATTGGTTGAAATAAAAGAAATCAAAGAATGTTTTGAAGCAATAAGTTTCATAACTTCTTCATCATCAGACCTATACCTCTTTCAATGATCATCTGATGATGATATTGTTCCCAAGAACTCTTTTTTTACAAAATTTTTATTGCACAGGTACTTCTTCGTAGTCTTTTTTTTTTATTACTTATTTATTTTTATTTCATTTATTTATCTTTTTATCTTTTTTTTTTTTTTTTTAGTTACGCTGTAAAGGAAAGAAGTAGAAACAATGGATGAATTTCGCTAATGCTGGATGCTAGAACACATTATTTTATGACCAAAAAAAAGAACATATTTAACAAAAAAAAATTTCGTGTTTTGAAACAACGAATCTTAAAATATTAATGCAATTTTATTTTTTATAAAAATTTTTTACAGTTATTTGATTTCAATTAATTGGACAGTTAAGAATCTAATGTTTGAAAAATAATCACACAGTATTTACGTTATGCTATAATTTTTTAATTTTCCGTTATTTCACTATAAAGTTTAACATATTTAAAAAATATTTAATTCTTTTAGTGCTTTTTTTAAAGTTGTATATAAAAAATATTCATGGTAATGTCTGGGATAAGACGTTCATTGTATTGAGAGTATTTAAAAGATATATATATATATATATATATATATATATATATACGGGTTGCCGTCGTGATGATTGGTCTTCAACTTGCGTATGTCATCGGCAGGATCGATGATTTTAATTTGAATTATACCATAAACAGACAATCCATTGGTGATAAAGGCAAGACCTCGACTTCCTGGAGAACATTTATGGATAACAGTCTACATTTGAGTACCTTATCAGAGAAACCCTCGGAAATTTATCAGACAATCCGACGATCAATGCGAAACGCTTTAAACAAGTCGCCTTACTTTCCGCCGGATTTTCTGAAAGGCTGCAATGTGTACCATCATTGGATTAGAACCGCAGTCCTCCTTCACATCATATGTGCATACTATCAGTGAACCACCGATGCCTCCCCCGAACCCAATTAATTTATAAATTGCATAAATCTACTAATGCTATCTATTTTTCAAAAAAACGCTAGTCTAGGACTTTCAAAATAATATGCAAATATATATATATATATATATATATATGAGCCTGATTCGTGACTTTGTGGTGCCGGTCTGCCCTGGTGAACATTAGGACTGAGATTCAATCCGCTGGTGTGCATTGTTGTAGACACTATTTGAAAGAATGAGGAGACTTGTTGGCTTCTTTAATATTCAAACATCTTGCCTCGTGAGTCGGACTGGTGGGTGTTTCCGAGTTTTCTCCCATATGATGCGCAAATGCCTGGTAGTTCCTCCTTAAAGTAATCCCAGGAGGCACTGCCGTCCTTCTTCAGCGACTCGGAGCCGAGTCAGACTTCTACTTAAGGGTTTTCCATCACACTAGAAGAAGCCCCTTTTTCCTCCATCCATGGGTAAACTAATTATGGGGTGTTCGTCTCGTGATACCGCACACTGAGGATTAGTTACAACAACAACCTATATATAATTTTATAAAATGAGTTGCTAAATTTTTCATTTTTTTTTTTTATGTTTTGAAATTAACAAAAATATATGTTATCGAATATATTTTTGTTAAATTGTTTTGAGAAATTGTTGTTTCCATCATTTTAGACCATTTCCAGTCATTAACTATAAGTCTTTGAATAATAACATTAGATTTTTGTGTTGTTATTAAAATTATTATGCTAAAGTTTTTCGACCGAAATGTAGTAATCGAAAAAATGTTAAAAATCCTAGTCAAGTGTTATTAAATAGAAGCGATTCTTTTTAACGAATTAATTCAATTAAAATAAAATATTTCATATAAAATATTTAACGCTTATTTTTAACTATTTTAATAAAGGTTTATATTTAGAAATCCAAACTCTTAAAGAGCTTAAAATAGCGGCTTTTAAATAAGATTTCTCCCTTTTTAATTAGCTTTTATTAATCTCGTAACAAAATTAATCACATTTTTCGGATCAAAAAGCATTTGGTAAATTTATAACTCAAAAAGAATTTATTTTCAAATTTTATTATAAAAATAGAAAATTGCATATTTTCTCAAAATCTGTTTATGAGTAGCCTCTCTTAAATTAACAAGATAAAAAAACTGCTTAATAACTTAAATGTATTATCAAAAATCCTAATTAATTTGAGATTCTGAATTCGAAAAGAAAGAATTTTAATTTGATTTTTATCGCTATTGTGTAAAAAACACTTTTAGTCAAATATTAAAAAAAAATAATAAACTCTCGAATGAATTAAATTATTTGAAATGTAATTTAAAAGGAAATGTTTAATAGATTTTTTATTGTCAAGGGAAAATGCAACTCTTTAATAGATTTTTTTTCTTTTTTTTGCCTTAAAATAATATTAATTTGCTATATATATAAATTAAAATGGAATAAACTTTACTTCTACTAAATAGTTATTTTAGGAAAATTAAAAAAAAAAAGTTATAATATAATAGTTTGTGTTAAAGAAAAGTTACAGAAGATGTTCAGACAATTTTTGTAACAATTTTAAATTTAAATGAATAAACTAAAATCTGAATGACATCAGTTTGGAATAGGGTTTAAAAGTTTAGGGTTTCAAGCAACATTAAAAATGAGTTTTTCTTTTAATACGTCGTTCAAAAATAAACTATAAACTATATTTTGTTCTTTACGAAGAGAAATACTTTTATTCGATTATTAAAAAAAAAAAGAGATCTAAAGCATGGTTTTAGTATTTCTACGGATATTATAAGTGACATAATTAATAAAAAGTAAAGAAATAAAAATTACATGACGCAGATTATTTAACAAATGTATGCTTTACAAAGAGTCCCGGCTTTGCCATGGATGTTTGTAGTGGTTCGTAATCCACTTTAAACCGTAGGTCAAATATGATTGTAGAGCGTTGGGCGTCGGATTGACAACCTTACCCCCGTAAAAATATTGTTGATCTAATGCAGCTGACAATACAGAGACAGTTAATCTTCATGCCATAAGCAAGGGACGCACCGCTGTTACTCATTTAGCACTACCCAGGTGCTCTACGGTCATTCTGTGCACACTTTAGGCTAATTAGAAAGCACCTACAATTTAAAGTGGATTCCGAACCACTACGGCAACAACAAACCATGTCATTTTACCTAGAGATGAGTTGCCCCTTTACAGTTTGGGAATGATGTGGGTGAGAAGTGTGATTGGGGCTCTGTGACGCTCTACGGTATACGAGACCGAGACCTTCGGTTTAAAGTGGATTCCGAACCACTACAAATATCCATGCTATCACCAGGTTTCGAACCTAAAGCTTGTGGTATCAATGTCCAGAGCGCAAGGCAATTGGCCATCAGGCCGCTATTCGAATAGAGAAGTTCACCAGTAAACAACAACCTTACATGAATTTCTTTGCTTTAACAAGTCACAACAATTGGTTTATTGTGTTTGAAAATTAGGAAAAGACAACATCCCTAAAAAGCAAAAAAAAAAATATATATATATATATAATTCGTAATTTTTGTGTGATAGATTAAAGGATTTACTACATCCTGCTCACGATCACATTCATTTTTTTTTATATTGCATAAGATGCATGTATGATATTATATTTTTCATTTTCTGTCTTAGGCTTAATTTATTTCTGTAATTCCATAATTTTTAAATTTTATATAATTTTTGCCGGTCTCTTCTTTTTAACTGTTTGATGAATAAGGGTAAAAAGAAGGGAAAAAATGTGGAATAAAATAACAAAATGTAAGCTGCATATCTTTTTAAACTTTGAGCATTCAACTTTTAGAATTTAACATTATTTTAATGTTTGATTACATCGCTTTGTTTTCTATAACACGAATATATTTAATGTACAAATATTTATTAGACGAATTTATTTATGTAACATGCATATATTTATTAGACGAATATATTTATATAACACGAATATTTATTTTTATTAGACGAATATATTTATAAAACGAATATATTTATGTAACACGAATATATTTATACAACCCGAATATATTTATACAACATGAATATATTTATTATTCGAATATATTTATGTAACATGAATGTATTTATTAAACGAATATATTTATACAACATGAATATATTTATTAAACGAATATATTTATACAACATGAATATATTTATTAAACGAATATATTTATGTAACACGAATTTATATGCAACACGAATTTATTTATGTAACACGAATTTATTTATACAACACAAATATATTTATACAACACAAATATATTTATTAGAAAGCGGAAAAGTTCTGTGATGAGGAAATTAATGGCACTTATTAAAATATTTCTAAATAATGTAATATTTACAATAAATTTTGATGTTAATAGTAATCGCAAATAGCAAGTGCTCTAATGACTCATATTAAATCAAATAAATCGATAATAATCATTGACATTTGAAATAGAACTTAAAAGTTTTTGTACTCCACTTATGTTCCTTCAGTGTCCTACGCAAAAAGGAAACGGAAATGTGAATTTTGGAAACTGGCGAAATAAATACAATGAATAGTTCAGAAAAAAACAGTCTTCCTTCAAAACAAGTAATCGATTTCTGTTCGAGTCTCAATTGACAGAGGATATCAGAGTACGTATTTCAAATACACACTGCCATACAATTTGGGCTTTCAAACTCGCATCGTACTGAGATATCTGACACGATATATTGATATTAGAAATTCCAATGAAACCAATGCCTTCGATATTTACTACAGAAAAAAAATAGAGGTTCATGAAATATTTTTTTTTCAATTCAGAAATCTTCCCGTGATATGCTGTGGAGAGAAACGACGATTTTTTGCTTCGTTTTGTTTTGTTTTAGGCACTCAGAAATCTGATGATCTATCATAACGTCTAAAGCAAAGGATGTAAATAATTCATTCTCAAATATATTAAATAGTTGAAGTTTCATAAATAATCATAAACTGTCCTAAAGATTCTATGCCGTTTAATTTTATTGATCTAAAAAGTTTATATTGCTTACGATATACACTGAAGTGACAAAAGTCATGGGATAGCAATATGCAAATTTTCAGACGGCAGTAGCATTGCGTAGAGCAGGTATAAATGCGCAGTGCTTTCATTTCTGTTCAAGTTATTCATGTGAAGAGGTTTTGACGTGATGATGACCGCACGACGGGAATTAACAGACTTTGAACGCGGAATGTTAGTTGGAGCTAGACGCATGGGTCATGCCATTTAGAAAATCGTTAGGGAATTCAACATTCCCAGATCCACTGTGTCAAGAGTGTGCCGAGAGTATGAAATTTCAGGCATAACATCCCACCATGGACAGCGCAGTGGTCGACCGCCTGCACTTAACGACCGAGACCGGCGACGTCTGCAAAGAGTCGTAAATTCTAACAGACAAGCAACACTGCGCCAAATAACCGCAGAATTCAATGTGGGACGTACAAGGGACTTGTCTGTTAGAACTGTGCGGAGAAATTTGGCTTTCTTGGGCTATTCCAGCAGAAGACCGACTAGAGTGCCTTTACTGACAGAACGACATCGCTTGCAGCGACTCTCGTGGGCACGTGAGCATATCGGTTGGTCCCTAGATGAATGGGGAAAACCGTGGCCTGGTCCGATGAGTCACGATTTCAGTTGGTAAGAGCTGATGATAGGGTTCGAGTGTGGCGCAGACCCCACGAAGCCATGGACCCAAACTGTCAGCAAGGCACTGTTCAAGCTGGTGGTGGCTCCGTAATGGTGTGGGCTGTTTTTTCATGGTATGGACTTGGTCCTCTGGTGCGACTGGACCGAATATTGACTGGAAATGCTTATGTTCAGATCACTTGCAACCATTCATGGACTTCATGTACCCAAACAACGATGGGATTTTTATGGATGACAATGCGCCATGTCACCGGGCCACAACTGTTCGCGATTGGTTTGAAGAACATTCTGGACAATTCCAACAAATGATCTGGCCACCTAGATCGCCCGACATGAATCCCATCGAGCATTTATGGGACATCATCGAGAGGTCTGTTCGTGCCCAAAATCCTACACCATCAACGCTTTCACAATTATGGACGTCTATCGAGACAGCATGGCTCAATATTCCTGCAGAAGACTTCCAACGACTTGTTGAGTCCATGCCACGTCGAGTTGCTGCACTTCGCCGGGCGAAAGGAGGGCCGACACGATATTAAGAGGTGTCCCATGACTTTTGTCACTTCAGTGTATATTGATTGATTTTTTCCCCATGTTTAGTACAATACATGTAAAAAGATTTAATATGTAATTCGCATGTAAAAAAATGTGTTTGATTTAAGTATATCAAACTTGATTAGAATAGAGCAATAATACTATGATAAAATGCATAATTTAAATCTGTGATATTAAAATCATCCAAACCGTTTTTATTAAAATTGAGTATGATTTTTAAAGAATTTCACAAGCTTTCAGATTTTTTCAGAAGGTAAATCATGCAACGTGTTTGACAAAGAAAAGAACAAAAAAAAATTAATTATACTTCATATTTGATATTTCCTTTACAAACTAGTAGATATGATTAAAATTTGCTCTGCTTCTGTAAGATATTTCGCAATAGTCATTTATATTGAAGATAAATATAGTGTAAACTGACAATAAAGATATAATATACAATCCTCTGTAATCAATTTCATATTTTTTACGTAATAAGGAATATCCTATATGCTTAAAACCAAGTCATAAGTAATTCGAAACAAGCCTTTAATCCCCCAAGAAAGTTTGTGTTTCCCGAAGTTGAATATTAAAAAATATATTGCATTAATATAATACATCTAGTACTAATAGTATATTGCTCTAATATAAAACACCTAAGAACAGTAATACATTGCTCTAATCTAATACATCTCGAAATAATATATTGTTATAATATAATACCCCAAGGAATAATAATGTTTGCGTTAATATAATACATACAGGAAAAATATATTGAGTTAATGTAATACACCCAGGAATAATAGTATATTGCTCTAATATAGTAGATAAACAGTATATTGCTCTAATATAATAGATAAATAGTATATTGCTCTAATATAATACAGCTACGAATAATAGTATATTCTTGTAATATAATGCACCTAGGTATAAATGGTATATTGCATGATATAGTAGTAGTATAGTGGGAGATATATAATAGTATATATATATCCCAATAAGTGCAGTATTATGATAATATATTGCGCTTATATAATACATCTAGGTTGTCTGACAATCAAGGGGCTAAGGCTCTAGCGCTTGATATCACAGGTTTCAAGTTCGAATCCGGCGATGCCATGGATGTTTGTAGTGATTCGCAATCCATTTTAAACCGTAGGTTCCCGTCTAATATGATGGTTATGTGTTGCGGGGATAGTTTTACTCAGGTCCGTAGCATATCTTCAAGCTACACATACTCCCTGGATAGTGCTAAATAAGTAACAACGGCCTGCTTATGGCATAAAGATAACTGTCTCTGTATTGCCAGCTGCGTTAGAAAAGCTTATATAATACACCTAGGAATAATAGTGTATCTCGCTAATTTAATTTATAGAGCTAATATAATATAATCAGGGAAAATATATTGTGTTAATATAATGCAAGAACGATATATATATATATATATATATATATATATATATATTTGCTAATGAGGAGAGTATTACTAACTAAAAGAAGCAGTTTTGAAACTATGCGAAATATTTCAATTTCTATACAAAGAAGATTACTTAAAAATGCATTTTAAAACTTATACATAGTTTTATACAAAGTAGATTACTTTAAAAAAAGAATCCTTTGATCCACGAGATAGTACACAGGAAGATAAAAACTTCCATAACAAGTCGTTCGATAACCTTCCATTAAACTTTTTTTCCAATACTACACATCGGGAGATCTCATTAAGCAGAAATAAAAACCCAAGAACCAAAAATCTCTCTATAATACATGAACCACTACCACCACCAAGTGATGGACGTGTACCGCCCTGTACAGCACGGAAGTCCACACCCTCTTTGCAACAAAATTAATTTCCATTAGAAAAATGGCAAAGAAGGAAGATAAAAAAAAAAAAAAAAAAAAATAGTAATGTAACGTTGGCAGAGCACGCGCGCCAACCTCCCACGATCTAAGTTGTTATTTGATTTCTTCTTCTTCTTAGAACTTTTTTTTTTTTTTTGTGCTCATGTGTGTGTGCTCGCTCCATTTTTATGTTTTCATCCTGAAAGAGTGAAATATTGAGGCAAGGAAGGTAGGGCAGCGTCTCTCTGGCGACGTCCCGTGTGTTGACTCATACCTGAGGTTCTTCCAGGTAGAGAAGGGTCAACATCGAGACAGGACTACCGGGTATAAATTAGGATCGGTATCGGGGGGTTACTGAAAAGATTTGAATTTTATGGGTGTTTGATTGTGGCGAACAGTAAGGCGCAACATGTTTCTTGTAGATAAAAAAATTGATTAAAAGTACTTTAATTAGAAAAAACATGATTATACTTTTCGAAATGTGTGAATATAGGATGGCATCATATATGTAAAAATAAAAAAATAATAAATTAAAAATGTAAAAATAATAAATTAAATAATAAAACCAAATGTTTTTCGTAGAATATATTGTAGCTTAGGTAAATTATCTTGCAGTTTGCGCGAAATATTTCTTATAGATAAAAATTTATTAAAAGTATTTTAATTAGAAAAACATGATTACACTTTTAGAAATTTATGAAAATATAATGGCATCATGTATTTTTAATTATGTACTATGCAATAAATAAACAAATAAATTAAATTAATGAAATCAAATGATTTTCGTAGAATATATTGTAGTTTTCGTAAATTATCTTATAGTTTGCTTAAAATATATTTCGCAAAATGTATTTGTATAACATGTTATTAATTGATTTTGTGCAAAATATTTGTTATAGATAAAAATTTATTAAAAATAGTTTAATTATAAAAATAAACTTTTTGAATTTCGCGAGAATATATGGAGGGGACATCAAATATTTATATGAGAGAATGTTTCATTGATCTTTACACTGGTTTTTCATCTGTGATGCATATCATATTATACATTGGGCATCTATCTCAGTTATTTCATCGTTAAAATTGCAACGCCACCTAAGAAAAAAGAAACTATTCACTCTAAACGAAACGAAGCCGGTAGGCCTACAGAAATTGTGGAGGCATACAAAAAAATGGAATGATTCTAATGGCAATACCGAATTACTGCAGAAAATAAAAAAGCTGCCCCATGAACAAAAGTGAATCTAAATAAAAGGAGAAGTTTTACTGTCTGAAGTGGTGTAAATCCGGGATATAAATGCTGGTATATTTATATATAATTTACAATTGAACAAATGTTGAATCCTGGAAATTAATGAAATATTTCTTTGCTATTAAACAATATAATGACGTCCCGAATTTTGTAATCCAAAACGGATGAAACTTAGCAGATTAATATTTTTGAGACATTAATTTAGAGGGTAGAACAAGGTGTAAATTTTCGCAATAAATTAGCATTAAAATCAAAACATCGAAATGAATGATTATATATCGCATTATGAATAAAAACGGAAGCTAAATTTTTCAATAGCTAATTTTTTTCATTTTGTTCGTGCACGATTCATTTCCTGTCATAGTAATTACTAGTTTATGGAAGTCTAGTCCTGAGAATTAATTACATTTAAATTAGTTATAGTATAGAGTTTGTTTAGATAGTAAAAATGATGAATGAATTTTATTGAAATATTATTCATATCAAATAACATTAATTGTATTATGTAATACGTTATCCTATGTATCTATCGTTCCGATATGTTTGGTTACTATCATTAGTAAACTATTTCTGAAACTTGAATTGCATGTCACGTCTTCTTTCAAAGTCAATGCCTGGTGAAACTTGTAATACCTGGTTGAAGGAGGTGGAAGATGTCATTTCTATTAGTGTGATTTATATGTCTGAATAGAAAAGTATGCAGGAGGCTATTTTATTCATATAGAAACTAATTGAGAACATTCAAACAGCGTACTTTCAACACTGGACTTATTTGCCTCACTTGGAAAGATTGAATAAGACAGAAAACTAACAAGAAATACAATGTAACAGTAGGAATAATCGATACAATTCATTTTATGTCCAAAACCATTATAGATATAAAAGAAAATTTTCAATATTCATCAGAAAAATTAGATTTATCATAAATTTAAAAAAATCCTACATCAAAGCCATCTTAATTTTAAAAAAAAATTCAATAATTTATCAGAAAAAAATGTAGAGAGAAAGAAATTTTGTAAAGTACAAATAATCTTATATGTGTGCTTCTTGTGGAATTAATTTACAATAACAATTGCAATTAAAATTCAAAGTAGTACTGCGTTAATGTAATTTGCTTTATTTACCCACATGATTCGCTGATTAATTTTGAATAATGATGGCATAAGTACAATATTCTCTTATCAAAATCCATGAAATTGATGAAATGAAGCTGTGAAGTTAAAGAAATGATAAATGAAATATTGACAATTTTCCGTTTTATAAAATTACGTATAGGATTATAAAAATACACACAACATAATCATTTTTGAGTGCTTCAAAATATCTTGATTAAAAATTTTACAAATAATTTTCCAAAAAAAAAAAAAAAAAAGAAGAAGAAGAATATCTCAAATTTTTTTGTATTAAAGATAATTTTGAGAGTAAAATATCGGAAAATTAACATATTTTCAAACATTTTTCATTAATAAAGAAAAAATAAAATTTATTTCTATATATAAGAATGACTCAAGATTAAAGGATATTAATATTTAGAGTAATCTTGAGGGGTATTGATTGGCCTCATGTTCCATTTATGTATGCTATGAACAGCCCATCAACGGGAGAGAGAGGAAGGGCAAAGCCTTCCAATTGCTGAAGTATAGTTAATCAAAAGTCTCTTATTCATGAACTTTGAAATGATATCAATCTATTACTATAGGAGGAGGTCAAGGCAGTTGTTGGGGCATAGTCATGGATACATATGCCAGTAGTGCATGAGCAGCATGTCAGATCAGCGTTATATGCAGAATTGTACGGAAGAGGATTTGAAACATGTGTCATTGATTATTAGCTAATAAATGTTGAAATTATTAATTTTATTTCATGTTTGTCATTTCATATGTTCAGTTTCACATATTAGGCTCACAATGTCACCAAACGGACATTTTCGGATAATACCATAGTGCATTTGATATATAGTTTATATATCAATTTTGGTGTAAACCTGTTTTAGGTGTAGGATGTTCTAAATAAAGGAAGTTTATTTTTTACCCCTTTTAACACTGTGCATTTATAATTTCTACCTTTAAAAGTTGGATTTCCTGCTTTCTCGTACTTAAAGGAATTATTTTTTTGGATGAGGGAAGATATAATTTTTTTTTTCTGGCAAATATTGTAGATGAAAGTGAATGTTTTTTTATATGGTAATGCGAATCCAAATCATTGTCAAAATGCATTATTAGTAATGTGGTACGCAAGTATGTAATATATCTTATATTATATCAGTAATATATTTTAGTAATTAGCAATATATTTTATATTTATCAGTATGTAATATTTTTTATAGTCCCTGAAAAAGAATTGTAGCTGCTTATACGTCATTTGACTACGTTTTTCTGTCCACAACTGACATCTCTGAAACCTAACAAAGCATGTAAAAAATTGATGTGATTTGCCATGAAAGCATCTTTTAAATAAACATTTCAATAAATTTCCTTATTCTTCAGTTCCTACTATTAATTCCTACTCTCCCTGTATATATCTTTTTCAAAATTTCATTCGTTCATAAAATACTTTTTATTCATCCACTCAAAAATATTTCACTTATGTAAGATATTTAGCAGGATATAAATTTAGGAACAGAGAGAGAGAGAGAGAGAGAGTAATAAAAAAACAAGTAATACAAAAAAAATTTTTTTTAATAATGTGGATGCTGATATTCCTATGTAAATTACTTGACTTTTCTTTCAAAATCATTTAATACTTACCTAATACTTAAACGTTTGTGATTCAATTTCTACCACCATTCATTTTTTTATACTATCTACATGCATTTAATGAAAAACAAATACTTTTTTAAAGCGAATGTATACTTCCTTTTATTTACAACATTTTATGCACTGCATTCTCTTTTATGAAATTCCACCTCTGACAACCAGTTTTGTTTTTAATTTCTTGAATAATATTAAATTTTAAACCAGAAATCTAATTTAATGTCAATAAATAACTAATAAGCTTCTCATGGGAAGCAATTGAGGTATACCCATCTGTTATAGAACCCAAGATAGTAAAATAGCTTGCTTTATTAGCTCATTACTAAAGCAGAGATGTCAAATTGGGTCTATCGCCATTGATGTCAGTTGATTAAATTGCCCAAATTGCCTGCAGCTCAACACCTTAAATTCAATATTAACAAATAAGGGACTTTCAACAATAAGCTTCCCTGACTGAAAAGCAAAGTTTATTTATTTATTATTTAATACATCCGTTGAAATTCAGTTTCGTGGTTCATTTTGAGTTTGGGCGCTTTTAACCAATCTCCCTTTGGAAGTAGGAATTCAGGATACTTGATTTAATGAAATACAATAGATTTCAAATATAAAGGCCTCGGATTCACATTTGTAGGATTGAACTCTTTTCAATTGCCATCGAGAGGGAATTCGACTATTTTTCACCGCAAAAGACGAATATAAAATGATGGGACTGAATAGGATTTGAGGAACAAGAATTTAAAAGATAATTGGGTTTAGAGAGGCTAATTTTATATTCATTAAAATGCTTTCCAATCTCATAGACCTTTGAACAATTGCGACTACTTTTGATTTGAAATACTTGTTGTCGCATTTAAATAGATTGAAGGTAATACCCATTAATAGTACTTTATTAGCATAAACTGTATTGAAAGTTTTGCAAAGACTTTAATTTGTGAAAAAGAATTACAATTGTCTAAAGTTGGCATGTAACATTTCAATAGTACTGTATAATATTAAGCATGTTCTGAATAAAATATTACACTAAATAAATTTAAAAGAAAAATTATACCGAAATTTCAATATAGTAGTTCTGTATTTTGTGAAATATATCATCAAGGCATGATTTTTTTTTTTGTTTTCATATAAGGCAATACAATATAATAAAATAGTAATACAATAATTTAGAATATTCAATGTAATAGAATACTTTATTTTATAGAATTGAATTATATTGCATATTCTAAAGTATTGTATTATTATATTATATTATATTGTATTACCTTATAATGTTAAAGAATTTTCCTAATACATTTTATTTTATTTATTTTTTGGCGAAACAGTTTTAAAAATCTGAAAGTAGTACAACTGTAATATTTTACAATAAAAATGTATTAAGTATTAAAATGTATTATATAAAATATACCTCACTGTGTACCTAAATAAATTGTATTATTTTAGATTCTATTCACATTTAAGTTTCCTATATACAAATTTTTTTCAAACAGTTTATAGAATTTTGCAAATTCATGCTACTTATTAGAATTAATGTTAGATTCTGTTTTTTTTCTCCTATTACAATCTTGTAAATTTTTTTTTTTAGTTTTCTTTTTGTTTTTAGTGTCATTATTTAAATTAAATCCATTTTCATACCATATTTAGTACGATTGCATACTACTGTGCCCAAAAAGTAAGACCAATTTTTTTTGCAAAAACTCTTTATTTATTCTTCAAATTTATTTCATCGCCTTCAAAGTATTCCCCTCCGGACACAATGCACTTAATGCCAACTTTTTTTCCAATCCTCAATGCATGCTAAAAGGTCATATGCAGGGATGGCCTTCAAAGCGCGCTGTGATTCACGTTGAATCTCATCAATCGGCTCAAAACGGTGTACCCCGGAGTGGTCTTTTGAGTTTAGGGAATAGTCAGAAGTCGCACGGTGGTTGTGAAGCGATATGGGTTTCATTTTTGGCGAAAAAATCAGGCTCTAACATTATTACATTTTTACTAAGCTAATATTTTTAAATATTCACTTAATAAAGAAATATTACAGAACTGATATTAAAAATAAAAACTTTTCTGCCATTGTTTGCAAATTACTATGCTCATTTCAATATAACGTTATTCAATATAACATTACTTATATTTTATTAATATATTTAATTTTGAATAATAACACAATGGGATTTGGCAAATATTAAGTAAAAAATAATAAATTAATGACTCAGAGGTTTATATACAAATATCAAATACTAACATAAAACAGTTCTGAATAACCGATATTGTTCACGTTAACAATGTCCATTCTACATTAAGTCCGAGTCAAGTACATTTATCACAATAGAAACATTAAGAATCTTAAAAATTTACCTCCGCATTTCTTTCGATTCAAAATAAACAAATTTTCGCCTGAGTCTTTTATAAAAAATAAAAAGGCCTTTCAGAAGAAAGGAGAGCCTCGCTTTAAACTCAAATGCAATTAATTAGCTTCTTTTGTCGTGCAGATTTATCCTCCCTTTTAAAACTATTCAACAGAACTGAAGGCAAAAGACGTTGACACCTGGAGATAATGGTATTGATTTGGTTTGTCTTACTTCTTTGACATTTATGTTTTGTTTTCGTTTTCCATTGTTTCCACTGCACATGCTTATCTGTCTTCAGCTTGTGCTGCAGGGTAATGCTAATGGAAACGCATTCTTTTTAATTCCTTTTAAATATCTTAATGCAGATAAAGAAACTTTACTTTTAAAAAGTAGGCTCTTCATAAACCAATTACATGATTTTTATTTGGGTATGGAAATGATATGACTTGCACCAACAATGTTTTGCATTAATTACAGTTTTGTACTCTCTCTGTTTTAATTATATTCCTATAACTTGGAGCAACAAAACGGGGATGGTATTTTGTGTTTCATGTTATTCTATTATGAAATGAACTTCAAGAATGGGGAAAAAAGGATTTAAAGAAGTAATTATAATTTATAATTGAAGAAAAATTAATTTGGCAGATAGTTTCGTGAAAAATATGGTAAATGCTTAAATGCAATTTTATAGATAGCAAGAAGAAAAAAATTCTTGAAGCTTATTTAAGAATATAAGTCGAAATGCCCCTTTATTGAAATTTAATACCCTTTTTCTTTCGTAATTCCAATTACATAAATGTTTTTTTATGCATTAAATGATACAAAAAAATATTATACTTTATTCAATAATTATTTTCTTACGCTTTAATAATTGTCCCTCAGGAAATATTTTCATATCCTTTCAGAAAGAAAGGTGGTATTAAGTTTTCCTATGCTTCAAGTTATAGAATAATACGATATGAAACATCTCTCTATGCAATAGAAATCTTTTTGGTTGGTTGGTTTGAAAAACATAGTAGGTTGGAAAAACATCTTCGAATGTAACTTAAATCATCAATTACTTATCTAATCGTAAACTCTTCACATTACGTTTATGACATTTGATCATGTTTTTTGGAAATATACGATTAATAATTACAGCTATTTTCATAATCAGTGAACTTTAGTTTCAATGCAATAGAAGTTATCTTAAATTCAGCTTACTCGGCTATTGATTACGCAGTACGCTAATATGGTTCAGTTTAAAAAAAAAAATTTAGTTTCATTTTTTTTTTTTTTTGTTAAGTAATTGATATTTTAGAGGTTACTTTTGCATTCACAAATTTCAAAAATTGAATTCCAAAGTTATTGATTGAATACATTTTTGAAAGGAGTTCAAAAGTAATTTTTAAAAATTAAAAGGAAAATTTTGTTCAACTCGGATATATTGAGAAGAAATGTTTTGATACAAATTATTTGATGATGTGTTACTTTAAAAAAATAGTGAGATTATAATGATGGTAACAACATGTACATTGTCTTGCATCGACACTCCGGCTGCCTGGTGGACTCGAACAAGACACTCAAATACATAGCAGTTAATCCTGGACGTCTTACCTCAAGACAATACCATCTTGTTCTAATTGTAAGTGAGGCTGTTTAAAGCATACACAGATGGAGTATTAGATCAATTGATAAACAAAAAAATGTTCTCATTTTAATAATACTTGTAACTTTACAACTTGTATGCAACTCAAATACTTGTTTCTCATCAACAAATTTCTTTTGAAAATCAATATTGATGACAATCGATCCAAAACTAACATTTTCAATTAATATAAAACATAGCAATGTCTTAACGTTTGCCCAAATGATGGAAAATCTCATTTCATTTCCTCCAGGTAACTCAATGTACCTCAGAAAGAGAGAGAGCAAAAATTATTTCACTCTTTCAGCCCCACGTTTTGTCAAAACCTCCCGCAGAGTCCACTTAATGAGATATAGAGCCAGGACAGAGGGAAACAGGAGCCAACTTCACTCCAGGCGCCGCCAATCCAACCGCCATCAATCTTCCAGCAAGCATTGCCAAAAAAGCCATCTCCGCCACCGAGGTCGCCAAGTGCCAGTGTCACTTCAACTTTTCCGTGATAAATTGGGCTTCTTGGAGAAGAAGCCAGATTGCGAAAACCTAGAGGGACACGTCAAGCCAGACTGATACCTTGAAGTATAAAATGGTCACACCCAACACTTAATTCGAAGATCCGCAATTTTCGTCGAGTTCTGGGACCTGATTGACAGATAGCCGGGGTTCTTTACCTTATCAGAGGCGGTTTGTTGTAAATGGAGGCACGAGTTTTCCAGTTCGGGTCCGGTGTAATTATTGCTCAGGCTTCGGTGTTCTGGTGGGGTCATTAGGAATTATTTTGAGCGATCAACAAAAGTCATTGGAGTAATTGGGCGGTTCTTAAGCATGCCAGGGCGAGGTGGAATTGATTTCTGATGATGATGGTGTGCTAACAAGGGATCGAAACCACGTGGTGAAGGAACAGATAAGACTTTAGCTTGTTAACCAGCTCTGCCGATTACTGATTTATTGATCTAATTACTGAGGCTGAAGGATTCGGATAGCTAAGTTAACTATTTAAATTAGGCTTTAGTTAATTATGTTGGTTCATCATTATGTTACACGCCAGAAGCTTTTTAGATAAATGAATCTTTTAAAGTGGCTTAAATAATTGAACTAAATATAAAATGGTTGTAATAATGGTTAAATGTAATAATGGTTAAAATAAATATATAATAATAATTGAGCTAAAAGCAATGGTTGAGCTAAATATATATATTGACAGTTCGAATAAATAGGAATTAGTTTTAAAAACAATTTTTTCTTACTTATTACATGTGTTTATAAAAAATAATGTTATTTGATAATTCAATAATGATAAATGCGGTGATAAAATTGTTATGGCCGAGAATTTCAAAGTAAGGCTGGTTTATTCCTACTGATTCTTCGAAGTTTTGTAAAATATAGTAAAATATGAAGGATAATTAAAATCTATTCATAAACTTAATTTCACTGAAAGTCATTACAGTAACACATCAAATAGAATCGGAATTGTTTTTTTATGATAATAAACTAACAGATAAAGACATCGAATAAATTAATGTTCTTATGAGATCGTTGGTTAAAAATTCGTCATTAAAATCGGTTATCAAAAATGGTTAAGTACAATAAAATTAAAGAAAATGAAACTTATCAGATTACAATTTAATTCATAAATCTAGTTAACTTAGATTTACTAGAGATGCATTTTCTAAATTTTATTCGTATCATGACGATTACTTCAAATTGCCATAATAAATGTAACTTGTGGATAAATCTTAAGCTCTGTATGGACGATTTTTTGTATAGTGAGAAAAAAATTAATTCATTTTTTTTTGTTTTATTACGATTAATTCATTTTATATTAATAGGAATTTAAAATATACGCAAAAAAGAAAAGGGGAAAAGAATAAAAATGCACAAAAAACACCCTAACATCCACATTTGTGGCTGCTGAGCGTTAATAATTTATAAGTAAAATGTCATACATTCAGGTCATTCAATATTAAAATTAAGTATATTTGATACATCTGGAATTTTATTTTTCAAATATTAATGGGTTTTTTTTCCAATAATCCAACAACACTGACAGTCAAAATGCTACTTTACGCTATTTTCATATTCCTAACCTTCATATCCCTAAATGTTATCGGTGCAGCCAAACCATAAGATTTGTATTTTTTTTTGATTAAAAAAATCTGTAGTGAATAATTTATTATCAATTTTTTTATTCCTTTTATTAATGAGAATAATTATAATTACAAACAAAGCTAATTTTTCACATCTGTGACCAAGGGCATCAAGAAGTTAAGGTACCTCATGTATATACCATTATTTACATGCATTAATATTTGTATGCATTTATATACCATTACTATATGCATTTTTAGTTATGTGTTGTAACTTATATGACTTATTCGAAATTAAATCTTTGTTTTCACTGTCAAGAAAACTTTATAATGAATGCTGTTTTAGACAAGCTAAAATAATTTGCATAAATAACATTCATGTTCTATTTAATAAATATATATTTTGAGTGAAGTAATTTTCATTTTAGGCCAATGCATTTGAGGGAGGATAGAGGCTTATTATGAAACGCACGATTCATCCAAATTATACGTAGGTGTACCATAGGAAAACATTATTATGGGCTTAATTTGACAGGAAGCAGTTAATTACTATCATTTGCCCCATACATTTCCTCATACACTTATACTTCATATTGTGGAAGAGACAAGAAATTTTCTAATTTTCCTCTTTAAGTAAAGCAAGAAAATGAACTACAAAAAACTGATTAGAACGAATTTAGTTATGTACGATACTGTTAAAATGATCAAACAAAAATATTCTTTTAAAAATTTTGGATTAAAATTACGAGTTTAGAATACGAGTAAAATATTTTGTTCTTGAAATAAACAAAGTTTATTTTTAAAGTTATTGCAATTTCCCTCCATGCATGAGACCACACGGGTTCTCAGATTAGATTTCATCCATGAGTATACACTGAAGTGACAAAAGTCATGGGATAGCAATATGCAAATTTTCAGATGGCAGTAGCATCGAGTAGAACAGGTATAAATGCGCAGTGCTTTCGCAGAGCTTTCATTTCTGTTCAAGTTATTCATGTGAAGAGGTTTTGACGTGATGATGACCGCACGACGGGAATTAACAGACTTCGAACGCGGAATGTTAATTGGAGCTAGACGCATGGGTCATGCCATTTCGGAAATCGTTAGGGAATTCAACATTCCCAGATCCACTGTGTCAAGAGTGTGCCGAGAGTATGAAATTTCAGGCATAACATCCCACCATGGACAGCGCAGTGATCGACCGCCTGCGCTTAACGACCGAGACCGGCGACGTCTGCAAAGAGTCGTAAATTCTAACAGACAAGCAACACTGCGCCAAATAACCGCAGAAATCAATGTGGGACGTACAAGGGACATGTCTGTTAGAACTGTGCGGAGAAATTTGGCTTTCTTGGGCTATTCCAGCAGAAGACCGACTATAGTGCCTTTACTGACAGAACGACATCGCTTGCAGCGACTCTCGTGGGCATGTGAGCATATCGGTTGGTCCCTAGATGAATGGAAAACCGTGGCCTGGTCCGATGAGTCACGATTTCAGTTGGTAAGAGCTGATGGTAGGGTTCGAGTGTGGCGCAGACCCCACGAAGCCATGGACCCAAACTGTCAGCAAGGCACTGTTCAAGCTGGTGGTGGCTCCGTAATGGTGTGGGCTGTTTTTTCATGGCATGGACTTGGTCCTCTGGTGCGACTGGACCGAACATTGACTGGAAATGCTTATGTTCAGCTACTTGGAGATCACTTGCAGCCATTCATGGACTTCATGTACCCAAACAACGATGGGATTTTTATGGATGACAATGCGCCATGTCACCGGGCCACAACTGTTCGCGATTGGTTTGAAGAACATTCTGGACAATTCCAACGAATGATCTGGCCACCTAGATCGCCCGACATGAATCCCATCGAGCATTTATGGGACATTATCGAGAGGTCTGTTCGTGCCCAAAATCCTGCACCATCAACGCTTTCACAATTATGGACGTCTATCGAGACAGCATGGCTCAATATTCCTGCAGAAGACTTCCAACGACTTGTTGAGTCCATGCCACGTCGAGTTGCTGCACTTCGCCGGGAGAAAGGAGGGCCGACACGATATTAAGAGGTATCCCATGACTTTTGCCACTTCAGTGTATTACTCATAGTATGTCATCCCGCATTGCAGGACACTGAGAATTAAACACACACACACACACATTTTTATTCACTCAGAGTTTCGTAGTTATTTCATTTGAATAAACTTAAGGGCCATATAGGTGAGTGTCTGGAGCTCTGTTTGAGTTCAGGTTACAGGCTTTGAGTTCAATATCCTTACGGGTGCTTCATTACAACAGAAACCACCCCTTTCCCTCGATCCATCCTTCCTATCCATTATGAGATGTCCGTCCCCACCTATTGGACACTGAGGATTACTCACAACACAAAATGCTAATTCTAAGCAAAATAAAGAAGATATCGTAAGAACTCGTATTTATTTCTGAAATCTTCATCTATGCTTCAAAACCTGAAGTCCAAAAGTCGAGAGATTACACAATCCGAACATATAATGGAGTTCCTTTTTTCTTTTTTTCATCCATGTCGTAGCGAAATTCCTTGCAGGTATACTGTTCAGACTGAAACCAGATACCGCAAAAAAATGGTCAGCATAGAAAACTGACCCTTGTTTGATGCAGAACTTCTAAAAATGGACTCTTACTTTGCTGGAAAAAGGAAGTATGTCTGTTCTATAATCGATCGACGACTTCTAACGGAATCTCACAGTAAAGTCTAAATCAGTTCAGATAGGAACATCTTTTATTCTCTAACGGAATAGTTTTTTGCTATTTTCTCCGAAAAAAGAACCGATTTTCTTGTACCATACGAAAACTTAGTAACTATTTTCCTTTGTGACTTCGCAAGGTTTGATACATTTGTGATACGCTATTTCTATCTTTTAAAGCGAATACTACAAAAAAAAATGTAATAGAGGAGAGTTCAGTGAAATATCCGATTGATATTCATTATATTTTGAAGCATATCAGACCTTTTAAAAATTTTACATATTTATTCTCGTCTTTTAAACAATTTTACTGAGTTAATTTTACTGAATACACATTTATAAATAAGTTACAATTTTATTAAATTTTAATGAGTAATCTGCCATTTAAAATTACTTAATGGTAGATTAGGGTATGGCAGATGTAATTAAATGGTAGACATTGTAATTTAACATTGAATAAAATGAATGTAATTTAACATGTATAAACATTGTATATTTATATATGTAATGTTTATACAATGTTTAAAACATATGGGATAACTTGCTTTTATCTTTTAAAGGAAATGAGACAATAGCGGATAGTTATTTGAAATATCGAATTGATATTTATTATGTTTAGAAACTTATCAGACGCTTTAAAATATTCACATATTTATCTTTGTCTGTCAAACATAGAAATTTAATAAGTTATCTGTCCTTTAAAGGCCTTGTATAATCATATATAAAGCACTAATGTTTACTACATGTTTGATACTTTAAATAAAATTGTGCAATATAGATGCAATAGAAAGCAGTTATTTATTATATTTGAAAACATATTAGACATGCATATAAACATGTATAGAATAATGTTTCTACACAACTACCACTGTTTTTTAAACATATAATTTTAATGAGCACTCCGTCATTTTAAGACTGAAGTGCTAAAATATAATTTAAATGTACAGTTTCAGTTTAAATTTAAAAAAAAAAAAAGAATTGTTATAAAGATTCAATCTGAATTTTCAAAATAAACGTTAATGTATTATTGAAAAGGTAACAATTAAAAATACATTAAAATTTTTCTGAAAGTTTGATATGTATAAAAGAGAGATTTTTTCATGTCTAAATAAATAGCAGAAAATAATTTATAATTTCAAATTTAATATAGATATATTTTCGATAAACTTTGAAAATTCGTAAAAGAAATAAAACTAATAATAGATAAATTTTAAGTGTTTCTTTTTAATTAATATTATTCTACTCTCCCAATCTTAAAAGAAGAAGAAAAAAAATGCTCATTGTCTTTAAAAATCTAAAATTACATTTTGATTGTTAGATAGTTTGCAGATACCAAAATAGTTTGGATATAAAAAATTCGTTTAAAACGATTATAAGTATTATGTTTTTAATAAATTATTTATAAGTGAAAATAGTGTATTTTTTTACTTTTAAAGTATATATTCTTTTGCAGATTAAACATTATTTTATATTAAAGTCAAAGGTAATAATATAAATGAAAACTATCGAACAATACCTAAAAAAATTATTCTTAGAGTACCTTATAATTGTTTCATTTCAGAATGTCTAGTATTTCCACAACAGAGGCAGCAGGCAGAAATTCGCTTGCAAGACTTGACAGCAGGAATGTAGCAGACTCAGTTTTGCACAAGTTTTACAAAGGAGGGCTTGCTACATGTTTGTGTCTAAATGTGTCCACCCCATTTGGGAATGAACATTCTCAATGAGGAAATACAAGTGTTTTGAAACTTCCTCCTCTGTCCCCAATGGAAGTACACAGGCTTCAGGTTCGAATCCCGGCTCTGACATGGATGTTTGTTTGTGGTTCGGAATGCACATTAAACTGTAAGTCCCGGTTGAATTAGCCTAAAGTGTACACAAAATGACAGTATAGCGACAAACCAAACCGAAATTCATTGGAAGTACATTCCAGCCAATGGATTTGCAGTGCCCATTGCTGGTATGGATATGACTCAGACTTGCATCCTCCCATTCAGAAATCCACCGCTCCAACCCAGATGAAGATCATTAAAGTTTGTAAACAAATATTTCAAATGTATTAAACGCAACATTAAGTATATTAATGTTGAAATGTAGATTTACATGCTAACTAAAGGTTTATTTTTTCGCTCTACTGTCATTTTGTGCGCACTTTGGGCTAATTAGACCAGGACCTACAGTTTAACGTGGATTCCGAACCACTCACAAACATCCATGACATCGCCAAAATTCGAACTTGAAGCACCAACAACCAGAATGCTAGTCAACTGACCATCAGGCCGCTACAAACTGACGGATAAAAATAACAAATTATTGATTTAATAAGTTAGATTGGAAATATTATATAGTCTTTTATATTATATTGAAATACGTAATGTTTTTATAATTCTTTGGCATGTTATGAATTTTTATAATGTTGGTATTTATAAATATGAATTTATGTGATTTTGATAAATGTTTTTGTATATCTTTTTTCCCCAATTGTAGAAAAGAATAGCGAAATAAATCGCTTCAAACTGCTCAAAAAATAAATTTTCACATTATATTCTTTCTTCGTTTTTTTAGAAAATATATTCGACTCTGAAATTTATGAAACAATAAATATGTTTATCTTATAGTTCTTCCCGAATAACTGGTGATAATTTTCTGTATGAATAATTTCTGTCATTTTAATTTTCTGTGAGAATTAACATTTGATGAAACTCAAGGAATATTATTTTTATGGCGTGCAACTTTAGAAACTGAACTTTATCTCATAAAGCTGGTAGACCACCATCATAAAAAATGCAAATATTCTAAAACGTTACGTGTATGGTTTCGTTAATATTCTTTAAGCAGGTTTTTTTTTCACTCGGTAAAGTAGTAAAGGAAGTTTTGAAATAATGATGATGATAATGATGGGCTTAGATGGATGGACTTTCTAAATTATCTTGTAGTAATAGGTTAAATCAACAGTTTGAAGTAAATTGATGACCTTGCTTATTAATACTGCAAGAACTTTTCAGTTAGGTAAACTTAGCATAAGTGTAATAAATTTTGTCTTAATTTTGATGATCCTTTAAAACCACAGCATTAGGACATGGAAATGAGGAAAATGATTAATATTAAAGTATTTTCCCTGATGACTAGAGGTGATAACGTCAATGTTTAAACATCATTAATTATGTTTAAAATACCGAGAATTAACTCATGTTTATAGAGGAAGTAAAACACGTCTTAAAATAAAATGCATACATGCAAGGTATACGTAATCTAAAGAATGTTTTTTATTTAAAAACATTCTTTAGATTACAAACATAACATTTGTTATTCAAAAAATTGTTTCAATGAATTTCCTAAATATCAAAGAAACATATGGATTTTCGTAAAATAAGTCTAATAAATATATATCTTTCTTTTTTACAATAAATATAATTGTAATCAATTAAAACTTGTCTAACAAATCTGTTTTTCAATTCCTTCTATTAGCTCACACTCTCCCTATATATATCTTGTTCAAATTTTCAATCGTTCAGAAAATACTTTTTATTCATCCACTCAAGTTTTAAAAAAATGTATTTGAACTTGTAGTGGATGACACTGGATGTTGATGCAGTTTTTTCAAATATTAATTCATTCATTAAATTTAATTAATTAATTTTAGTTTTATATGAGAGAAAAACATTTCTCTTATATAAGATATTTAGCAGGATATAAATTTAAGAATAAATACCGTCTAATAATAATTAAATTTAATTAATTAATTTCAGATTTTTTAGATTTAAGTTGCATATATCTACCAATAGATGGCGCTAGATAAACTTAAAAAACTTAATGATAATTATTTATAAAACACTTTCTACAATATAGAGAAAAAAAAAGTAGGAATTGACTTTATATATATATTTTTTTTATATTACTTGTTAATTATTAATTTCTATTTTAATGTTATTCTTTGTTTTGTTAAAAATTTTTTTTATAAAAATCTCAACTCCTTTTAGTGCTATAAATATGTTTCTAAAGAATTAGAGTAAAAAAGAATTTGAGTAGTATGAATAGATAAAAAAAATAATGGTTAACAAGAAAAGTCTGAAAATTAAATTTTGTTTACGATTTCTCGATATATTTATTATTTCTACAAAATATCTCTGAATTGACTTAAAGAAGGGATCTTTTCAGAAGAAAGAAAGAAATTAAAATGAGTTATAAGTTATTCTGACGAAAATGTTTCAGATTTATACATCGATACCATAGATTTTAACTTGTCAATACATTTTTGTGTTTTGATTTTTTTATTTTCAGTTTCTTTTGTTTGGTTTTGGTTGCTTTCATTTTTGTAGGGTTTTCATTCTCTTCTGTTTATAAAAAAAAGCTTTAAACGAAGTGAATGGGATTCAAAATTTTATAGTATGAAGATACAAAATTGTTTTGAAAATAATGGATTAAACAGTCCAGATTTTAGGAGTCCGATTAGCAACTGTGATCGAAACACCCCAGCTTTTAGGCGTTTCTAGAGGTACGATGTCAAAAATTATGACAGCATACACACATTGTGACAAGACAAGCTAGGTAAAGCGAAACTGTGGACGGAAGAAGAAACTGAGGGATATTGAAGCCGGTTGTAGTGTAAAAAGAAAACAGCTGCAGCCGAAGTGATCGCAGAGTTCAATAAGCATCTGGATTCTTCAGTGTCAATAATTAGAATTAGGATGCACCTTCAAGAACAGGACATTTAGCCAGAGCAGCAACTTGTTACTTCTGTTAACGGCAAACGTCATTTACAGAGGTGCTACAACCACAAAAACTAGTCAATTGACAAATGGAAGACAATTATGTGGTCAGACAAATCATTTTTTTTCCCACAAAAGGACGTGTGCGCGTTCGGAGAACACCTGAACAAAAATATGATCGTGATTGTCTTCTTCCAATTGTCAGGCATGGAGGTGGACCTGTCATGGTATGGGCGGCCATTTTGTGGTTTTCTGCTGGTCCAATCGTAACTCTGAAAAGAAGGATAGCTTAGCTGACCAAGCTATCCTATTTATTATTATTATTTTTTTTTGCTGACCAAGTCCATCCTATAATGCAAACTTTGTTTCCTGCAGGAGATAGAATTTTTCAGGATGATAATGCTCTTATTCATATAGCGGGAACTGTCAGAATTTATAATTTCAGAATACAACAGAATATTTTAAGTTACCATCACACCAGTATAAAATATCATACTAAAAAAGTAGTACAAATATTTGAAATATTATATAACTTTCAGCATCATAAGTATTATAATTACCTAAATTACATAAATTAATAAGAAATATATTTTTTTCCTTATCGTTAGAATTAAACATTAAGTTTTTTTGAGATTTTTAAAACCATAAACTCTTCAGAAGCTCCAAAAAGGAAGATATTTAATCTTTTTAATTTAAATTATTACAACAAAAAATAAAATTATAAAAATATTGATTACGGAACAATTAAGATACGGAATAATTAATGTCAACATTCTTAACTATAAAAAGCTAGATTTAGTTTTTAATCAAATCGACTAAATCTTTAAGCAAATATCCTAAAAAGACTTCAAGGTATCTTGGTAAAAACTAGGCAAACAAAGCTCACTATATCTGTAAAAAACAAAGAACCAATAAAAACTACAGTGCAAAACGCTTTCATTCATTATCAATTATTCATTCTCAACGTATGTTAACAATTTTTTTCTTTATCTCTATATTTTTTTTAAATTGTTCTGAAGTGTTATCACAAAATGTAATCAAATAGAAATTAAATAATTTATCCGTCATTTAAAAAATATTCATCTTTTAAGAGTAAAAAAACAGATAAAACAAATAACCATTTTTTTACAAAGGAAAATAGTATATCTTTTTTGTCATTTTTCAAAGGAAGATGAGTTCAGAAACTCTTCGCAAGATAGGTAGATATTGATGAAACACAAAATAACGCTGATAAGATGTGCGATAAGCTTATTAGGCATAATAAAAAGTTAAAAGTATAATTATAATTGTTAAATATGGTTTGCAATTGTATCAATTAAAAAGATCATCCATTAGCTGTAATACATGTCATCAACATATGGATGGGTGAACATATAAAAAGCATTTTAAACTCTATTAAATCACCTTTCTTTTATGTGAAATTTATTAATTACTTGGGGATTTATACAACATACCCGAGAATTAATGAATGCATTACTTTTAAGTCTGTATATATATAAACAAAAATATATGGGAACAAAACGAACGAATGTCTTTATTCATTTGGAATATACCTACATAGTATGCGTATAAATAACTATTTGAGATTACTTGGTTGCTCGTAGTACGTCTAAGTGAATCTTGATTTCGAATCGCTTATTGACAAGCATAGAATTCCAAATTGTTACTGACCATTATCCATCTCTAGTGTCCAATTTCATCGGATTTTCCCTCTAGGATTCTGTGAAAGATGGTAAATACAGATGCTTTATACAAATTGGAATTAGCTGAAGCAACTTAATTACACATCAGATGCTTGTGAATGCACAATATGAATTCGGATATCTTAATACGAGCCCCCAAGAGATTCCTAATCAATATTTATAAACCCAAATTGTAAGCTAATAAGACAATTTGTCTCTATATCTGATTTTATCGATTATCGATCTATCTTTATCGATTTTTTTTGCATAATTTTGTAATGTAATTAACACTATTCTTCAACATCTTGTTTAATGAATATTTAAATTATACAAATGTATATGGTTCGGCTGATAACCCTATCCTGTAAAAAGAAATGTATATACTTCAAGCTGATACACAATCGTATGCAAGTTGCATCTTTTAAAGCAAAAATTGTGCAAATTAAAATATACGACAGGCCTATAATGCATTAAGTATAAGGAAACAGATGGGGTTTTTTTATATTTGTCTATGATCTTTCGACTCATATATAAATAATACATAAGTTTTTTTCCCCCAAGGAAAATGTAAACATGCTATATAAAATGCTGCAGAATGTCATGTACTATTTTCAAAGCAGGTGTTAAATATGAGATCGGATTTCTACAAGAAGTTAATTTTGTTTGGCACAGCTAGGCTAAAACTGGTTCTTGTTGCCATTAAATAACAGAAACAAATCACAAGAACTTTTCCCTTCATATGTGTTTACATTTTAAATTAAAATTAGATCCTATGAAAATATAATTAGAGCCTACAACGTAATTGACGAGATAACTACAAGGTAGACAATGATGGCAGTTGATTGATATTATTAATATATTATATGTCTTTGTATAGTATTATGAATAATATTTACGATTAGGCATACAGTATTTTTTTATATAACCAATTAAATGTTCTGCTGCATTTGTGTTGTATTTAACATCGCATTAATCCAGTAGCGGTCATTGAAACTGCCTAGTCGAAAATAGACGCCACTTTTTTGAATGCTCAACGGATATCTTTTTTTCACCCCACTTTTAAACATCAGGAATCATTAGCTCAGATTAACATCGGAGTATTGACATTCTGCATTCCGAAGATTTTCACATGTTAGAGACATATTGATAGGGATAAATCTTATAAGAGAGATAAGTTGCTTATTTTAACATTTCAAGACAATTTTAATCAAAATATTCGTTATGCTATTTCATGCTTTTGTTTTTGGCACGCTATGTAGCTTGTATTGAATAATTTTGTTGCTTCTAAAAACTGATTGGGGCCTGATGGCCGAGTGACTAGCGCTCTAGCTCTCGGTGTCACAGGTTTCCGATTCCGGCGGTGCCATGAACGTTTGTAGTGGTTCGGAATCCCCTTTAAATCGTAGGTCCCGGTCTAATATGATCGTTGGGCTTAGGGCTGACAACCCTATCTCGTAAAAAGAAAACATCTCCTGTCCTGAAATCTTCCAGTAGGCAGACGGTCTAGTCTTCCATGGAGCTGACGATTATTTTCCTTCAATATATAAGGATCAGAAATGGCATGTTCGTCAAACTGCAAAACTGAAAGGGTTTAGTTCAAAGTATGTCAAACAAAAGATAAAATAATATTCCCTTGCATAGATCGAATATGGGCAGATTACGTCTGTATCATCATCACTGGCGCAAAAGTCCCCTGATGGGACAATGCCATCCGTCAACTGGCAGATTTCAAGACAGGAGATGTTTTCTTTTTACGGATTAGATTTGTCAGTCCTACTCCCAAAGCTGTACCAGTCATAATAAACTGGGATCTACGGCTTAAAGTGGATTCCGAACCACTAAAAGCATCGAACCTAAAACCTGTGGCATGGAGTGCGAGAGCGCTAGTCACTCGGCCAGGCCCATTAGATCAGTATAGGGCGTAAAAATGAAATGGTGTCCTATTCCCAAATCCTGCTTTTGGAATTTCCAAATTTGGGTATCAGGAGCCAACTTTGACCCATAGAAACAGTGAATGGTAAACAATCAATAAATTCAGTTGATTCATGGCCCGGGAATAATTTTAACCAATTGAAACATGAATCCTATAAAATAATTTTAAAAAATTAGCAGATCTATGGATCGACATGTAAAAGTGGAAATAATCCTGCGCAGAAGAAAAAGGCTCACAGAGTAAATAGATTTGGATTACCATCATTAATTTTTAATTTAAAGAAATTTTTAAGTCTTAGAAACTTATGATGACTCCTAGAAACATTGTTTTTACTTTTAAATTATCAATAAGACTCATGAGCTGACGTGCAAAAGTGAAAATAATTTTGTTCTTAGTAAAACTAAATAAAATAAACAATTGGACTACCATTTTAATTTATTAAATTTATTAAAATGTTTAGATCTCATAAAAGAATAAATGAAATCGAATTTTTCTCTCATCTAAAAATGCACAAATGTCAAGTATCTCTTGAAAATAAAAATGATGTTAATATCTAAAATTGTTTCCAAAAAATGCGTACTTAAAATCAGAAGAAAAAAATTCTCTAATTAAATCTGGAGTTATAAAATGATCGACGTGAATCTTCTTTTTTTCTACTACGTGTCGGAAAAAGTTAATTAATTAACTTTTTATAATATACGATATATTAAACTTTTAAGATAAAAATGTTACATTTTTTATGACTGTAAATTGCACAGCTATTTTATGAAAAGGACGTATTATCAACAGGGATTTAAAAGAAAAATAGAAAAGTGAATGCCGTAACGTAATTGAATTGTTCTAGTAACTTAACGGTAGAAGGATTGTGAATTTTATATTGAAGCTTTTACAAATTGTTTTATATCAAGTAATTATTGACTTTGTTTGTTTAGTGAGAAAAACTAATTATTTTAATTGAAACATAATTACATAAAATTCCTATGGGATTACAAACATAGGTAGGAATTGTTTTATAGCACAACAACGAGTTTTGGTCATAATAAACCAAACAGTTGAATGGTCTTTAAAAGAAGTTAAGAAGTGAATGGATTATAGGAGAAAAAAATAAAATTCTTTGTTCTTAAAATTGAAATGATTATATAAAATTAATATTGAAGACTAAATCTATTAGTATTCAGATTCTCGACTTTAAAATGATCAGGATATAAAAATATAATTGGCTAACGTTGTAATAACGCATCAAATATTTCAGTGGCGTGATGGTCAATTAGCTAGTGCTCTGGCCATTAATAGCACAGGCTTCAGGTTCAAATCCTGGCGGTGGATGTTTGTTAGCGGTTAGGAATCCACGTTAAACTGTAGGTCCCGGTCTAATCAGCCTAAAGTGTGCAAAAAAGGCCGTATAGCGACAAACGAAACCAATCTTCAAATACTTTAGACACGCCGTACAATCAATGCTATGTAGTTATTTTCAGTGTTTTTATGGCATTTTACTGTCATATAGATTGACTGTCAGTTCATATATTCACTGTCATGTAGAATTTGATTTTGATGAAATATTAGAATAGTTTTTAATTCTTTACCTATTATACGGTATTACTTCAGAAGTATGTTGACGTTGATGTAATTTGTCTTTTTTTGTAATTTCCTGCCTTTTACCAGAGAGGCTGAATTTTGGTACACTTAGCACTTTTTTGACGTTGAACTTTCGTGGGCACACACTAAATACAAAAACTGGAGAATGAGTACGTTTATTAAGTTACGAAGGAGGAGACTGGTTAAACCTTTTAAGTGGTGGAAAAGGTATACCGGCAATCTTTGCTATTTGCTGTTATTGAAACAAAACATGTGGGTTGAAATCCTTTTCGCTATTTGAGGGAGTATTTTTTTTTTCATTATTTCGTCATAAGACAAATGCTGGGATGCGAGATTACGTACTTCACAGGAGAAGAGGTGGGGGATATGTTCCAGTTAGTTTACTTTTCTTAAGGTACCTGCCACTGAAGACAAGATTTTGAATTTAAAAAGTTCGAGATGCAGACAATTATACAGATTGTAAATTGACTTCCGCATGTATGAAGTATGACCTGGAGATGTATAGGTGAAACATATCAGTTTATTTCTATGGACTGTTTCGAGTATTCATCATATTAAGAGTTGTAAAGGATTGAAAATGTATGGTCTTATAGGGCAATTGAGATATAATTTAATATTTTTTTTGTATAAACAGATAAAATTTTATAATGAGATAAATTTTGTCGACTCTTTTCTAATTCTTATAGTTATTCTACGGACAGTAATGCCGTGATGATTATGATCCAATTAATTTGCCTAAATAGAAATGTAATTGACACTTTTAGTCATTTAATTACATTTAGTCTCTGTAGTAAAATATTGTCAAAATATTAGGTTATCAGAGTAAATTAAAATTTTAGGTCTCTGTAGTAAAATATTGCTATACTGATGACCAATAATGAGTTTCTATTCAATCAAGTTACTGAACAGGGGATAAAAAAATAGTTCGCTTTGTTTGTTTCAACAGCCTATAAAATTAAATTATTTAAATATATATATAAATATTACCCATCTGCAAAGGTCATCAGTTGGTTTAAAAAATAAGGATGCAAAAATGACAGCCTTTTTTTAGAGCTTCATTTCATGTATGTCAGTTTTATTTAAATATATAAGTCATTTATTTGAAATATTTTCAAATTTTAATGAAGATTAAAACAAAAATTGATATTGTTTGACAAAAAAGTAAACGTTTAAATATTAAAAATATGTCTATCTATGTTTTGTATATTGTACAGACTAGGATGCAGAAATCCTATTTATATATTTTATATAACTTTTTAATAAAGGCCAAAGTTATATTCAATTTAGAATTGCACTGAAGTAAATATATATAGATATTGTTAAATAATACATTAAAATGTACAAGCCTGTTTGGATTAACTTAGATAAGAATGTTAAACAAAACAAAAAAAAAAATGATAAATAAGAACAATTTGATTAAGAGTTTCAGTGCTGAACTATTACAAAAACGGGATAAAATACTGTAATGCTCATTAAATTCATATAATATCACGCATCAAATTCTTTATTTGGTTTTATTATTAAATTTTGCATGTTGCCCGGGCCCACATCCTTCACGAGTCTACATCAAATTTTTTTCCTCCAAAATAATCTGTATTTTATTGAAATACCGTTCATTTATATTTTATAAAATATGGGCAGATATTTAATTCAACGGAATTAAAATATGATCATAAACATTCGAATGATAAAGATTTTTAAGAATCTTTATTTTACGTGATTGAATTCCGACAATGTACGAATGCAACATCCGATTTATATTTTTGGTTTTTATTAAATAAATCGATTTTAATTTTATGAAGTACATTTCATAAAGTTAACATTCCTTTTTAAAAAAATATGTATTTTGTATGTAAATGAACGGTCGACATAATGTAACCACATCTCGACCACATGCACTCTTGAATACGACCGTAAAAGTCTACATCGAACTAATCGAATTCCATCAATTTACGAATGCAATCAATTGACATCTTAATATTACGTTTGCCCAATACTATTTCCATATTGATGACCGAGATTTCGAGCTCTAATCAATAAACGATATAAGTATGTCCGCTTGAATGGTTTCAACAGATTGTAAATCAAACCTATTAAAGTCACTTATCCACATAATTATAAGGTTCGCCTGGTGCTAATCAATTCGGGAGAATGATTTTTTTGATTCCATTTAGTTGAAGCGCAAATGACGAAAGAATGAATGAACGGAAGAATGCAGAGTAAGTAAAAAAAATGGAATGGAATAGCTGCAGAATCCAAAGTAAGCAATCAAAAAACGATTTGGAACTTAACAAGGAGTTTGTTTTTATTCCGCGCACGATACACCTGTAGAATCGGTTCCGCTATAGTTGATACTGGTGATTCAAGACACCCGTGGGTGTTAGGTTGTCACCGATAGGTTGACGCCACGCCCCCTTCCTGTGTTTAGGGTTGCCGGAATTTATTGTTTTTCCCTCAACAGAATGCCGCCAAATTGTTTTTCAATTTTTTTTCGCTGACAAGACAGGTTGTGGAACGTTGGTTCTGTTGTGTTTAGAATTTTTTTTTTTAAAGATGCACAAAGGATGAATCCTTCTCATGAAAATGAGTTTAATCTAGACTGAGGTAAAAATGTAGTGAGTAATGTAGAATTATTCTGTGATCTGAATATTGAGTTAGCGCTGAAGATATCGGAATTATCAACTTGTAAAAATTGACAATTTAAAAGCTGGAAATACATAAATGCACTTACGCGTAAAGTATGTAGTGTGTTGTGTAATTAAATATTTTGATATAGAATTAAAGCACTTTCACGTTTGCAAGAAAGATGAAAAAAACACATCCAAATGACGCATTTGCAAGACAAATGAAAAAACACATCCGATTTCCATTTTATTTCATAAATCGAGAGAATTTGTTGGTTCATTAACATGAAAAATATGATCCAAGTAGTTTCTAAACTGCTACTAAGTGTCACATTACGTGACATTATAACTATTGACTACGCAATATATTGACACTGAAAATAAAATCATACGTCAGCATAAGAATATATTTTGTTCTACTCATATTTTTGCTTTATAGATATTCGTTTGTTTATCTTTTAGAGTAAACTCGTACAAGATATCATGAGAAAAAAAAAGTTGAAAACGTACTCAACTGCAAAGCAGGAAAACATTTTTTTTAATCTATATTTTTTAGAGATTTTTTTTACCTGGTGGTTCTCAAACATTTTGAAGTCAGGGGAATTTAAAACCCTACAATAACTGAACATTTTTTGAGAAATATGTTAGAAGACAAATATTACAGAAAAAATAATTCTATAAAAATAAAATGAAATCAAACGCACTTTAAGTTTATTTAATCTTGTATTTATTAGAAACATGATCATGAAGTATCCTAGACATTTCTTCTATATTTAGCCATATATTTGAAAAGCAAACTATAACTTTTTCGTCAACTATAAATATCTATCAGCGTCATATTTATGTGGATTGGATAGAAAATCATAATTTACACATACGAAATGTTGATAAGTTGAAAATTGTAAAAATTGTAGTATATATGTTGAAAATCGTAAAAGTTTCAAAGCATTTTCAGATATTGGCATGTATTTTTCTTTTAAAGAAGGTTTCAATTTTCAATCCACGATCAATAGATGTAACTGCTAGTTAGTCAGTGTTAAATGATCAACTTAACTCAAGGCAGCGGAGTCTCATAGACTGCAATATATATATATTTTTTGACAATGAAAATCACATGGAAATAACATACTTCTATTAGCCAACAATAGAAGTCACCACTTCTAGTTTCTTGGAAACATTCTTTGGTGCATTATCTCCGTTTCATACATTTTAGGTGAATAAAATACATAAAAACAATCACAATGATTAATTGCTCATAATGAAAGGTTTTGAATAGGAAAGACAAGAAAAAGAAAAATTACATTTATTTTTATATCTGGACACTTATTTCTCTGTAATACCACAGGGTGTACCTAGAAATTTTCTAGGGTACCTGGCGCACAATTTCAGAACTGTTCTAACACGTTTAGTTGTTGTCGATATCAAATGAAAAAAATATAGTAAAAAATTTCTCCTTTAAAAATATTTGTTTCTGAAAGGTTCATAATGGTATTCTAAATAAGGCCGTTGTACAAATATTTATTTTGATTCTAATATTTTTTCCTTAAACAATGCAAAACGCAACAGGAAAATTTTAAAGAAATACAAGTTTATCTTGATATCTTTTTTCAATCTCCGAAAAATTATCTAATTTAAAGTAATCTAGGAGGGAATACATAAAAAGAATACCACCAGAAGACACCACTAAACCATATCGATCGAGTTTGTTAATATTTTTGTTTACTTAATTTTAATGGAATATTCTTCAACGGAATATCTTTTCGAAAATATTATAAATACGAGAATGAACTGTTTACATAAAGTATTGCTAAAGTAAAAAATTCCGCAAAATAATAGATTTCTGAAGAAATTTCAATATATATTGCAATTGCCAGTGGTGTTTTTTATTTATTTATTTTATGTTGAAAACATTTCTTTTTTCATAAATCGGATATATTGAATGATATGTAGATGGAATTTGATGCATTATTTGGATTTTTTTTTTTTTTTCAAAATTTCAATAAAGAATTTTTTTTAAATTATATTCTATCGAATAATAGAGGACTGAAAAACCAACTATCGATTTTGATGAAACTATCATCATTAATTCAGTACAACATCATGAATTTTAAGCCAGAAGGGAAAAAGAAAACCCAGAAAGGGGATGAAGTCGATTTGATACTCTTTTTGAAAATTACTTTTTCAAAACATTAACAAGTAATAGAAAAAAAAAATTTTTAAGGTCAATTCCTTCTTTTTTTTCTCACTATATTACAAGGAAGTCCTTTATAAACAATTTTCATTCATTTTTTTAAGTTTATCTGGCGCCATCTATTGGCAGATATATGCAACTTAAATTTAAAAAAAAAACTAAAATTTATTAATTAAATTTAATTAATGAATTACTATTTGAAAAAACTGTATTAACATCAAGTATCATCCACTAAAAGTTCAAAAAAATGTATTTGAACTCGAGTGGATGAATAAAAAGTATTTTATGAACGATTGAAAATTTGAACAAGATATATATAGGGAGAGTGTGAGCTAATAGAAGGAATTTAATAAAACGAAATAGGTTTTTACCCAAATTATATGCTTTCGAACAATAGACAATATAAAATGTACGGCTTCAAAATACCTATGCTCGAGGAATAATATTCTGGCCCTGTGCCCTTAAATGCTCACTTATAGAAAGTGCCTTAGTTTCAACCATTTTTGGTGTTTCCAATAAAATTTAATAAAGGCCTCCTTATCTTTTAAGAGTTCTTATTGGCTAAAAAGGTAAAAGTTAAAACAAAACATTTTTAGATTAGTTTTATTAGAAAATAATAATAATTAAAAAAAAAAAAATCGATGGCAAGCTTTAACACTTCTTTCCGAAATTGGCTTTCTTTTCTAAAATCCAATCAACTATTCAATATTTTTCTTAAAAATATTACTTCTTGCAACATTTTACCGAACGATAAAATCGAGAATTCGCATGTTAATCTTTAAAAAAAAAATTACTTGTCCTTCAGAAAAGAAATAATGAAAAATCCTTTTATTTCTCTTGTATTGCTTAGACCTTTTATATAGGAGGAGAAAGGGAAAAAAAATTTCTATTACGATGAGAAACTCACTGGAGGGTTAAAAGGTTTCTCGGAAATTGGGTTTCAATTATCTTGAAACGCTGTCGTTTATTTACTTTTGAGACATGAAGAGTAAAGAACAATGAAAAATAAAAATTTGATATTAACTGATACTTTTTGTTCTTTACAAAATGAGCAATATTTTTTTTTTGTCTTCGAAATTGAAGAAATTTTATTTTTATAAAAAGGAGAACACCACATACTGAAATTAAACAGTTTGTGTAAACAAAGTAATGATGGATTTCATATAAATTAATAAAAAAAATCGTGTTTTTTCTTGTATATCTTCATCGTGCCGTGTTTTCATCAGAAAAAACTTTTTATCTGCATTTCCTTTCATTTTCTACTAGAAACAATAAATAATAAATTTTAATTATATGTTCCCCGTTGAATAATATAAAAAATATGAAAAGTAAAACAATTTATGAATAAAAATTATACTGAATAATAGTAGGTAAATTTGTTTTAAATCCAGTTATCTAAAGCCTACTTTTATTTCTATAGCTCATATGTAGCTCTTTTTTTTTTTTTTTAATTTTTAAGATTGGCCTTAGGAGTCCTGCATTTACAATTGTTTTTCTAAATTATACCATTATTGACTAACGTTCACTATTTTTAAAAAAAGTTATAAAAAGTGTGAACATATTTTCCTAATTTTTTAATATTGATATTTCTTTTATTTTCAGTACTAGGAATTTTTTCTTGCCCATAAGAATGCAGAACTGTAATAGATTAAGCAGTTTTTGATGTTCAAAAAAACGGATGGGGGTGATATTTTTCAGTAGGCCTTAATTTTGGTTTGGTTTGTCGCTCTACGGTCGTCTTGTGCACACACGAGGGCTTTACAGACCGGGAACTACAGTTTAAAGTGGATTCCGAACCACTAACAAACGTCCATGCCACGGGCAGGATTCGAAACTGAAGCATGTGGTATCAACGGCTAGAACGCTAGCCACGGGTACCAGGCCGCATAAGTCTTAGGAGACCATCACATAGAAGCCCAACTATAACGAATCCTGTTACCAAAGCATCAGCTGCTAATGCTCAATAATAATGAAGACAGTTTTTACTCCAGCTTTGTTCTTATGCTGAAAATTCTAGGTAAGGCTCAGAAAATGCAGATGTAATTTTCTGTATCTTTCCGAGAAGTCCTATAAAAGTGGAATGCCACATTAGAATTTAAAAATTGCTTATAAATCAGAATACTTCATGAACCTATATGTTTTAAAGTCATTTGAACATATAGTAAAACAAGGATTAACATCAAAAACTGAGATGCCTCATGGTAAATGCCAATGTATGGAAGCCAATAGAAATGGGTCTTAATTCTTCCAAAATACGAAGAATCTTAGAAAGAATATAAAAATAAAATTTCCTTTCAATCTACTAATCATCAGACACAATATAACATTTGGTTTTTGTTTGTTTATTGGTAGTGAATAGATAATTCCAAGAGTTGGTGTCAAAAAAGATCCCACGCAAAAACTGATGTCGGAAGAAGGATTTCGTGCTCTGAAGGATTAAGTGGTAGTAGTTGAATGAAGATGAAGAATGAACTCGTAACCACTTCCTCTGAAACATTCATGAGTCACTTCAAATAATACTCAAGCCCCCGAAACCACGACTTCCATATTCATATTTTTTCATAGATAAAACTAAAAAATATTTAGAATCTTAATATAAGACGTTGATTTCAACATGCTGCGCGCAATCCATATTTTTTTTTAAAAAGAAAACATTAAAGGAGGAAAAATACATTAAAATGAACAAAAAATAAAATTAATGTTATTCACACTTTCACAACATATTCAGGAAGTAATTTATCAGCAAGCACTTTGAGAATATTTTGTTGGATAAGTATTTTGTTCTTTGATTCCTTTTTAATCCATCCCTTCAACTTTTGTGTGCCATCGGAAACTATTTACACGTTGTGGATGTCATTTCTTAAGAATGCAGTTGAATTTCCATAATTATTTTCAAACAAATACAGTACAATATCGCGAATGTTTTTCTTTTGAATGCTACAGAACACCGAAATTAGTTTAATGTCTAGATATAAATCAGTATCCAGTAATAATAGATGTGTCGTGGCGCTGCCATCCACATTGCTAGTTATGTAGGATTAGTACATAGCTACTATTTATGTAGTATTCTGGCTAGCTACTAGCTTAACTACATAACTAGCTAGAATATTATATAGTATGTATAGTATAGTATTCTACAATACTACTACTACGGCTGTTCTTATTTAGAAAAATTACAATTTAGGATTCACTGCGCTAGCTAGAGTACGAACAAGCTAGAAACTAATTCAAAGCTACTTGTATTACTTTATGCTACTTGTTATTACTTGGTGTCGAAGATGTTTTTTGCACTGGAGTTTTGCATCACTTTCAGCCACCGTTTTGAAAATGAATGAATTCGATGAAGACCGTTTCAATCAATAGTCACACTGCATGTTTTTCCAATATGGCAAATTATGGGCCAGTTATCCATGAAAGTCCTTTCGGAAGAAGTTACTCCTGCCATTTTGTGGATGCCGCGTATCGAGCATTCCTGTAATGGATTCAAGGTAACTTGTAATCATCTAGAATTCCACAGTATCAACGAGGAATGATAAAAGTAGTTTTCTTTTACTTGGAAAAAAAAATATTTGCAGCTTTTGATGTAAATATTTAAAAGCTGATTTAAAGTCAATACATATTTTCTATTTATTTTTCAATATAAATGACGGGAGTGAAGAAATGATGCATGTCTAAATAACACTAAAAACACATAAATCTTAACCTTCAGTTTATAGAGCTACTGAAAAATAACTGCATTCCTACAATGATTAAAAAGCCTTATCGGAAATCAAGTTATTTCTTTAAATAAGCTTTAGAATTCCCAGTTGAGATAGCTGAAACGATAACATCAGCGCGAAACAACACTCTGCAACAGAAAAGAACTCAAGAAGCCAATACACATTCTTAATTTTGTTAAATTGGCTGATATTTTTCATTTTGAAATCCGATACCCCTTCTGTCCTATCTCGAAATCACCGACTTGCCGCTTTTTAAGGGAGAGGTTCTCAAATATCCACTTAAGATACAGAGAACGGGCCACTGTCATAATCAAGCCGATGGTTAAAAAAGCAAAGCAATAAGCAAAGTGTCAAACATCCCCTTAATCTCCAAGCTATAAATCGCCAAAACTGGAGAGGTACCACCAAGGAATAAAAAGTGGGTTTTTCTATCCACTGAAGTTTCGCCCTACCCTCTGGCTACAACACTTCAGAAGTCGAAGCAAAAAAAGCCATGCCAAGCCAACAACTCGTTTTGGAAGGATCCAACCATAATGCCTCCGGTTTTATTTGGCGACGGAGCTTTGGCTCCAGACAGCAGCCTAATATGCAGTGTGAAAAATAGCGATAGTAAATAAGTTGAAATTTCCTCCATACTAAATTTCACAGGCTTTTTGGTGTTTTTCTTTCCTTAGGAAATTTAATGATGAATATAAAAAGAATCTTTTTTGAGATTCTTCGTGTTAGATGGTATGGATGGTTTCGTATGGATGCTTCTGGTTTATTAACATGGTATCTCAAAGGTGTCCCCGAGTTAAAGATTTTGATTTTCTAGTTTCAGTTTGAAGCTGCATTTTTTCTCTCCCCTTTTCTCATTTAAGGGATTGAATAAAAGTAGATTTTGAGACATTTCACTATGGGAAGATACAAGTTAAATATACTATTAAATCAGAAACTATATTACATACGAGTTCATTGACTTGGTCTAGATGTTGCTGTCGACCGAATGGAATAAGAAACAACAACAACAGAGACTATGTTAAAATGTTTTAGAATTTTTCTGTAAGTTGGGTTAATGCTATTTAAAATATATAAAAGCAATGAATGAAACATACAACTATTATTTATCAATTATTAACGTATTAAATAACTGTTATATAACTTTTTATCAAACTTAAATTTATTTTGCTTTTTTTTTTCAGTACTATTACAGTATATTTCTTATTATTCAAATGACCAATGTATTTTCAGTCAGATATTTTTTTCTTGTTACCTAAGTAAACATTTTCTCTGGAATATTGGATAATCATTAATTATAAAGGTTTTTTTTCTTTTCTTTTAACAATTTCAAGTAAAAGGCTTCTTCTAGATGTTATAGTCATAACTTAAAACAGGCGTATTTGTGTCTTATGTATTTAAAATATTTCAGATGTAGTTTTAATGTTGAATTATGGTGCTTCATTCTGTAACAAAATTGGAAAAAAAAAAACAATACTCGAATTAAAAAAACATTTTTAATCAAAATATTTTGAAAAATGAATTAAATTAATCTCAAAAGCGGTTTTACATTAAAAAATTAACACATGATTTAAAATTGACTTATTTTAAACACATGATTTACAAACCAATGTTATAAATAAGAAAATATTGGTTTGCTTACAAGATAGGATAAAGATTATATTTTGAAATATGTTGCACAACAACCTCTAACTAACCAACTACCTTAATATATAGATAAATTTATGGTAATTAAATATATAAGCGCTCAATGTTCCTTTATCTGAAAGCACCAACAATTAAAAATTTTCTAATTAAATATTTATAAGTAATATAAGTGAATATCATATTGATGAATTTAAAACCTCATTTAGTTTATTGAGTTATTGAAATAGTAAAATAAAAATCTTCTAATGAAAATAATAAAATTTAGTATTTCATTTATTGTTGTTGTTTTTCATCCCACTTGGTAGACATCCAGACAAAGCCCAGGAACCCGTATGGATTCATGATTGAAGGGAAAGGACTTCTTTTGTGATGGAGTACCGTAGGTCTGACGTATCTCTGTGATGCTCTACAGTCATATGAGACCGAGACTTACGGTTTAAAGTGGATTCTTAACAGCTACAAACATCCATGGGACGCTAACCCGAAAATTGTGGCACCGAGCGTCAGGGCGCTAGATACTCGCCACAATTCAAGCTCATTCCATATATAACATTCAATAATGAAACGTATGTATTGAGAAGAATTCAAATCTGCGATGTTTGTCGTTTCAATTTCTTTGAAAAATGCTTGGAATTTTTTATAAAGAACAATTTGTGTACATTATCTTGTTTCTACATCAGAAACAAGATAATTAGACAATAAAATTTAGAAAAAATATATACTAGTTCAAATCCTTCAATGCTCTATTTTAAGAAGGTTGAAAAAATTTCCGTCTGAAGTAGCAATCATTTTATTAAGGGATCTACGAAATATATTATAAAAATATTGTATATATTATATAAATATATATATAAACAAATTATACAAATATTGATATTTAATTATTAATTTTACTTATTTTGAAAATAAAAATACTAGCCGCTTATGACAATTATTTTATTACATAATATAACATAGAGAAAGCTAATAAAAAGTTTTAATTGCTAAATAAAGTTCAAATAGTGAGCGAGACCTTTGAATTAATGAGATACTACTGCAAGAATATTAAAAGTCATGGATTCCTTTGGAAAAAAAAGTAAGAATAGAAAGAAGACTCGTATACTTTTTTGCTAGAACTCTCTAAAGAAATGTCTTTAAGTAACTATAATTATCAGTGGCGCAACAGCCCCATGGTGGGCCAAGACCGTCTGCTTACTGGCAGATTTCGAGACAGGAGATGATTTCTTTTTTTTACGGAGCAGAGTTATCAATCCTACACCCAACGCTCTACAGTCATATTAGACTGGGAACTACGGTTTAAAGTGGATTCCGAACCTCTAAAAATGTCCATGGCGCTGCAGGAACTCGAACCCGAAACCTGCGGCTCCCAGCAGGCCCCCATGAATAACCATACATATATATTTTTATGCTACTAATATGTGTTTGTAGTGCAGGCTGTTTGTAAATTTTAATTAATATTTTGCAAGTACACAAATTCTGAACTTAATGATACAAAGTAATATTATGAAGAATCATTAATAATTCAAAACAATTTGCATACGAAATATTAACTTTTTTTTATGTCATAGAAAATGTTGACGTCTCAACCAATTGGTAATTAAGTGGTGAACTATATTAATGTAATTGTAGTGCAGTAAGCCGAAAATTCGATTAATTAAAGAACGAATATATTTGTGAACACATAATCAAGTAATTACAACTAAAAGAAAAATACCACATAGATAATTTGTTAATATAAATGCAAATTCATTGCTGTAAGGTAACCTAACGAATTATATTGTAGTTTTAATCAAGAGATTTAAATGTCTTTAACTTAATTGGTTAATCCGAGACATTTTCGCACAGGTCGTTGAAATTAGTTAGGCGGTAACTTAATTACCGTGTAGCGGACGTATTTGGAAACGCAATTTTTTCCATAAGTAATTAGATTACGATTTGCTTAATTAAAACTAGTAATCAATCATTCGACATGCTCTGAAAATGTGATTTCCAAAAATATTTAGCGCATGATTCATACAAGAACAAATTGGGTTATTACGGCCTTGCAAACCTGAATAAATTCTTAACTCAATTAAAATATATGTAAAGAAAATATTTCATCTGAGTGATTCAGCATTTTAAGAAACAATCTTTGTAAGACATTAGAATTTTAAAACAATTTAGTTCTAAGCACTGTAAAAGTTTATTATATTTTTACAGATATTTCACCTTGTAATTTAAATATATGAAATCATCAAAGTTGGACAGGACGATATGTGGCCTATTGATGTAGGATTCACAGCAATTGAGCACAGATAAATACAGATTTGTTGTTGATCTTGTTTCTTATCACACTTGGTAGACATCTGGACCAAGCCCAAGAACCCGTATGGATTCATGGCTGAAGGGAAAGGGACCAGCCTCTGTTGTAATGGATCATCCGTTGTGCTGCTTGTGTTTGTTTCCTGTTGTGCTGTGTCTAATTCTCAGTGTCAGGCAGCGCGGGACGGACACCCGATAAGTAGTCTATTCATGGATGAAGGGAAAGGGGGAGCAACTTCTGTTGAGATGGAGTACCCGTAGGTAGAAGTCTGACTTGACCTCGAGTCGCGGAAGAAAGAGGGCAGTGTCTACCGGGCCCTATTCTGATATGATATTCTTTATTTTTTAGAACGTTTAGGGAAAGGACTTTAGAAGCCTTTAGGAGGAGGACCTGACGACTCCCACCAAGTAGTCCGACTCATGAGGCAAGATGCTGAACATCAAAAACGCCATCAATTCTCCTCGTATTTTGAAACAGTGTCTACAGCAATGCCGCTAGCGGATTGAGCCTCAGGCTTAATGCTCACCAAAGGCACACGTTGTCACAGTTCCACGAGTTGTGCATGCATGCATATAATATCTGCCCATCTCTATACAAGGGAATTCGTTTGCAACACATTTTTTTACATCGATGTACCTCATTAACAAAGAGTGGGTTTGCCTAAAGGGTGAGCTTTCGACTGTAACTGCTCTGTATGTGTCGATGAAAGAAAAAAAATCCAGAAAATTTCCAGCAGGCAGCCTGACTGTCTAGGCAACATACAAATTTTCAACAACTGCAATGGATTCTGTCAGTGGATTCGAACAGAAACTTTCTTGTTCATTCCACATTTAAATATTATTTTTCTTTTGTATAATATTAATCTACTTTTTTGTCGCTTGTCAAATGTAAGTCGACATAAAATAAAATTGATTTAAAAGATGATATCGAACTTTTAAATATTTTTGTTCCCATTTCAGAGATTTTCAGATGATAAAAGAAATATCAAGTTATTAGAATACGTTGGGAAAATCAATGCCCCTAGTTCCATTTCAACAGTTATAGAAAAAAAGCTCAAATTAATTTAAAAAAACCCATAGGAAAACTAATACTAAAACTAATAAAATAAAATAGTAGATTTATTACTATATTATTTTATTAATTTTAGTATTAAACTTAACTAGAGTTAAAATAGAATGTTAAGATAAAGAATTCTGAATGAAAAAAGGGCAAATATTTTCTTATAGAAGAAACAAAACAGTGGTATATTAAGAAATATGAAGAAAGAGGAATCCTTATTTTAGAAGAATTCTTTTGCCAATTGTCAAAGGAATCCTTATGTTATAAGAATTCCTTTGTCAATTGTCATCAAAGGAATCTTTATGCTATAAGGATTCCTTCTTCAACTGCCAAAATTAAGAGGAAAGTGTAAAAGAGAATAAAAGGGTGATGGATAATAGTTAAAGGAATTATACATGTACTATATTTCAAATTTACTTAAATCATGTCAAATTTCTCTCTCTTTTTTACAACTTTTTGATGCGTTGACTTTTCCAGTAGCTAACATGCAATTTCGACGTCATTTACTTCCATTCATTCTCCAGGACAATAAATCTTTCAGAGCGGGAGATGTTTACCTTCAAAATTCCGCTGCATTTGCAGGAAACATCGGAAAATAATCTACGCCGGCGCCTACTGAGATGCAATACCTCATGCAAATGTGCACGAGATAAAACGGGAGAACATTCAAGTTTTTTAAGACAAGGACGTTTCGTAGGACATTTAGTGGGTGAAACCAAGGCTGATTGCCACTTACGCAGCGGGAAGAACCGATTCACAAACCGAAAGAACGAATTCGAAAATTCGTGGGCTGAAATGATCCGATCGTTCAGCCAATCGGCGTATCGTAGCGAGTTTTACGTCAGGCTTATTAAGTTAACATTTTCAAATTCTATTTATGGGAGTAGCTTTAATTATGAATGAAGTAAATGAAATGGAATTTAGAACAATAAAAGTTATCTTTTTTTCACTTGCAACTCCTATTCAAAACGTATTTTTTTTAGAATACGTGTTATTTGTGTTGTTTTTTAAAATTTTTTTTTAGAGAACTCCTACAGTTAATTTGAAATAAATATTTTTAATGCTCATTCTTAAAAAAAATATGGCTACCGCTCTTAAAATTCATATAAGAGAAAGAGTATTTAGACATTTAGTATTCTTTATTATATATCTATATTACATATATAGCACAATTATGTAGTATTATTTACAAAATAGTTTCGAGATCATTATATTTCTTTAAACAAAATTAGAACATGTATATTTTCAATTTTAAAGTAAAAAGATAAAAATAATATTTTATAGTAGATACGTCTTTTGCTAAAAATAAATTATTTCCATTTTAAATTTAATTGAGTATAATTAAAAAAATTTAAACAAATTTAAATTTTTAAGGAGCATATTTTAATAATTTTTTTTATCTTTATATGCAGTGCAAAATGCTTGTTTTTCTGCCGTTTCACCTTAAAATTTATGACAAAAACATTTGATTAATTTCAAATAAAATTAATTTTTTACTCAAAATAAAATTAATTAATTTAAATAAAAGTGAATTTTATTTTAAGATAAAATTATTTCGAATTTTTTTTTTTTTTTTTTTTTTTTGTACGTAAAAACAATTATGCGGAATTTTGCTGAGATGTTTTACTATAAAAATATTCTTTAAATCTTATCGAGATTTAATATATAAAATGGTATAATTCTGTAATATTGTTAAATATATTAGTTAATTTATATAGCCAATCATAATAATCATGAAAGTAAATGTTTTAAAGAGTTTGAATATAAATAAAAAAATTAAAATCATTTTAATTAAAACATATTTTGAAAAGCATCGCCATTTATTCTGCAAAATATCATGTATTGTTTGCATAACACAATTAAAGATTAAAAATTTATATTTTTAAAATTTAAGAATTTATATAATTATGGAAAAAAATATACATTTTTTATTTCAGAGATTTTTTTTATCAGAAAACCTCGAGGTGATTGCTGTTTATTAAAGAAATTTTCATGTCGAAATTTCTTGGAATCTAGTAAAATAAATTTAATATTTCAACATTCATTAACTTAAATGGATATATAGACTTGATATGTTTCATCTATTATTTATAAAGTGGCTGATATTCTGAAAGAGTATGTATACTATATCTACTCTAAATTATGAAATCCAATCATTCTTCTTTAAATATTCACATCTGTTGTGGGAGGATTTGAAAATACTGAATTCTTAAAATTGTATAGGCACTATTTTTTCCGTATCAACAATTTAAACATTTATTTCTTTTTCATTAATAAATAAATAGATTTCAAAGAAAAAATTTTAAATTATCTACGAAAAGATTTAATGTATGATAATTAAAAGGTTGCCAGATAGAAATTAGTATTTTTGCATTAATAAAGAAGCAAAATTATTTTACATTTTCTTCTGTGATCAAAACTGAAAGTTTTTATTCATTTTATAAGAACAAAATCACTTTTTATAAAGTACTTACAAATATAATTTTAGATTATAATTAGATCTTTTGTATTTATATTTAAACTTATAAAAATTTCTAATTAATGCCCATTTAATTAGTAGTTATGAGTAACCCAAAAAGCTTGCAATAAAGGACAGATTATTCACTTATTTTTATTAATTTAACATCAAATTCTAAACCTTCTAACATTTGACGGTTTTTAAAAAAAATGCTATAAAATATTTCAAGTTCATTTACGAAAAAAAAAAAAAAAAAAAAAAAAAAAAGATTTTTTAAAATTAAAAATATTATAATATAAATTTTTTAATAAATCTTAAATGTAAGTAATCACTATATTTAACTAACTAAAACTTTTGTTAAAGTATTTGACTCTTAGTAAAAAATTTTTAAAGTATTATAAACATTCACTGTACGTATTGGTTTTATATCCTTAATTAATAAATATGTAGAGAATATATATTATATGCAATTAAAAATATTTTATTAAAACTTATTAGCAGTACATCCATGGCATGATAAATATGACTTACTTTGCAATTAAGAATAAATGGAAATTTTAAAAGAATAATTAGAGATTAAAAAATAAAAATAAGATATACTTAAATGTTTTTTTGTACAAACTGACCTCCGATATCTTTAATAAAATTCTTTAAAAAATGAAAAAAGAAAACAGCATTTACTCAAATAAAGGGGAAAATTATATTATATATATATAATAACTAAAATAAAATTGATTTCATTCAACGTAGATTCAATAAAAATATTGGTAATAAATCCTTAGTTGATAAATATGTAGAGAATATATATTTATGCAATTATACATATTTATTAGCATGACATTATCAGCATGACATGACATGATAAATACAACATATTTTGGAAAATTTTAACAGACTAATTAGAGATTAAAAATAAAAATAAATAACATTTAAAATATTTTTTGTACAAACTGACCTCTGATATTTTTAATAAAAATCTTTAAAACTGAAAAAAAAAAAAAAAAAAAAAAAAAAAAAACACAGCATTTACTCAATTAAAGGAGAAAATTATATTATTTATACAATACATAAAATAAAAATTATTTCAGTCCACGCAGATTCAATAAAAAATATTGGTAATAAATCTTTAGTTGATAAATACGTATTTGTACAATTAAAAATATTTTGTTAAAACTTATTAGTAGTATATCCTTGATATGATAAATGACATACACTATGTGGAAGAAAGTGACGGGACACGACACTATAACGACATAAACCCATATTTATTAAAATTAGTAGGAGGTAGGGCCTCCTTTGGCTGCGATCACAGCTGCAACCCTTCTGGGCATGCTTTCCATTAAATTAGCCATAGTGGCAAGAGGAATTTCCTTCCAAATGTTTAACAGGAAGTTCCATAGTTCAGGCTTGCTTTTGGGGAGTGGGGTGCAGGCCCTCAACCGACAGTCCAATTCGTCCCAGAGATGTTCAATTGGGTTAAGAACAGGACTCTGCGCCGGCCACTCCATGCGCTTAACGTTGTTTGTTCACATACCAATCAAGAGTCCTCCTTGCAACATGACATGTTGAGTTGTCGTCTTGATACCAGCAATCATCCATACCGTACGTAGGAAGAACATGATTGTCGAGAATATCACAGTATCTATCGGCATTCATCGCACCATCAACCTTCACCAGTGGGCCAGCCCCATACCAGGAGAAACAGGCCCATACCATCAATCCTCCTCCACCAAACTTTACAGTTGGAACAACACACTCGGGCAAAAGGCGTTCTCCTGGTAAACGCCATACCCAAACACGTCCATCGGTACGGAAATGGGTAAATCGGGACTCGTCACTCCAAAGGACGCGTTTCCAGTCATCCAGAGTCCAAGTACGGTGGTCTTTGGCCCATCGAAGGCGCGCTTTCTTGTTGGTTTTCGTAATCAAAGGCTTATGGGCCGCCGAAAGTCCAGTGTAACCTAACTTATGGGCCTCGATACGAAGAGTCTTGGTCGAAACGGCCACACCTGTGGCTTGTCTAAACTCATTAGTGACGTTATCCATGGATGTTTGACGGTTACTTCGAATCTCCCTGCCGAGCACCCGCCGGTCCCTGCTGGTGAGAACTGTAGGTCGCCCACTTCGGCGTTTGTTCTGACAGTGTCCCTCAGTCTTGTAGCGACACACAACACGTGCTACAGTTGATTTTGAGCAGTTACGGAGACGGGATATCTCCCTAATTGACACCTTGGCAAGATGCAATCCAACCAACACACCTTTCTCGAACTCAGACAACTCTTCCCGTGGCGGCATCTTGACAAAAAACAACTCTAGTCGACTCCACAGAGTATTTATAGGATATGGCTGACACGTGATACCTATTATTGCGCATGTGTCAGCTGTATTGTCGACTTTTCTACTTTTCGAGGGGTGTCCCGTCACTTTCTTCCAGATAGTGTATTTTGCATATGAATGATGACATATTTTGCAATTAATAATAAACGGATATTTTATCAGAAAAATTAAAGATTAAAACATGAAAATAAGATGCATTTAAATATTTTTTATATAAATTGACCAGATATTTTTAATAAAAAATTTAGAAAATGAAAAAAGAAATAAATAAAATAGCATTCACTGAAATAAAAGAGGAAATTATATAAATAATACATAAAATAAAATGTTTACAGTCCACGCAGATTCAATAAAAAAACAGATAACGTTTCCTGTTATTTAAATCAGTACGGAAATAAAATTATTAATTCATTTCTCCTGACTTCTGTACATTCTCTCTTCTACTAAAAGAGCGAAATAAAATCCTTTCATAAAATCATCTAACCGAAGTTTTAATCGCATTTGGCACTAAAAACCAAGCTCATCTGACCTCCGTGTCAGGTGCGTGACACTCTTTAGCAACCAGCAAGTTAGTTTTCTTGAAAAGAATATGCCCGACTGAATTTCCTTTTTCGTATATTTTACAAGCAACGACAAGAGGTAACGCCTAAAACGATTAGGAACCAGAAAAAAAAAAATGAAAATGTTAGAGCAGTTTTATTTCATATCTAGACTGCTGAAAAGCGTAGATAAAATTATTATGAATTTGCATCTATATTTTCCGGCGGTCAATTTGTTAAAAGAAATTCTGATAGTACTGTAATTTTTTTTTATGTTTTTGTCTCCTCGATGGTCTACTAATTACCCGTATGAGAATAATGGTTAAAATGATTTCTAGATGAAGGTTGTGTTTATTGTTGTATAATAATAATTAAAAGATTCACGATTTAAACATAAAGTTCGGAGAAAATTTCCGATTTAGAAGAAATGTGATATTGATATGATAGCAATCGTTGTTCAGTCGTAAAGGGAACATGAAAAAGGACGATATATATTCAAACTAATTGAGTGCGATTTGAAAAAAGAAGATTCTGAGTTTAAGCAGTGGTAAGGTAGTTGATATTACATTGTAAAAAGTTAACAGAAAAATGGCCATAAACTATTTTGACAAATGGAGAAATGAGGTACTATTCATCAAAGCTAACTATGTTTAATGTGGGACATAGGGTCGCTTTCGATTCTGAGTATCAAGCGCGACATGTCCAACAAGCAGAAATATCAGTTTCTGACATTTGTTTTGAAGCGGAAGGGTGCACAAGTTCAGAACATTGTCATTAATCATGTAGCGTATGCAAATTTCAGTCAAAAGAAGCATCAGTGGTTTATGGGCTTAAATAGAATAATTAATAGAAATCCAGTTAAAGTTGCTGCTGCTTTTTAAAAGAATAGTATCTCTATGTTGCGGATTATCACTGTGATATATGAAATTCTGGGTATGCTAGACAGCTACGGACTTGCTGGAAGATATGAATACAAGAATCGTAGGTTCATTGTAGGTAAAACACTACATTAGAAATCTTTGAGTACGCAACTTTTTCATCGCCAGAGTGAACTGCGTAATAACATCCTTAGGCATCATCTGAAGGATTTAGTAGTGAATACAAACATCTATTTTAATCTAAATCAATCATATTAGGCACCTTATGATTTCTTTAATCTCTTCCTTTTTCACACTATTGAAAGTTTAACTCGGGCATTTAATTTTATGCCTTTATGATCCTCAGATAAAGATCGCGATTTAAGATTCTCGAGTAAAAATGTTTCGTCTTGATAGATACTATCACACCTTTTATATTATAAAAGTTGTTTATGAAACAACCTGTATACTAGGCCTTGCACGCCATAAAATTGGAACTTACACATATGTAGAAAAAATTGAAATACATTTATCCCTTATTATAGTCGATGAAAGGCCAAAAACTCCTTCCAAAAAGGATGAATGAGTAAGGTATAATAGACACTAGATTTGGTTTGTCGCTCTATGGTCATTTTGGGCACACTTTAAGCTAATTAGACCGGGACCTACACTTTAAAGTGAATTCCGAATCTCTAACAAAAATCCATGCCACCACCAGGATTCGAAATGAAGCCTGTGGTATCAAAGGCCATAGAGAGAGGCGCTAGCGGTAGAATGACTCACATCAAGAAATGTATTGTCTGTTTGGAGTTTTATGGTTTTTCTCGGTTTTTTAAGAAGCAATTACAGATGCAAATTTTCCTAAGAAACACTGTTTAATTAGTGCACCACAGGTAATCTTTTCTACCAATGCAAATGACTAATTAATAGTCAATTACTCAGCAGCGTAAAAAACGTTAAATTTTATGAAATAATTTTTATTTCAATCTTAATTGATAGATATCTTTTTTCACATTTATATAGTCTGTAGAAGTTGTATAGATGAGCTCGTATAAAAATAGCTTTTAAATCCAGTTTTCTTTCACCATAGCTTTCTAAATGCGGAACAAAAGCAATATATGTAATTAAAATATATTAAAAAATTTATTGATAGAAAACGAAAAAATTGAAACAATTAATTTCTTTGTTTAACATTATTCATTTAGTATTTCCTAAAATTAAAATGGTTGCTTCAATTTTTGAAACTTTAAACAATGCGGCATCTAATAATCGCTAATAATAACAGCTATATTATTATTATTATTATATTATTTTAAAGATTTGGGGAGAGTAACAAATCTGCATGTTAAAAACCAAAATTTTTCCCACACACTGACACATACACACTTTACGATAAAAAAAGAATGGTTTTCATGTAAACAATTTTCTGTAGATTAGGTTAATTTATTATCTTTTCAAGGCAATTTTAATTACAGGCGTAAATATATGATTATATTATTTTCAGAAATATACTAATGAGGTATTAAATGCTATAAAATCCATTATTTAAAATCTTATAAATTGCACACGTTAAAAATTAAATATTTTATTAGACAAATTCCTTTTGCCACTATCCATAAGCAAAAATTAGTTAAATATAATGATTTTTTAATGCAAATATATTATTTACTGCTTGTGCGGTAAACAGTGAAATTGATTAACAAAACATGACCGAAGTAATAATTTTTACCATGCAGATTGTTAAAATATTTATTAGTCTTTTAAAAGATAATAATAACTAATAAATAGAATAATAATAACTAATAAATAGAATAATAATAACTAATAAATAGAATAATAACTAATAAATAAAATAATAATAACTAATAAATAGAATAATAATAATAACTAATGTTGTTGTTTCTTATCCAACTTGGCTGGCCAAGCCCACGAGCCCATACGTACGCATGATTGAAGGGGAAGGAAGCAGCTTCTGTTGTGATGGAGCACCCGTAGGTAGAAGTCTGACTTTGGCTCCGTGACGCTCTTACAGTCATAGGAGACCGGGACCTACGGCTTAAAGTGGATTTCGAACCACTACAAACATCCATGGCACCGCCGGGATTCGAACCCGAAACCTGTGGCCAACGGCACACGGTGTTCCCAGGTGGTCACCCACCCAAGTACTGAGCGCGCCCAATGATGCTTGACTTCGGTGATCTAACGAGAACCGGTCTATTCAGCATGGTATGGCCGTTGGCTATAATAACTAATAAATAGAATAATAATAATAACTAACAAATAAATCATCATAATTACTATTTTAATAAGAATAACCATTTATTAAAGCGCTGAAAACGTTTCTGAAAGATAAAATAAACCAATTTATAAAAATAAAATATGTCTATATTAAATATGTCTAAGAAAATTTATAAATTGATTCGTCCATTAATTCCATAAATTTAACCCCTTACCAGTTTGGGATGAAGTTTATTCACATATTATGCTCTCATTAAAATTTACTTCCCTAATATCGCTTCAAATTTCATCACTTTTCTCAAATCTTTTCGCCTCATTTACAAATTTTTGTGTTGTCATGAACATTAGTTAAATTTACCAAACTATCATAGCGTCTACTGTACTGTAGGCAAGAAAAATTTAACTCAATCTTTGCCTTTCCTAATTAGAATATTACTGACTTATATTAAACGATCCCAATTTTAATTTAATTTTCAATATTAGGGAAAATATCAAATTCTGCTTTTATTTGTTTCTTTTTATTATGAAAGCTTTTACGAGTTTTCATATTCTTGTGATATAAGAGAACTTATTTAATTTTTTTAGTGACATATTTGCTTTTACTTAAAAACTCTATAATAGGGTTAAATTCTAAAAAAAATTAAAGGCGGGTAAAATATAATCATAATATTTTCTATATTTTTGTAAACAACATGAAGTTTATCATACACTAAAATTGAAAATTGATAAAATTTTATGAAAAATAAAATGTATGAAAAATAATTCAAGCTATAAAATTTGTAAATGAATGGAGTTACTTGTATTTATATTTATTTTTTAAATTGCTAATAAATTTGATTCGTAGTAAAAAACGTTTCTCGCCAATAATACAAATAGGTATAGTTGCATTAGCCCCAAATTTGGCGAGATATTTGGCAATTTTGCTCAAGAATTATGCTAGAAATATATCCCTAGACAACTAACTACAAAAAAAAAAAAAAAAAAAAAAAAATCGAAAGATACTTTTAAAAAATTCACCATATTTTTAAATTTCCAATAGAACTTTTTTTTAAATTTTTTTAAAGTCTGCCTTCGAAAGTAAATTGGGCTTTAACTTTTTGTATTGCCTGCATATGAAAATATCAAAGAGTCCAAGTTTCTTAGATGCAATATCCCCGTGGTTTCTATACTAAAATATAGTATAATAATGAACTCTGGAAAGGAGAGGACTAGACTTGTCGATCCCCTAATTGATTCAAATTTATAGGCGTAAATGCCGACTAAAATCTTAATTGGTCAAAGTATAAGGGTTCACCTCTTAACATAAAAATAATATAATTTACGAGAAAATCAAATTTTAACAATTTAAATCTTTTTATACAGCTAAATATCCTTATCTAACGAACGACTGGAGGAATCTTTGCAGACGCAAACTAGCAACTTAAGTACAGATTCCTTTCCCTGCGCAAAATCCTTTTTTGAAGTTAACACTTCTATATGAGAGTTGAGACCACAAAGTAGTAAAAATAAATAAATAAATTGAGAAGATTCCTCCTATTACAAAGGAACAGAAATTTCAGGTGACTATCTCCCGTCCTTTTCGTACTAGAATTGGCTCTATATCATCGTAGCTTGCATGTACTTATAATTTATTTATTAACAATTAATTTATGCATTTAAAAAAGAGGCTAAAAAGCTATAAAAAAAAGAAATATTGAGTTCAGTGCGATTAAGTGGATTAAATGGTTCGTTTGATATAAATTTTGAGTTAAAATAATTTTTTTAAATCTAACGTTAATGCATAAAAAATTTGGTTTTTATTAATACACATTTACCTATTAATACTATGGATACGTAATACCGCTTATACATACGTAGATTAGTTCTACCTCACGAAAATGAAGAAATACAAAATGAACTTAAGTATATTAAAAAATAATGTGCAATAGTTATTAGCAATTAATATAATTCTTTAATATGTGCAAAATATCAATTTGTTATAAATATTATAATAATATTTAATTTATAAATAGAATAAAAAATTATAAATGCTTAGAAAAATTAAATTTGCATTTATTTACAGTTAAAGAAGAGGAAGTATTACTTTTGAAATTCGTTGTATGACAAAGAAAATGTTTTTTTTTCTTTTTGCAGCAACAGTAAAAACAGTTGTCAAAAAACCACCAAGCTATCACTGCATGTGTTAAACGAAGTAATCAATCACATATAAATCAATGGCAGAGTGATCAAGTCGGTTGTAAAAGTATAGTGACAGATGTAAAACTCACGTGACGGATAATCGTCGCGTGACAGCTATATTGACTTCAACCTCATTGACCTCTATGGTCAAGAAAGCAAGATCGGCATAAGTTTGTGCGCATCTATGTACGCACATCGTCACTATGTGTTTACAGCAATAGAGTGGGTATAGGTCAGTTTCTTCAGAATAATGATAGCTTCAACTCGCTGAATTTGTCGAATATGTTGCTATAATTTGCTTCACAACGAATTTAATTCAAAACAACGATTCTATTCAAATTTGACATTATGATAAAGCTTTAGAATCCAGTATTTCTTTCACCAAATCGCCAAGTGCATAAATAAAATGTTCAACGCTGAAATAAAACGAATTACTTACGTTTTACTGAACCAGGTACGCGCCTAGGTGTTGGCTGGCCCCCTTGATCTGCACCAAGCCCATAAGTGGAATGTGTACACGCGTTGACACTTATGGCATCTTAAGGCCAATTGTTTTGTTTCTTAAATATTTAGTATTTCAATGAATCGGTGGTTTTCTTAAGAGTGTCAATTTTTTTCTCGCTTCTGTAATTGTTGATTGAGCCAGCGTTTATCCTGGTTTAGTTTTATTGAATATTCATCGAAATAGTGAAGTTGACATAAATGATTGTCATCAATGAGCTACCAAAAGAGAAAAGATTAAATTTCAGTTTATAATTTGTGTATGGAATTTTGTTTAGAAAACAAATTTATTTTTGTGCAATACTTTTTAAATTTAAAGTTATCTCTTTTTTATACATTTGAACCAAATTGTAAAAATTATTAATAAAATCTATGGAATTCTGAATAATTTCTGTTATTTATACTTTTGTATCAACTACAAGTGTGATACAAAAGTATAAATAACAGAAAGTGCAGAAAGCATAGGAAAGTATAACAACAAAGTAATAAACAGTGCGCAAAATGACCGTAGAGCGACAAATCAAACCAAACCCCCTATTCAAGACGAAATATTTAGTTTGGCCACCACAAAACATAAAATTTAACTTGACTTGTGAGTAATTTTTACAAGCTTTTTTGTTTTGGTTTTCATTATTAATGTTATTTACATTATAAATAGTACAGCAAAATAATGTTAATTGATAATTATTTTCAAATCGATTTATTTTGTTTATTAGATTTAAAAATTGTTTTAATATATTGAATTGTTAATTTCGCATTAAAAAATGAAACGTGCGATGCTGAGTGAAATATTTTGTTTTTACGGCTGTAAAAAAGTGAAGTTCATCTTATATTCGATATATTTACTATTTAATTTTTCATTAGTATTAATACAAAAAGAAAACAATTTTTAACTGTAGCTGAAGAACTAGATGGATACTCATTTTAAAATTCATAAATAATTCATAAGAAATGCATTATGAACGCCGAGTTTTCTCCGGGAAAGAGAATTGTTAATAATTCTTTTGAGAAGAGATTTCTGCTCTATTTATGAAAACTGTGCATTATTCATTACTATTTTATCGCTGAAGATATAGATTCATAGAATTTATTTAATTTTCTACGCTGTTAACTTGACTGCTTTTTTGTTTGATCTCTTTATTGCTGTTCTTCAATTTCTCAGAAAACACTCGAAAAGGAAAAATTCGATAGAAGCGATCTGTCAACAATCATTAATAATCATCTATAAATGCATACGTATAAAAAATTAATGCCTGGGAAAACAGTTCTAACTGTATCACTAATACTAGTGTGTCCAAAAAGTAAGACAAATTTTCAATTTAAAATTCCCGGGGCTTATGGAATTTCAATGTTTTTCTTTTTTAGGTTACTGGCACTGTCCTTGACATCTGTGTGAAATTTCACGTCAAAATATTCATGAGTGTTTGAGTTACGCTTGGCTTTTTGAGGCGCTAAAACCGATTCCGGCAATTTTTGAAATGTCTGAATTAATTGAGCAAAGAACTTGCATTCAATTCTGCTTGCGGAAACGTATATAGAATGTCGCAGAAGGCATTCGGTGAGCATTCCTATATCGGAAAGAAATGTTTAGAAGTGGTAAAAACAGTTCAAAGAAGGCAGAGAACGCGTTGAAGACGAAGAGCCCTCTGTTCGACCCTCAACCTCAAACGAAGAAGCTCATGTCCAAAAAATTAAAGATTTGGTGCTTGCAAATGGTGTAATAGGAAAGTGTAATGGTGTTGGGGATATATAAAAAAGTAGAGCGCATAAGACCTTTTCATTCATTGTTTACCATAGAGATTCAGATAAATCAGTTGACAAGCCTGGTAACGACCACATATTTTTTAACTTTTTATGGTTCGTTTATGGCTTTTGTTGGTATAAAATGAATAAAAAGCATTCAAGAAATGTATCCCGATTTGTCCTTGAAGAGATTAAGAACATCACTGTTGTAGACATTTATTTTGGACTTTCTTCAATTTTATGTGTGTCCTGATCTTGATGACAAGGTAAAAGAAATAGGGAGCCGGATTTTTACGAGGGCTCTTCGCTTTCCCTTATCTGTGTGTGAAGCATTGAATAATAAGTTTTTCCATGCGATACAGGAAGATTCAGGGAAAATGTTCTTTGTGGGGATATATCAAGGACATAGTGTGCACTCATAAAGAAACACGGCTACTTGCAAAATAGGATCGTATCAACTAATTGCAGTGAAACCTACCGTACTTCACTTGTCTGTAAAGAATAAAAAATGATCACATATCGTAACATACTAGAAGAATCTAAAAAATGTTATTTTAAAAAAAATATATATATAATAAATGTATAAATAATGTACTGAATTGAATATGCTAATTTCTTGATTTGGATTTAAGGAAAATTTAATTTTGTTCAATGAATGGAGATTAAATGAAAGCACAAATTCCTGACTAAAAATAAAAACAATAAAAAAGTTCAATTTGTTTACATGTTTCAAAAGAGACATTAACTTTAAAGAGGTAGTCTCAATTACAACTAAATATTGCTGAGAAAGTTGAGAAACTCAGTTAAAATTTCCAATTAAGTAGAAAATAATAAATTTATGTTAAAATTAGGAACTTGTTACTCTTTTATATTGGTGTGAAATCTGACTCATCACAAAGTTCATATTATTTTTGATTTGCAAGTCAGCTGAAAATTTTAATCATTTTCAGTAGACAAACATAGTATTATTAAAACGCAAAGTATTTTTCACAAATGAAATTTAGTAAACGATTTCAACTATAAATATTTACATAATTAAACTGTTTACAAATTTCCCAGAAACATTCAAAATTACGACATATTTGAATTAGGAGTATTTTTATAATCTTATATAGTAAAATTAAATTCCTTTTTACAAAATAACTTTATCGTTAAATTATCCAATCAGATAAATCGAGATTAAAAGTTGTGTATAATGTATTAAGTGAAATAATCTGCATTAGAAATTTTAACAAAATTCAACTACAATTAATTTTTGCGTTTATTTTCAATTTTTAATGACAATTTTAATACTTTTTAAAAACACTCTTTTACTTTTAATGTTGTTCTATGAGTGAAGAAATAATTACATCAGGTTGCATAATTAACATTAAAGAATTAATCGGCCTTTAAAAATTAAAATATAAATTTTTGTAAATGATAAAATACGTCTGGCAAGTTACCAAAACTTCCTTTAACACTAGTTAGCTTATTTAATTATTTTCATTATTAAAAGAAATGAATAGTTTATTATTTTTTATTTTCCAAACTTTGCTGAATAAATATAAAATCTGTAATCTAAATAACTATTACAATCTGAAACATACAATGTTAAGTGGGAATTAAGCCCATAAAAGTATTTTTTGAAGAAGTTTATCTTAATCTGTAAATAATTGAATTTATACATAGATTCCCGTATATTAACTTTATGTAATGGATTGTTACAAAAAAAATTAAAAGGTTCATCGAAAGACAATGAAAAAGACATTAAAATGCTTTTTATGAAATCAAAGTGTAGGGTTTTACTTCCTATTAAGGTAGAAAATAAAAATGGTATACATTTTAAACTTAAATTTACCAGTTAATTTAAATTGTTAAATGCTAGTTTGATTATTAGGAATTTTTAAATATTCCGTGTATGAAACTTGTGAAATAGCCAATTTAAAAAGCAGATGCTTCACAGCAAATGAATGGCTAATCTTCTGAAGGTTCAAATTCTTTATTTTAATCAACCAATATAATAATAATTTCTTGCGAGTGTATTTTGGAAAATAGATCGTAAAAAATCCCCCAAGAAATTAAGAGTTGAAAAATTGATCCATATAATACAAGAAAAGAAAAAAGAATAAGTAGTTCATATGCAAATATAAAGTGATATAGTTCCAGTTAAAAATATTAATTATGATTAATTACGAATTGTCTTTTCACATTTAAAACATGTTATTATACATTATTTTTTTTTCAGTTTTGCTGAAATTGTTTAGCTAATTCAAATGCTAATGCAAGCCTTAAAACCTTATACATTTAATTTTTTGAATTAACTGTAAAATATCTTCTCACAAAATGGTTTATACCTTAAATGTTCAATGGCTTAAATGTTTAGTAAATGCTGTAAATTAAAAATTGTTTACAGAAATCAAGATAACCTTGTTAATTAAACTATGTTTCGTATACAGAAATGAAAATTCAATTCAGTGCTATTTGTATACATTCATTATGTATTATTATTATTGTAATAGGTTTAAGAACTGAATTATTATTGTAGCAGTATTGTAGTAGTAGTACATTATTGTAGTATTATTATTATTGTTGTTGTTGTTATTAGTACATTGTTATTGTAGGTTTAAGAGCTGAAAAGGCCAGTTTTTTTTTATTCTTCTAGTAAGGTTTAGTGGTTTTTTTCTTTATAGGCAATGAAGCTCATAACTACAAATATCACTCCACCGAGTGTTTCGGCTCTATTGAACGATGGTACGGAATAAAAGGCTATAAATTAAAATGATAAGATCAGAGAATGTCAAAAGCAAATTATAGCAAGAGGCTGAAATACATTACCCTTCAAGTTGCATCCCATGAGAAACATTTCGATTTATCAATGATGAAAATTTCTCAACAGTTAAATAATAAAACTCTTCCGATAATCAAATACAAAGTATAGGCAGCGTTTTTGATTTTCACATTAATCTCAAACGATTCCATCGACTCATTCCATTTCTTCACTGTCAGAAAAAAATAAAATATTCACTTGTGACCATCCTGCAACATCTACCCCTCCTCTGAAATTTATTCACTTTTAAAACATTCATCACAACTCGATTGTTCATGCTGCTCAACAATAAAAACTGAGAAGACGGATGCACATTTGGCATAAAAAAAAAGAATGGAATGCCCTGCAGTCTTTCACCATGAATATCGAATTACTCCAGTTCGAATTGTTCATTCCAAACCCATCCCCGATTTGCAAGTGCACCAACACTAGAATCGATTACCACAGCTATAGATCATCGTAATTGTTGGTTCAGCAGCCTTTAGGTGTAAAACTCAACACCGCATCCATTAGCTGTACTGTTCTCTGTATTAGCATAACGTGGCCAGAGGAAACTCTTGCCATCAACAAATTTCGCGCGGAACATGTCAATATGGCTTGTACAAGCACCATGGCCGATATAACAATCAGTCTTTTTCTCCCATGATGGCCGCTGGCTATTTCCAATGCAGGTTTAAAAACCGAAAATCAAGAGAAGGAGGAAGTAGACATCTGTAATTATGACAAGATTTACAGCAATTCCTCGTGAGCTACAAGACAACGATGTACGTGTGGTCCTCTTGTGCAAACAGTGAGTCGGGTTATGGGTTTTTGGACTTGGGGTTGTTTTTACTTATTATTTTTTGGAGCTCTTGTAAAAGCAGTGGGATATATTAATTACGCAATTGGAATTCTAGGCAATAAGCAAAGTCGTAATTATTTAGAAATGTCATTTTGGACCCAGAAAGCAATACCAGGTTAAGTGCCTTCTAAGATTCGTTTTACTTTTTTTTAATCATTGCAGTTTGATTTTGATCCTCAGTGTTTTTTAGTTTGAGAGAAAAAGAAATTGTAATTTTGGAGAGTGCTCTTCTGTCATTGCTATAAATTGTACATATCATAAGTAACATAAACTAAACTCTTTTTTTTTTTTTTATAAAAGACATTTGATTCTAGAAAGAATTCATATACAGATTCATCTCATTACATTTTGCAATATTTTCATCAACATTTTTTTAGAAATGATGTATAAGAAGAATATTAAATGCTGAATTTCCGTCTATCTCTCTTAAAATCTTTTTAAATTGCTTTATTTGTAAATAATTATGCGAGCATAAATAAATGTTTCGTTTTATCTGACGAATTATTTTCGCTTTTTATATTTCCTCAAGTAAATCCTCATTAAAAAGCAGGCAAAAGGAAAATAATTTATTTAAATCCTGTATTTTTAGAAACTTGTTAAAAAACCGAACGATTTTAACAAGTATTGGTTGTATTTAAAAACAATGATTTTTCTTAGTGGATCATATGAAAAAAAAGTTAAGATAATAAATATCTGCAAATAAATTAACACAACTAATTTCAATATTTGCTTATAAATTAATGTGAATAGTAACTGTTAGTTTGAATTAATAACTGTGTTAAAAAAAAATGCTTATTTTCTACTAGTACGTCCTTATTACATTACTATGCCTAGAGCTGAAACGATCCTTTAAAGTTTAATTTGCCGCTCTACAGTCATTTTTTTGCACACTATGGTCTAACTAGAGGTGGTGATCTACAGTTTAATGTGGATTCCGAACTACCTACAAGCATCTATGGCACTGCCAGGATTCGAACATCGAAGCCCGTGGTACCAAAGGTCAGAGTGCTAGCCAATTGGCCATCAGGTCACCCTTTAAAGCTTGAGGATGATATGGGTGATATTGTGAACATATGAATTTGCATGTGTATCGATATAAAGTACCCTAACATAATTCCCAACTGAATAAATATAAGCAACTGAGTATTCTAATTACTGAAGGTTCAGTAAAATAAGGAGTTTGAAAAAGCGTGAAGGAATGTTATTACAAAAATTAACTGTATAGAGTTGGGTAAAGAAAATACAGGAAGTTATTCAAAACACAAGGAATATAAGAAAGTACAATAACCAGTATTCTCTTTTTACCTTTACATTTCGATAAAATACGATATATTTATACTGCTTAACCATAAGGTAAGACACAAAACAGGTAAAAAACAAATTAGGAACATATATGCGAAATGTACGTTCAGGCTATGCTCAATTAAAACATAGCCTTTCATTTAAATATATAATATAAAACGAGAAATAATACTCATTGCAACCGAATAATGCATGTATTAAGAGTAAATTTATTTTGAGATTGAGTCAATTGAAATTATTGGGTTTTTCGATATTTAAAGTATGCTCACAACTTGTTAAAGGAACCACTGTATTGCTTTTATAGTACTTAAAATATTCCAAAATCTTGCCCGTTTCACAATTTGTTCTGACTACTTTATTGCAATAAATCAAGTAATATACCCGTAATTAAATATTTTTTGTTTGCTTCTAGCTGACATCATAGATATGTCTTCTTGTGCAACCCAGGAAATAACAAGGAGATTTAGGAGATGTTATGCATGATAAAAATGACATTTAAATTACAAGCTAAATTAAGCCGAATTACTCGTACATATCGCAGAAGTCTAGGATGAATAGTGGAATGACGTTTTATTTTTAAGCCTCTATTACATTATGGAGATAAAATACCATAACAGAAATCAAAAGAATGTAGGCTAATTATTTATCACTTGCGTTTTCTTTTCCACCACACCAAATGTCAAAAAAGGTTTTCCTTGAATTTAAATCAAATCGCGTAGGATGCATGTTTGTTTGACTGCTTCATAACAGTTTCGGATGGAATCACATTTGTATGAAATAATTTCCTGAATCGTTAATTCGATTATCTAAATATTAGTTTTAACTCGTGGAATTTGATTTCGTGGAAATTTCGTTTTTCAGTATTTGGATTTTGCAAAACGAAATATTTGCAATTTGTTTTTTTCCCCAGTTTTTAATTTTGAAAGTTTCGGATTATATCCTTCTGATCATTTTTTTGACCTAATTTTATTTTTAATGAGAATTTCCAAGAAAACATATGACGTTTCATAACTGGGCCTATTTACTCCTGAGGAATTTTTGGCAAGTTTTCAAGAATTTAGAAGATTTCTTTTGCAATTTAAACTTACAATTTAAACAATTACTTTAAACTTTTAATTTACAATTAAGAACAAATTAATTAATGAAATTAAGGACAAATTTGTGGTACAAAGAATGTACAATTAAAAACAAATTTATGGTAAAATTAAGAACAAATAATTTATTAAAAATTTCATTGTTCACAAGATTTTAAAAAAATTATAAAAGTTTTGCAAGAAACTTTTATTTCAGAGAGATTTTATTTTTATTATTTTTTTGCAAGATATTTTTATTTACGATGAGTGACAATAAGATCACTGAAAAAATAAAATAAAAATATTCAGTATTTATTCCTTGTTCAAAATATATTTACATTAAAAACCAAATTTTTTCTTAGCTTTTGAAATTTATTAAATGACAATAAAACATTACATAAGCATTGAGTAATTTACATCGCACACACAAAAAAAAATGCTTGATTGTCATAATTCAAAGTCAAAGACAAAGGTATAGACATTAAAATGAAATTTATATTAATGTGTAAACAAATAAATTTTTACCATATTTATCAATCAGCTTATTTGTACAGAATTACAAATGAATTTCTTGTTGTTCGGGTGTTGTATGCACTCTAAACTAACTTGTATTTTTTTTTTTTTTTATCTTATATAGATAAAAAAATAATAAATTTTTGAAAACAGAAGAAAATTCAAAGAAAGATGCAAATGAAGAATTTAATTTACGCAAAACAATTTTGAAACTGGTTATTATATTTAATAATGGATAAAGCACAAATAAAATTATGTTGAAGACAATGCATGTACTTAAAATAGTTACAACATTTGCAAGCTATTAAAATTTTTATCATGCACCACGTGCAAAAGAAACATATGTTTTGATATAAAGACAGAAAAAATTCTTATAATCAGTATATTACATTGATATGTGCAATATGTTTTCAAGTTGAATAATACGTCCCACATTTAACTGACTTTCAGTTATGTGTGCTGACGTAATCATGCATTTCAATATTTTTCTCGACTATTATGCAATAAAATTGAGTACTATCTGTAATAATTATGAGGCAATGGTTAAATTGAGGGATATTAATTATTTAAGTTAAACTTTTACAGAGCAAATGCACGTTAACGTTAGAATAGAATATGATAAATATATATTTTATGACAAGAATTTATGCTACGAATAAAATTTTAAATCGTATCGATTTAAGCCAGTGAGTTTCAATTTTAATGCAATAGTATTCAGGCATTACGATAATAGGAATGGAAGTTTTAAATATTGCATATCTCGAGATATTTGAAGTACTATATGATATTTATAATGTGTAGTTTCCTTATTTTCAAAATTTAAGCCTGCTAATATGAATATCTTAACACAGAATATTTAGGTTGCTATTTAATAATTAAAACTAATAGCTCGATTACTTGAATTATTGAGGCTTGCATGCTGGAGTTGTCATAATTAAGAGCTAACAAGTCTAGTCTTAACTAAATTGTTTATGCTTAATTTATAAAATGTTAAATACACCATTTTCGTTTCAGTTTTTTAAATATTTTTTTTCAACTAAGGTAAAATTAGTAAAATAAATTTCGTTTCAAATTTTAATAAATTTATAAGTTATGCTGTGATAAAAAAAAAATGAACAAATAATTTATGAAGTAAAAGATAAATAATTTATACTTAAAAGACTTTCCATATATATTAAGTCAGATAAAATAATTACCAAAATAATTAAAGTGTAATTTTTCGTGAATAAATATATATATATAACTGTCGATTAATTAAAATGTTAAAATCATTTCAGTTAACTTAAAAATGAGAATTTTAATTGTTACCAATTTGATACATTGTACAAATTCCAAAGTTTATTGAAACAAAAGAATATATAATAAAAAAAAATATTATAATAAAAAAATATTAATTTTCAACAGGTAAAGTAAGTAATAAAAGGTCATAAAAATAAATAAAATAAGAATTACGTAAGAGTTAATAATTTTAAACAAGTATCTGAGTGAAAATCTTCTATTATGTTTGTTATCGATTTATTTAACATATATGCCAAAAGGGATCAATACAATACATCTTCGTTGCGAAAGAAATCCTATTTGCATAAGTCACAAGCCAATTTTAATGACTTCCATGCAATATTCAAGATTCAAAATAGGATTTTGAACTAGCTTATCATTATATGAATTTTGGAGTAAATAAAAGTTTATCTTTATCTATTATCAATATCTATTATTATAATTCTAGATCTATTTTCCCAAGTTCTGGAAATTTAAAGTGAGTGCAGAAAAATTATTTAATTTTTAACTCGAATTTTCTATATAGAACTTATAAATAAATTACCGAAACAGAAATAGATTCAATTGTTTTAAAATGAAAGATATCGAAACAAAAATTTAAAGTTTGTTTTATTTTAACTATTTAATTGCTAGATCTTATAAAAATGGTTTCAGTGAAATTAAAATAACTTAAATCACACACAAATCACCATCTCTACCTCATATGTATACAATTAGTAACCATACTTTATTCTAAAACGCAATCGACTTTAGTAATCCTTATTGTACATTAATTTTACCTTAGGTAACAAAAATGCAGCTTTATATTTTAACCATCCATGACATATAAGTTTGTTGAAAATAGTTAAAGCGCTAAATAAGAATCATTATTTTTACTCACCGATAGTGATAAAGTGAATATAAAATTTCCTTTCAAATAAATTTATATCCACATAAAGTTATCACAGCCACTCAATTTGTAACAAACTATTACTAACTCATGGCAGTTAGTTAAATAAGTATTATTACTTAATTAAAAAAATTAAATGTATTAATCTATTAGAGCAATCTAAATTCCTTAAACTCATCCACTCGCCATCTAATTTACTACATGTGAATAATTTTCCCTCCCAGCATAATTAACTTGGGGGTAAAAATAATAAAGATCCAATTACATTAAATCCTTTCTTTGATGTCAAATTACGCCCCATTATTGGTACCTCATTTCGAAGAATCCGATTTAATAAGCAACCAGCTTTTCATTTTGGCTCAGGCGGTGGAATGGACAATCTTTTTCATCAGCTTCAGCAGAATCGAATACAAGCCGCAAATAATTATCGACTGTGCTGTAATTAAAAGGCCATCATTCCTCCGGCTGTCAACTCTCACCTGTTGTGTTTGTCACCTCCACCAGAGGCTAACATATTGTTTCCTCTGAACCATCCATGTTTGTGGCATGGTTGCGTGGGATCTCTAGTGGTTTCATTTTCTTTTAAACCTCTTGGGGCATTGGTGAGCAAGTTAGAAAATCTACGAATCAGCAGTCATTAAGTATATTCTGGAAGTGGCTTACGTGTGTTTTATATGTGCAGGGATGTGGTTCATCTGAAAGGCATGATTAAAAGGTAGTGTTTGGAGCAGCAGCATATTTTATGTGTCACCACGTAAATGATGGAAGGTTTTTTGTTGTTCGAACTCGCCTTGAGTCCGATTTGCTCAGAAATTCAACAGCTGTTTTTCATAATCTATTGAATCTTGAATAAGAAAATAATTATGACAAATTTTCTTCTTAACCTTTTTGGGAACAACTATATAGGTTTGTTCAGTTATCATTATGGAATTTTCCCGCTATAATTCAATTTGTATTCCACGCTTGAGTGCATTCTTATTTATAAAACGAGCTGGTACAAAAAATATGGCTTTGAGGTTATGTGTTTTATGGGTTATCGCACAAGTGAAATATCTTATTAAAATGAATAAAGAAAAGAACATTTCTATCAAATAATAGTATTCCAGTGAAATGGTATTCCAGTGAATTCCAGTTTGACGGATGCTTTTTCGAAATGATCTGGACTGGTAATTTATTACTAAATTTTCAACTTTAATTAAAACTTAATGCTCTGTATCTACTGAAAGACATGATTAAGGGTACTGCATCTCGGAATCTACATAGAGTACTATATATGTAATTATGCATGTTATTTTTCTATATCATTTCATTAGATATAAGGTTTTACTTATAACTTATTGTTCATAAGATTCTCTAAAGATGCTATTTTCATCAAATAAATGTCACAGGATGTTACGTAAATTACGAAATTTATTGGTTATCTCTAAATAAATGTGTCATTAATTATGAAATTAATTAATATGTTAATTATGTTTTTAAAAATTTATGCAAACACAAGCATTCAATGATACAATTACGCTGGTTTCCAAACATTAAGTAAAAATCAGAAATATTGCTATTACACAGTTGCAGATAAGTGAGGTTTCTTAAACATTACACAGTATGCGTAAGAAATAATACTGCATCGGAATATGACATTCAAATTTGTGAATATGCCGTCGTTTAACGCCATTGGACGTCTACAAATTTATATTAAAAGCATGAATTGTAATAATTTATATAATCTTTCATCACGCTTTTTAAAGAGCTTTTCAGAAAATTAATTATTATAATATTTTAGATATTAATACCTTGTAACCTACATTTAAATATCATGACGACAAATTATAAAGCAAATGGAAGTCGGACAAAGTCGATCCTATACAGCAAGGTATTTTCTATATGACACACTCTGCAAATCATTGACTGCGGAATATATGTCTAAGAATGTAATAAGTCCGCATAAGATTTCAAGGAAATCCTAAAGCCACAAGTGGTCAGATAATCATTATTTTCAGTTAAATGCCCTAAGATATAGAACCACTACACCAACCCACCTCTCTTTTATTACCCACAAGAAGGCTGGCATCTGGATCAACTGTGCGTAGGCTTCGTGATGTAGGGTTTGATGCAAGACAACCAGCATTGAAGGCAATCCTCCAAACAGCAACAGAAATTAAAAGTTTCAATGATCAAAAAATTTAGAGTGCACGTCAATGGAGTTCTGTACTATCGACCAATGAGTCCATATTTCGTTTGCAAAATGGTTCAAGATTTGGTTTGTTTTGCCGCTCTACTGTCATTTTATGCACACTTGGGCTAATTATAAGGGACCTACAATTTAATGGGAAATAAGAACCACTAACAAACATTCCTGCCGCCGGCAGTATTCGAACCTGAAGCCCGTGGTACCAATGGCCATCAGGCCACAGGGGTTCAAGAAGACGCTTGGCTTGGTGAGATTCAGGATCTCGTACTTATCCCTGTCATATTTAGAAAAGAGTTTTATTTAGTGGCTCCAAAGTACATGCGTGTGCAGATATTTCTTTAGATAGCTGCACTAACCTGCATATCGTCCCAATTGTTACCATTATTGCTCATTTATAAAGACGAATTTATACATAATCCTTCATCTGAATATACATGTGCGAATATATATCTAATATATATGCGAATATATTACACATCTTTTACTAATTGTTCATTCTCACGCAGCTGCATTCATCCTGTAAGATGATAATACTAGATCACAAAAAGCTTGTTTGGTATGGAATTCACTTCATAAGAATATTTAGCGTAGTGGTTCTCAAACATTTGTGGATTGGTTAAAATATTACAAATAACTGTAGGAGTAATATATGCAAATTTCTGTGAACTATGTTAATAATAGTTAAGTCAAATATTACAGAAAAAATAATACATTAAAAAAATAAAATGAAACGCCCCATAAGATTATTTATTCTTGTGTTTATGAGAAACATAAGACTGAAGTATCCTAGAGATTTCTTAAAGGTTTGGGCATATATTTGAAAGACAAATTCTCATTTCGTCTCTTCAATATATTGAATTTCTCTCTCTTTATAAACTTAATTGTGGTGAGGGTCAAATTTCTAATTCACAAAAATGGGATGTTAAAAATTATAGTAAAATGTTCTAAGCATTTTCTAGATATTGACACTCAATCTTCTTTTACAGGAATGTAAAAGATTTCAAGAGAAAATACCTTCTGTTTAATCCTCAATCTACGATCAGAATATGTAATAGTTCTTCAGTTAATATTAGATAATCAATTCTATATTTACAGACGACAGCGTCTCATAGACTGCAAAGGGCATTTTTTTAACATTGAAAATCACATAGATGCTAACGATGCTAGTACCCAATCATGCAAATTACGGTTCCTAGTTTCTCAAAAACATTTCTAGAGCATTATCACTATTTGGCACTTTTTATGTGAATAAAAGTAACAAAAGCAGCCAGAAAGGTTAGATGTTTATGATGAAAGCTGTATTTGAATGGAAAAACTTACAAGAAAAAGAACTACTATATTTATTTTTCAATTCCTTCTATTAGCTCACACTCTCCCTATATATATCTCGTTCAAATTTTCAATCGTTCATAAAATACTTTTTATTCATCCACTCAAGTTCAAATACATTTTTTTTGAACTTGTAGTGGATGACACTGGATGTTGGTACAGTTTTTTCAAATATTAATTCATTCATTAAATTTAATTCATTCATTTTAGTTTTTTTAGATTTAAGTTGCATATATCGACCAATAGATGGCGCCAGATATATTTAAAGAAACCGGATGAAAATTATTTACAAAGGACTTTCTGCAATATAGTTTTAAAAAAAGTAGGAATTGACTTAATTTTTTATTAATATTGCTTGTTTTTATATCAAGACACATATAGTATATCTCTGAAATACTACAAAGCCCACCCGTGCAGCATGGCGCACCCTTTGAGAACCACTGATTTAGAATGACGATTGTCAGGACTTGAACTGCTTGGGCATAATTAAGATGCTCGAGAGATGTATAATTGCGCTTAATCAGGGCCTTTTAGGATATTCGAACTACCTTGAAATAACAATGGTCTTTGCTACCAACAGAGTCAATATATATCGTCATTTTAAGCATTGAATGTTACTATGTATTCATAAGTGCTAGATGTGATTACATTTCATATTAAACTGAGCTGAATGTTTGATCAGTTTCATTATATCATACGTTTCCAATTTGTGTATTTTATAAATAAGCCTATTATTTTTCTTTTGTGCTTATTTACGATTAATATTTCTTTTTTGTCAAAATTACTGAATCTCTAATGAACAGAAGTTTCACACTAAACTTTTTGTGGGTTTTTTCCCTTATTTTTTGGAATTCACTTACGAGATTAATTTAACTCCTTAATTTAAAAATTTTCCAAAAATATAGAATTAAGTTTTCAGTATTTCTTAAATCCCACTTATTTAAACAAGAACTTGTTTTAATAAATAATTATAAATTCTATCTTAAAATGCATGAATAACATTTCCAAAACTGTTTATCAAAAAGAACAAAAATTTCCTTATGAGGGCAATACTAATTGCATGTAATAGCATGGTATTTAAATTTTATTCTTTTATAAAACCCATATTAACATTTTATACAGGCAAAATTAATTAATGTATCTACTTTAATGACGGTTCAGAAGTTTCTCAATTATTTTTATGTAATAAATATTTATAAATTAAAAATAAAACGTACCTGTCTTTCTAATCAGTGATTCATTTCTGTTCTCATTAAATTGCTGTTAAGTAAGCTGCCTTACTAAACAAACAAAATTTTGCACTTTAGCAAATATTCTTCCAAGACCAACTATAACTCTAAAGTTAACAAATTACTCAAACTTTCTAAAGTAATTAATCGTTAAATTCTTTTTAATAAAAATTTGTTTTTAAATATGTACCTTGTTTCAATTGTGACATAAGTTACATTATTATGATCATTTTGACCTTTTAAAATTTAATCAACCACATAGTTAAGTTCTGCTATAAGAAGAAAAATACGTATGGAAATGGGCTTTGATTAAATATGCATTGTACTATTTGTAACGGTAGATGAATCTAATGAATACTTGAAAACTTAATCGTACATTTTGGCATTTCGCATGCTGAAGAATTTCCTTTTATTATTTCCAAAGTTTAATTACTGCAATCTCTTGGGCTCAAGCCCCTGCTAAATTAGTTTTTACCAAATAACAGATTGGCTGTATTAAGGAGAATTCCAAGTCGAATTTTCAATAATAATTAGTCTAGAAAATTATTTTTCTTACCTGGCATCTGCAATGCATAGGAACTTGATCTCATACAAACATATTCAGAATGTATTATATTTAAATAGGGAACAAAAATAATTATATTCAACAAATTCAAAATTAGCATTCAATAAGCATAAACATTGAATACATAAACTAATTTGAGTGATTCGCAGAGAGATAAATGTTTAACAATAGGAAAAAACTAATCAATCGAAAATATTGTCCAAATCAGTGCTCGACAATGGTAACAGGGACAGCTACAGTGACAGAGGACTCAATTTGGAATCTGCTGGTAGCGATCGTTGCAGTCACTGCTTTTAGAAATGACTTTACTATAACACATCATTTTATGTAGTGACGAGAAGACTTTTGATAGTCTTTGGGGGAAAAAAATTATTGAAATAGAGCCATCGCAATTTTGCCACCAAAGATGACATTTTGGGGGTTCGTCCCTTCATTCCTCTTACGAACCCAATGAAACTTGATTATAATAATAGCACATCGATGTTCATGTTGTTTGGTGGTGGGAAGTTTTGTGTTTTCTCCTATAAGCCAAGTAAATGAAATCAATTACTTCAAGAAGTCTATAAGGCAGTCAATGTATTCCTTTCATCCCCGTTGGCAACATTTTTAAGACATACACACATTAAAACAAGTAATATAAAAACAAATTTTTAAGTCAATTGGTACTTTTCACTTTATTGCAGAAAGTCCTTTATAAAGAGTTTTCATTCCTTTTTTAAGTTTATCTGGCGTCATCTATTGATAGATATATGCAACTTAAATCTAAAAAAAAAAATAATTATTTAAATTTAATGAATGAATTAACATTTGAAAAAACTGTATTAACACCAAGTGTCATCCACTGCAAGCTCAAAAAAATGTATTTGAACTTTAGTGGATGAATAAAAAGCGTTTTATGAACGATTGAAAATTTGAACGAGATATATATAGGGAGAGTGTGAGCTAATAGAAGGAATTGAAAAAAATAAAATCGATAAAATGTCACAAGAACTTAAGGTAAATAGATATATGACCAGTGGTCAAATATTATCACACGTGACTTATGGATTGGGGTTATCGAAAAAAGCATGAATACTGGTATTTAAAATTAAGAGAATTTCCATGTTATTATTTATAATGCTTTAAATTATATAAGATTAAATACTTCAAAAATTAATAAACAGTAAATAAGTAAGTTTTATTTTTTTGACTCAATTTACAAGGATATGCATTTAAGGAAGAGATAAGTTTTTCATCCTTGAAGAAAACTATATTATGTTATACGACATTAAAGAAACAATTAACTTTTTTTCACATATTTTGTTTTTCAACTTTTTTTCCCAGATTAATTCAAGTTTATAGAGAAATCTTTCTGAAAAGATACAAATTAAACTGATGTTCAAAATTAGGAAAATTATAACAGATTATTATCTATAAAATATAAAAATGTTTTAAAATATAATAATAGACTATTATCAAACAAGTTAAATTATTAATGGATTTTAAATTATATTAGATATTGATTTACCGTACCTAAAAAATTTAACAAACAGTAATTTAATAAGTACTTTTTTTTCGCCTCAATTTATAACGATAAGACTTTTTTTTAAAATAAAGTTTCGTTCAAGTTTGTAGAATGTCTTTTTTAACGCTTTACGACATTAAAGAAACAATTAAATTTTTTCTTCTATTTTCTTCTATCGACATTAATATTAATATGGTGTAAAAGAGATAATCATTTTTCTACAGTAAATCACCAACAGGATTTTAGGCGGTCTTATTAATATTTAATGATTTTATGTTATAATTTCATTCATTCTTTTTTAATTTTATAATTAATTTCTTAAATTTTCTGATAATAATTGGACTACAAATAATGCCGTTTTTTAAGTTTTTAATAGGTTTGAAATTTATTATTTTAACTAATAATAATAATAATAATATTAATATTCATAATAATATTTATAATAATATTCATAATAATAATCATAATCATTATATTATGATTATTATTATGATAATCATAATCATTATTATTATTATTATGATAATCCTAATAATTTATTATTATTATTATTAATAATAATAATAATAAGGATAACAATAATAATCATATTATTATTATTATTATTATTATTAATAATGGTAAATGAATAAATCCGTCAAAATTGCTACTTTAATTTTATTATCGCCTTGAATAATTATATAAGTGACATATAGTTAATAGAAAAAATATATTTTGTCTTGTAACAACATAAATATGAGATTTCTTCAGATCAAATTTATTTTAGATATCAATTTCGATCTTTTACACAGATAAATCTGAAGAAATATTGTACAAGTCAATGGATTGTATAATACTATTCTGGAACAGGAAAAAATTATTGATTTAAAGTTTTTGATTCAAGTTTTCAAGTTTTTTTAACGTAGTTTAAGTTAAGTTTACTTACTATTCATTTTAAAAATAATTTATTTTCTTGTGATTTTAAATTAATTGTATTTCACGAATAAAATATTTCAAAAATGTTAACCAGAAAAATTGATATAAACCTACTAAAAGCAAATAAATGTTTTTTTATGTCATTTATATTTAGAACAACATAAATATTAAAATAATCATAATAAAATATTCAAATTTAAAAAAATTTGAAACCTGCTCGGCAAATTTCAACTTATGTGTGAACATTCGAAAACGGATGAATAAACTCGGGAATATACCAATGTTTAATAATGCAAGAGACATATGAAGCAATTGAATGGAATACTACAAGAACGGTCGAATTCAATAGCCACATGAATATAGCAATGTTGAATAGATCAAGAATTTCATGAAGAATAAATTGTTCAAGAATCTCTAAAATAATATACAAAAGTAAGATAAATGTTGTCGTAAATGAAGAATGAAGTATTCCAAATTCTACAAGAAACGTTATCACATACAATACCCAAAAGAATATATCAAAGTTTGAAAATTCTAAGCATGCATAAATAAAGAATGAAGTATTCCAAATACATTAAGAAGCACTATACAGCTCAATAGGCACCGGAAAATGCCAAAAGTGATAAATATGAAACTTCAAAAAGAAAGAATTGATCAACTTACTACAAGTACTTATAGCCATTGGAAATACAAATTAAACAAAACGCAAATGTTTAAAATCCCAACCCAAAACATGAAAAGTGATTCAACTCCATACTACAAAGCATTTTAATCAAAAGCCAAATTCTCCAGAAAATTCCTTAAGACTAATGTTATTCATGAATCATTTCAAGAGTTAAGGAGCCCAAAGTATCATTTTCCGCCAAAATTTGCAATGGAGTTTTATTTGCTTGGCCCTCTTTTTTGGATAACTTCACGGACCCGTTAACCAGGACAATATCATATGTTCACACATGATAAAAATTTTTAAAAGAAATAGCCATCAAATTTTTAAACATAGATTCAAAAATATCGTAGGCGATTTAGTTTTACAAATGAATTACTCAACGCGGAAGTCCATTCTCTTTCTAAAAAAATCAATTGCAATGCAGTATAAACGTTAAGTTTAAGTATTTACATAAATTAGAAGAAAAAAAAAACCACGGGAAATATTCAAAAGGATGGTAAGAAGACCATCTTCAAACCGCAGAAACAGGAAAGAAAACCACCATTGCCTCATTTATAATTTCTCTCACTGTTGTGGATACGAATGCCTAAAAAGCCAATTAGGCTCTGTGAAAGACAAAAACAACCTAACTCCACAAGTCCGAGTGCAATTTGCTGAATGTTTAGAAAGAACGTCAAGAAAATGAGACATTTTGGAATCCCTCGCCTTGATTTTCTTTTTGTTATTTTTTGCTTGAGATTATCATTTTGTTTTCCACGAGCAGCTTTTTTGTGAGTTTTTTTTTACTTTATTTTTATTAGGGGGAAAGAAAACGAGGTGTTTACGCCTATTTCCCACGACTTCTTTCTCATTAGGCGTTTTCTATAGTTTTTTTTTTATTCCTTTTCGAAAAATTGAAATTCTGAAATTGTAAGTCCACCGAGATATTTTTGAAATAGAACATAACATAAGAGTAAAAACATTTTATTTTCTCTTGAAGAAAACAAAAATATTCATGTTTTGTTAAAATATATTTTAAAAGCAGCTGAATTTGTATTAGTAAAAACTGGAGTAATTTTTTTTGTTGCGTTTTCTTTTTATGCATTCATTTTGAATAATATTTGCTTTGTTAAATTAATTTAAGCACAATTTTTTTCTTTAAAGAAATTATCCAGCAGAATTTTATTAAATACTAACACATTCATTTTGTAAGAAATAAATAATTAAGAGAAAGAAGAATAAAACTAAATAAAAGTATTTATGAACATAAATCAAATTATTTTAATAAATAAAAGCACAAAAACTTTATACTTTATAAAATAATTACAATGGTAGAAAAAAAATTTCAGTCACTACCTGCTATTTTAAAATTTCTCTTTTTTAGTACCAGTTTATTTTGATTAACAAGCAATTAATAACGAATAAATTTAACTTGCTTCTCTGAAATTATTAATTCTAGTTTAAAATTTAATTCAAAAACAGCCATATCTCTTCACAGGAAAACAAGGTCCCATGCTTCAAAATTGTCTGGAATCGCGGAATGGCATTTTATGCCATCTCCTGTGTGACAGAGATTCTCGATGTCACAAGGCAACATGCATTCCAAAACCGTTATTTGCCACATATCAACTCTCGATTCTGTCAGCTTTCTGTGCAAAAGAATACGGTACCTATTTTAAAATATCATAATTTTACAAAAATTTGAAATACATCCTTTGATTGAGGATTTATGATTTGAAAATAATGCTCTGCCTGTTCATTTGTTCATGGACTATTCCTGGCATACTTTAGTGAAACATAAGATCAAATTTATTGTAATTCATGACCACCAATTTTGAATTATTTAAAAGTTTTGATTTTATGTCTTTTTTATACATTTTTCTTCTCAGAGCTAGACTCAGTGGCAAAGTGCACAGAAAGAGTGCAGGAGAATTCAGGTTCGAATCCGTTGCCGTCATTGTTTTTACTTTATTATGCATAAAATTAAAATCGTTCAAATTTTCGGAGTTTCACTTTTAACAAAAACACAGAACAAAATACTGTGCAAAAAATATGTTTTCCCAATGTGGCCTATCAAGCCATCTGTCAAATGTTGCTTTTTACCAAATGACAAATTCTTTTAGTACAGAACAATACTTATACAATAAATATTTACATTTTATTTCCCTCCCTCTATGGTACCTTCTCTGCTGGGTGGGGAACCTCAACCGCACATACTTAATCCTTTATCCAACATCCTCTGTGGGCAAACTTAATCCAACATCCTCTGTGGGCAAACTTAATCCAACATCCTCTGTGGGCAAACTTAATCCAACATCCTCTGTGGGCAAACTTAATCCAACATCCTCTGTGGGCAAACTTAATCAACATCCTCTGTGGGCAAACTTAATCCAACATCCTCTGTGGGCAAACTTAATCCAACATCCTCTGTGGGCAAACTTAATCCAACATCCTCTGTGGGCAAACTTAATCCAACATCCTCTGTGGGCAAACTTTATCCAACATCCTCTGTGAACTTAACCCAACATCCTCCGTGGGCAAACTTAACCCAACATCCTCCGTGGGCAAACTTAACCCAACATTGTCTGTGGAGAAATTCCTCTTTAATACAGTTCTGAAATTTAGTAATTAAATTTTAAAGAAGTTTTTTTTCTCTTTAATTTGTTATGCATCGCTAATGCATCCTTTAAAAAACTAAAAAGATTGAAATAATACCCAATCACGTATACTTTATACATAAAAAAAATTGCATTACTTTTCTAAAAATATAGATTACCTTTATTGAATGAAAGTAATCCGGTTGTATCTTGTAGATTTTATATCGTCCGCCTCTCCCCTTCCATTAAGGAAGCATGTTTCCCAAAATAAGATTTGATGTAATTATTTGTTATCACAATTCGCGGTCTTCGTAATAAAATAGTTCGTGACGGGGGCATTTAGTAAACAAGTTCTGCTGCGTGTTTTAATGCAAATTACAGTACTCGTACCCCAAATTAAGATGATATCGGGGAAACTGGTTTAACTTTTATGGATCATTAAATTCGGTGTGGCCTCGAACAGTTCCATTCCTCACCTTCCTTTTATGTGATAATGATTTATTGGGAGTGATAATTAACTCATGAGCATTAAAATGGAACCGAAATTGATCGTGTGAACAGCATTTTTCTTAAAAGTTATTTCATTAAATTACTGAAATCAAAGTTTTAGTAATACGGGTAGTATTAGATTTATGTCACTTCGCTCTTGGCGGTAGTTAAAAGTTAAATCTTTTCCTTTATGAGAAAAATTTGACAATAGAAACTAAAATATATCCAAGATACACAGTAATAAATTATCTCCAAGGCAATACAGATTCGAAAAATAAACTGGATAGCTAAACAATAAGTTCTAAAACTGGCACAAGAAAAAAAAATCGGATATTTTGTAGAAAAATTTCAAATTAAAGAAACCTACTGAAATATTTTCAAACATTTACAGTAAAATTAAGTGATTGTATGAATACTGGTAAAAATAATTTTCAGTTAGTTGTTTTCTTTTGATAACACATATGCAACTGGGCAAGTAGCAACCAAATTATTTTTCGAAGCAATTTGCTTATTATTATTATGTACAAAAGAAATTCGGGAATTCAATGTCTTTAGATTATAAACTCGAACATTACTCCGTGTCCGTAGCTTATCTTCAAGTTACACGCGCCCCCTGGGTAATGCAAAGTGAATACGTCTGTGCAGCACTTGTTTTAAGGCATCCAAGACGTCCATGTCTATGTTTGCCAGCTGCATTAGAAAGGGAAAAAAAGTCTATAAATAAATCCTTTTGCTTGTAAATAAAACTTTGACATATTTTTTAGTTCATAAGAAAAATAGCTTTGTTGTATTATTTATTTCTTTTACGTTTCACACAGCGTCAAAGCTGTTAAGATAAATTCCTTATGAAAACCATTAAGATAACGGTTACTTATAACTATATTTTGGAGGCAGCATGTTATTTATAGCAGGCAATTTGTACGAACCGATCTGTATGAATATTTAAAGTATCTCTTTCATGATATCAGTTAGTGAAATTGAGTCAATAAGTAAACATTTGTAAACATGTTTAGACAGGGTTATTCAAACTTTCCACCATTAAAGGCAGCTTTGGGAGTTATTGGCGCAAAAATGTAAATATTTACGAAGAATAGAAAGTTATTCAAAATGAAGGAGGAGAATTTAAATTTTTATTTACAATGAACGAAGCAATGATGGGCCACATATTACACATGAAGGAATAGAGTTAAGCTATTTTGTGCATTCAACGTAAGCACCATTTGTTATGCCACAAACGTACAATTGGTACAGCGACCAGTTCATTTTGAATGACTGTGTAATAAATTAGTAAGGAAGGACTATACTTATATTATGTAAAACTATTGAGATGTAAGTTGATTACGACTGGAGATATTATAAATTTAAAAAAAAAGTTTAAAAATAAAATCTGAAATTAAAAAAGCGAACTACGGGGTTATTTAAAATGGAGTAGAATTCTATGGTTGTCTCATAATGAATGCATAAAATGTTATTTATTGATGTGTGATATGTTGCCGCTCAATAACCCGTTCATTGTAAATAAAAATTTAAAATCTTCTCCTTCATTTTGAATAACCTTGTATTTTTCGTCAATATTTACTTTCTTACACCAATAACTCCAAAAACTCTTTTAATGATGAAAATTTTGATAATTTTTCTTTTCTATTTAGCGTTACGATTAAGTATGTATGTTTCAATTAATAACTAACCAACTTCCTAACACTTAAGTTCATGTTGGACCATGACGGTCTGCTTACTGGCGGACACTGAAACATGATATGTTTTTTCTTTTTACGGGGGTAAGGTTGACAGTACTACGTTCTACAATCATATTAGATTGGGGCTACCGTTTAAAGTGGATTCCGAATCACTAGAAGAATCCACGGCACAGTCGGGACTGTAACACCGAGCGCCAGAGATTTCAATTAATGCAGGATTCAAATAATTTAGAAGTATCGGAATACTACAGATATTATTTGATTTTAGACATTGTCCAGATATGTAACTGTTTTCATTCTTAAATTCTTACCTACAGAAAGTGCTGATGATTTTAAAAAACAAAATGTTAAAATAAGTTTTCTTCAAGATTGTTTTTAGTTGTTAATCTTTATAGTGTTCTATTGTAATATGTAGGTTTGATATACATGTAAATTAAATTCTTTTTAATGAAAAAACATTTACTATTTGGAAACACTCTAAGAGATACTATTCCATTCTTCTTTAAGAATTCATTGTGTGCCATCAGTAACAAATTTCATATAAGTAATTTATACTGCATTTGATTATTAATTTATTAATTATTTATTCCACTATCCTAATATAATCAGTCCAAAAATTATTCAAAATGCCAACAAAAATTTCCAAAATACAGATCTTAGTAAAATAATGTAAAAATTCCATATGTATTAAATGTATGATAGATTTTATATACAGCCACATACGTAGACGTTGTTCTTCTTGTCATTAAGGCTTTTCTAGCTTTTTCTAGATCTCTTAAATTGTTATTTACGATATAAAATGAATAAAATAACAAGTGAATTTTTTTTTTCATCTCAACCTTCATAAAGTTAATCTAAGAGCTTCTCTCCGTCATTTACAATAATGATTTAGCTGCTTTCTATCAGAATTGTGTTGAAACTTCATAAATTGCCAAAGCCAATAATTATCGATTAAAGCCATTAATATCCATCGATTAATGCGTGTCAACACTTTAAATAACTTCTAAGAAATAAAAACGGTGAAATGCTTATTTTAATTTTTTTTTCTACTTCGAAATGTCAGTTCTTTTTGCCTGACCACAAACAACAAAAGCTCGACATATAAAAACCAAAGACACATACTACAGCCCGGAGCTTCATATATTGCGAAGAACTGCAATATTTGTTTTCGTGACTTTGTTCCATCCCATAATCACATATCATAAGTCTTGTTTTCCAATATCTGTCCTTGCGCAACTATAATTACCATGGGGTGATTATCTTTCAGAAACATTTAAGCAAAAGCATAAAGATGCGCAACATTTCTCACGTCTTCCCCAAAGAACGCTAAGAACCGACACTCGTTTTTACCCTCATGATCATTTTCATCTCCTTGCACTGGCCCCACCTCTGCAATTAAGGATCGAACTGATCAGCCATTAGATCAGATCGGCTTATTTAGAAGAATGGGGAGGGGAAAGGTGGGGGAAAAGCAGCAGAACGTAACAGTTCGTTATTCAAAGGTAGAAAGAAGCATATAAATAAAACAACGATTAGCAAACGTAACAAGCCGAGTCGTGTAATCGGGAAGCCTATAACGTAATTGGATCAGGATTTTTTATTTGTTTTAGCTAAGAGGATCAAGTGTTGAAAGCAGGCAAAAGCTAGGAACGATTACGCTCCGAAGTAGAAATAAAAAAGAACGAAATCGAATCCTATCTGATCAAGACAATTGGAGGGGCAGGTATTTGGGAGTGGAAGTAATGGTTTTTTGTAATTTATGCTTTGTTTTCCTAATAACTTTCTCCTTGGCGTTAAATGGCATTGGACTTTCTCCTTTGTACGTATGTAGAGAAAGCTTGGCCATGATTTGTTGAGCTGTTTACTTAATGCTGCTTTGAAAGTAAGATATATGCATGTATGCAAAATTGCTTTAATAAAATTAAATGGTGAATGATGATGTGCATTTTTAAAATATTTTTATTCAGATATCTCATGTGTTTAAAGCATGTTTAAAGACCGTAGCCCATCGTATGAATTCGACAAGTTATGCTTTACCTGTAGCAAGCTTTATATATATATACAAAATATTTATTTTATTTAAAAACTATAACCAGAATTGTTTTGAGAAACTTTCAGACTTTAAAGAAAAGTTCAAACAAGGAACCAAGTTCAAAAGAAAAAAAACAACCAAAACGAAATCGAATAAAGTATTTTCTGTCTAGTTGTCGACTATCAGTCAATACTATACTAGCCTTGATACAGAATACCTATCTACATATATCTTTTCTCATTTTTACAATATTTATTGCTAAAAACGTGTTTCCGTTTAAAATAGCTCTTAACAAAATAGGTGTGGTTTTAATTATATAATGAATTTAAATATTCTTACATATACATGTAGAAAAAATTTGTGCTTGAATATATAAAAAAAAATGATCAATAGAAACTATTTGATGCATTACTTTTACGTTTGGTTATTACAAAAAATCGAGCGAAGTAAAATGTTACTAAACTTATGTAATACCTTGCATAAACTTCTTCTGCTTTTGCACTTTAACTATTTTAAGACAATATGCTACAGACATATGTGGAAGTTATAAAATATTTTTTATATATACGATAAGAATTTTAAGAGAAAGCAAACTGAAATTGGTTGGGCTGATGTATGTTCGCTTTTAATAAAATTGAAAAAGTTTAATTCCTATGGTAACACACATCATGAAATATTACATAACATAAGAGAATAATCGAAACACATATCAGAATATCAGAGGAGAAAAATATTTTAGATATTTCTTCATGTAAAAGCAAGGACTTTTTAATCTGTACCCGCAACATTTAATACCTGTAACTAAATTTTGTAACTAAAAGATAATTATCTACATTTTAAAATTCTTCAAAGATTTAACTCTCGCCAGGTTTCGGTCGTCACCTAACACTGCAAACAAAATATTTTCTTAGTAAAATATGCATTTCTTTGCAATGTTTGATATTTCTTTAACTCTTATAGCAGATTAAAGAACATTTAGAAGAATGGTAAGTTGAGTAATTTTTAAATGATGAATTTTTTTTTATTTTAATCCTTGAATCGCAATTTTTAAACATTTTTTTACAAAATTATTAATATACAACAAACATTTATTTGGTATTACACCTTTTTTTAATTAAAACAAATTAGTTATTCACTTATTTATGATAAAACATAAAAGTAGCCATTTATCAACGATGTAAATCTATCTAAAAATTCAAATAATTTGCAATTTTTGTTACACATAATTTTTTTATATACATATAGTTGAAAATTATTTGATTTTTATAATAACTTAATCTTTGATGTATGGTTTAGAACCAGTTTTGAAGTAATTAAATTCGAAATAAAAATTTTATTCTTAAATAATTAACTTATTGTCAGCAATTTATTTTTGATTCTATTATAAGTGATTTTTACTTCTCTTTAAGTTAGAAATGCATTTATTAATCTTATTTTGTTATTACCATCCTGTAAATTCCCGTGAGATACGTGTCCACCGTTTGTGGCGGAAACTAAAATTATGGCGTGGTATGTAACACATAAAGCCTAGTATGGCTGTGGGCTTAAGATTTTAGGGTTGGGTTTAGGATTTTAGTATGCGAGTTTAGGCGGGTTTTATAAAAACCTAGTAACTATTGAGTCTCAATTTTGGAGGGCTTAATTGTACATTATTATTTCATGCATTAATGCATATATGATTCATGATCCTGTAAAAACAGAAAGAAATTTCAGATTTTAGAAATTTAAATCAGAAATTTCTACCAACAGAAGTGATCATACAATACCCATACAAGCAGCCAATCTTATCCGCCTCTATACTTCATTGTTTCATCTAATGAGTTTCTGTGAGAACCAATCACAGAATTCATTCAATGAATCTTCACGCTGAGCTGCAATTCGTTTTTTACCTTTTTTTTAACTCTGTTAAGATTAAAAAATGTTAAACTAACTCTCATCCGAGAAGATAAATTTATGGTAATGATTTTCGTTGAATTTAAATTGCAATTCTTTTATTCAAAATATGAGATTCACTTTTGAGAGATCCTTCCTTATAAGTTTTAGAACATAAAACAATTTCTTCATATATAAAAAGGATTAACTTTTTTAAAATCTTTGTAAATTTAACTATCCTCTTTATATAATAGAATATATAAACTCGAATATTTCCGATAGTGTTTCTCGTATGAAAGCATAATTCTATAATTACCTAAGTATATTGACTCTAAAAAAGTCATTCATGTTTTCAGACATTACATCAAAATAAAGGAAATTTTCAACAATAAGCTTACTAGTGATTTGAAATATTTATTGGATTTCTCTTTACTCTCTAAGTGTCTAAAGATATATTTCTCCCTTTTTATGAAGATCATAAAATCTGAGAAATATGAGTCTGCATTTTAAATTAATGCTTTTAAAATATGCACGAGTTACTTTATTTTCATATGTAATTCAAAAGATATATGTTTTAGTACCAACATTAAAGGAACTTTCGTTAATGGTTTGGAGAAAGTAAAATTATGTTTTACTGTAATGTAAAACATATGATGTTTGGAATTTTTTCCCCTTTTTATTCTAAAAATGCTGCGTTACTTCTGATTAAATATTTCAAAATTTTCTCAGTGCGTTTGTTTTTATTCAATTAAACTTTAAATTGAATAAAAGCTTATTAAAATAATATTTTATTAGCTAACACTATATAAAGCCTTTAAAAAATATAATATATTTTTTATAAGAATTCCTCTAGTTAAAGTAAAAAAATCTATAAAAAAGTTTAATACACAAATTCTAATTAATATAAATACGAATGTATAATTAACTTTATATTTATTTGCATCTCTCAGTTAAAGTGGGATCCATTTTAAGAGTTGAGACTCTTAAAATGGAAAAAATTAAAATTGGTAAAAATTAATAATAAAAAAAAAAAATGCTAAAAATTGGTTAAGGGTTAAAATATTTCTTAAATTGTAACTATTGAAATTCACAAGCTCAACATATAATTCTAGTGCAACCAAGTTTAAAAATACTTTTACTTTCGATTGTTATGAACTTTAAATCCTAATTATAACTAACTCGTAATTTTTTTATTGGAATTCAAATAAGCAAGTTTTTTTTTCTCAAGAACGTTTTATCTGGAACTCCGCAAGGTAGTAACATCACGATTTTCCTCTTTTCCATATATATTTCTGATATCTACCAATCCTAAATTATATTCATTATTTCAAAAGGATTTACATAATTTGGAGTTAACATGTACAACAGATAAGTATGGTAAATAAAATATCAAATGAATCAACTGTGTAATACACTAAGATAACCAAACTATTCAACTAATCAAATCGAAACAATTCTTTTTGCAACCATTGTAGATATCACCACTCTACTCTGTAAAAATAAAATCCAAGTTTCTGGCTTATATCTTTACTAACCACTTGAAAGTACTTCACAACTGGTCCGATAAATAAAAAATTACAATTTATATTTTTTAAAAATGAGACAGCCCTGTTATTAAGGCTGTAAATACAAAAACTTATAATTGATCGTAAAAATTAAGTTCTTCCTTAGAATGACCAATATATACCAAATATTTAGGGATCTTCTCCAATCAATATCTTATTTACCAAAAGCAAGCTTACACAAAACAAAAATACCGCAATTGACTCCGTAAAATTTACCCTGTCATTAATCACCACTCTATTACCATCAAAATTCTTCATACACAGCAAAATTTAGACCTGTTATCTATCTGTTCTATCTAATATTTTAACTCTTGCCTGCTACTTGCTCTATTTGGGGTTTTCTCGCAAACTCTAATTTTAAAAAACAATGCACTCTTAGACTATACCATCCAATATATTACAAATGGTTCGTGAGAAACATGCAACTACACAAAACATTTGTCTTCCACATCTTAATTACTTCATTGAAAATTTTCTCATAAATTCTTTAATAACTTTAAAGCAAGAATACTGCAATTTAGAATTTAGATTACTACATTCCACATTGTAATAGCAAATAAAATGTCGTGAAGTTTCTGATATTTTGAAATGTTTTGGATATTTTGTTACTTTTTTTATTTTTCCATTGTTACTTATTTTAATTCCTGATTTTTTAAATTTAGCCCTCTGTTTTTTAAAACTTTTAGATTAATTATTAACTTCTGGGCAATTAATCATGTTCTGTCAACTCTACTATACCTGCAATTATACGGGAGATGAAACTCCTTCTGGGCTTATATACTTCAGAAAACTTAACTGCGAGTAATTTGCTTACTGGACGTTTCCAAGTCAACATTTGTTTTAATTCTTCAAGAAGATTCTTCTTCTAAACTAAGACTTTACCAAATTTATCATTTTTTTAATTGATATAAATATTAAATAATAAAAAACCTGAAATCTAATCGGCAAATTTCAACTTATCACGTGTGAACGTTAGAGAACGGATGAATAAACCCAGGAATATGCCAATGCTCAATAACGCACAAGATATAGGAAACAATTGATTGGAATACTACAAGAATGGCCAAATTCAAATAGCCACGTGAATATAGCAATGTCGAGTAGATCAAGAACTTCATGAAGAATATGTTTTTCAAGAATCTCTAAAAGAATATACAAAAGTAAGATAAATGCCGTCGTAACTTTTGAATGAAATATTCCAAATTCTACAAGAAACGTTCAATAGCCGAAAAAATCTATCAAAGTTTGAAAATATTAGTCGTAAATGAAGAATGAAGTATTCCAAATTCTGTAGAAAACGTAATCACATTCAATAGCCAAAAGAATGTATCAAAGTTTTAAAATCCTAGGCATAAATGAAGAATGAAATATTCCAAATGCAATAAGAAGAACTATACAGCTCAATAGGCATGGGAAAATGCCAAAAGTGATAAATATGAAATTTCAAGAAGAAATTGATCAAAGCACTACGAGTACTTATAGCCATTGGATATACAAATGCTTAAAACCCCAAGTCAAAACGTGAAAAGTACTTCAAAACCATAGTACAAAACACTTCAAATAAAAGCCAAATTATCCAGAAAATTCCTGAGGATTAACATTATTCATGAATGATTTCACGAGTTAAGGGGCCCAAAGTACCATTTTTCCGCCAAAATTTGCAGTGGAGTTTATTTGCTTGCTACACTTTTTGGATTGCGCCACGAACCCCTGACCACGACAACATCATGTTCACACATGATAATATAGATATTTAGGAAAAATAAATTAAATGGATTTTACAAAATACACACAGAAGGAAAATTATTATGAAACATTCCTACAGACATTTGAAACATTCGTTGAATAGTTTTCATAACGTCTTAAGAAGTTGTCTTACAATTGAATTCAAATAAAAAATATTCATCGGATATATCTTTTAACAAAACAAATGAATACAATATATCTTTATATCTTTGAATAGCAATGAATACAAAACACAAAAAAATAGATAAATTTGAGAAATTATTTTCTTACCTTCTAAATGTTCAAAGTGATTTCTATGGGTTATCTGGACACAAGGAATTTGGATTTTAGGATGATCTTTAATAAATGTTCAAATGTTTATATTCTTGTTTCATATTTGAAAAATAAAAAACTTCATTGTTTGCACCACATAGATTGTGTAAGGTATACGTCAAGGTATATTATGAGTGTTGCCATATTTGCTTATGATACAATACAAGGATTCACAAATCAGTTTGAAAAGTCAATGCATGATCGATCCAGACCATCGGTCAAATATTGACTTTGGACTGATTCATCGATCAGATATTAGCTTTGACCCATTCTCATCGATCATATATTAGCTTTGGTTCAGATTCATCGACAAATATTGACTTTTGTCTAGATTCATTTATTAATCATTGACTTGGATCTAGAATAATCGATCAGATATTGTCCTAATTAATCTGGATCTTGAGAATCTTTCAATCTTATAGTTGGATGGAGCTTGGTTCAATTGACTTACCTAGCAAAATGAATAAATAATAGAATACGAAGAGATATAATAATAGAATTAATTAAAATAAAATATATATGAAAATATGAATTTTGGTGGTACAATAAGATATTGCTTATGGGATTACGCAAAACCTTCTCTTTATCTCTATTATTTATTATTTATTATTTTATTATTAATTATTTATTATTATTTATTTTTTTTTATTATTTATTATTTATTATTTATATATTTATATATCTATTATTTATTTATTTCTTTATTTCTATTTCTCTATCAATTATCTTATTTTATACATGCTAAAATTTCTGTTAATAGCTTTAACAATTTTGTTTTAAAGTAGGTTTTACTTTTTCAGCTTAAATTAGATTCATTATTAAATTGCAATTGACTAGTAGGGCAACGGATATTTACAACTTTGAAAATAAATTTCTATTAAGCAACTTTCCTACCATCTTTCCTAATTCTAAAGGCAAAAGCAAAACATGCAGAAAGCCTTGTAGTTTAAACAAAACCATGTAGAAAATTTTTGAGGTGAATAACTTTTTGTTGTTTAATTTGGTTAGGAATTTTGTGATCCCTGTTTAACCACTATTATTGGTATCAGAATAAACTGATTATAAATGCTTAAATAATTAGTCTTATATGAATAAAAAAATTTGGGGATAATTTGGTAATACTTATTTTGTTTGATATACATTTGTAACCAATTTCATTCAATTATGGAAATAAAATATCATCATAAATATTGTTGAAAAATTACAAGCTTAAATTGTTTATTTTGGATTGTTTTGCATTTGATTACAGTATAAAATACATTAAATATTCAATGCATCTTAGCTAGAATTAAAAACAAAATTAGTACCACATTAATAAAGCATAAAATATCCTTTGAGATTTATTTCATTACAACAATATATGCATCACAATATATATTTTAAAATTAATTTTCTAAAAACAATAAAGATATATTTGAAAAATTGTAGACTGGTGTTAACCTTGAATATTCTTTTTTACAATAATATATTTTGATAAGATTTTATTCATTGTTGAATCCATTCATTCTTTTAGAATTTCTACTGATAACTTCAGGCAATAGATTGAAGACAGTTAAATCATGCATCCGAATAAAGATAATAAAAAAACCTCGGAAACCATGACATTATCCGGAGTCTTTTAACCTTCATGATCAGCGATTACACACAACATTGCGATAAATCTGCTGCCTCTAGATTCATCATATTGCAATTAGTATCGGATAGGATCTCTGAAATTGCCTCCAAGACAGTTCGACAAGGATCTGGAAACGAGTGAGGCGGGAAAAATTGCTCGCAAACAACTCAATTCACTGTCTTTTATTTGCTGAGATCAGTATCAGTATCGGTGCGAAGGCTTGGTAATGTGGCATGTGGCACCATGCTAATGGAAGCGAGATCAAAAGGGTGCGAGGCGCCTTTTTTGCCTAATGTGAAGGGAGTGTTTGCTTGTGTAGTTATTGAATCTAATTAAGTTTAATGGTAGGCTTCCGTGGTCAGGGATGAAATTCTTTAAATTAACCCGCTTCTTTTTATTGTTGGGAAAATAGAAGTTGAAAAATAGTTATATTTTTCTTAATTAGAAAAAAATTCGATACAAGTTGCTATGAATTGTTCTAATAAGTATAAATTTTATAAGATTTTATATTTATCTTGTATTTACCTAGAATATGTTCATCCACGTTCATTTTTCTTCATAAAATCCTTGTTTGTCATGTTGCTCGCAAAATCGCTTTAGCTATATCTTCAATGTCTTAGCTACATCTTCATTCGAAGGCCAAGGAAGAGCCTCGTAGCAGCCTGAATTATCGTATTTTTTTGTATATTTTTATTGCATTGTGATTTTGAATTTTTGTTCAGTAAAAAAGAGAACTGATTTTGATTAGGTCTCCATATGTTGAATATTAAGTTTTTTTAAAGTTTTTCAAAACGATTGAACTGTTTAAGAAGGCATGGAGAAAATCGAAATCGAATGACAATTGCTTTTGAAGATCGATATCTGGCAATAACTGCCCGTAGTAACGTGAAGTCTATTCCTCGCCGAATAAGTTCAGAGATTGCAGCCGCCCCTAGAACTGCTGCCAAATGGTATACAGAAGGCTTAATGAACAACGCCTTTATTCTAGAAAGCCAACGGTATATGTTTCACTATCTTCACAACAAAAGAGGGATCACTTTAATTGGTGCAAAGAACATCGGAACTGGCGTAAACTGGAACATTGGTCCAATGTTCTCTTTACTGATGCTCTCTGCTTAATTTTACAGGTGATTCTAAACGTATTTACATCTCGAGAGAATCGAAACGAAATTATACATCGAACATTTTGGAACGTGATCGTTTTAGTAGTGGAGGTGTGATAGAATGGGAAGGAATAATAATAGATGGACGGATGCTCCTACACGTTTTCAACAGCGGATCTGTGGCCGCCCATTAATATCGGGATGATGTCTTACAGCCTTATGTAAGACTTTTCAGAGGTGTATAGGGATCTGATTTTTATTTATGAAGTGAAGGCATTCAGCCAATACTAAGGCCACCAATGTCTCCTGATCTCAACCCAATAGAGAACTAAGGGGACTACATTGGAAGAACAATTGCACATAGACATCCTCCTCCTAGAGATGTAAATACACTGATAACAGCATTGTTGAAAGAAGGGAGCTTAATTCCTCAAAGTGTGGTTAACAACCAGCATGGAAACATGTTGTGATATGTGTGTACAAGTCACGGGAGATCACATTCCATATTAAATTCATCAGGATAATAATACGGATAATTCCTTTTTTTCTGAACTCCTTTCTCACATTTTATTACCATTTTTATTGTTTAATGCTACAATTATATATCATAAGCAATGCTCTTAATTTTTTTTTCTTTTTTATTTATGTGTCATAATGTTATGTATCATTCCAGACATATTTATAAAATTACAGTTCTCAGTTTCTGAGAAATCCGTGAATTTATGCATGTAAAGATAATTTTGGACATGAGTGTATATGTAAGTTAGAAATTTTCAGTATTTTGGTTCCTGCGAATCACTGTCTCCCTAAAATGAGTACATGCAAACAATGACCAAATTTTCTCGAAAGTGAACTTTTTATTACGACACGACATAAAAATATGCAAGTTCTTATAACTTCAAAAAATTTAAGTTTCGGTTAATTTATTTTTAAAAAAAAATTATTATGCCGAATTAAAATTTATCCAAAGAATTAATCATAAATTGGGTTGTAAATCATTCACTCCAATTAATTCAGAATAGCCTAACATCATCGTTTATTAATTTATTCTATGGTAATATTTCAAATTTATTTTTAAATATTTTTCTTTTACTAAAACCTAGACCTGAATTACCATAATCTGTGCTTTGTCACTCTTGTTACTTTTTTATAATAAGGTACAAATTTTTAATCTACACTTATGATTTCAAAAAAATCCTCTGCTTTTTTTATTAAAAAAAAATGAAAATTTTTATTTTTTAAACATATTTTAATACTAAGAGGAGAGATTTGTCCAGAATAGTTTTCCTCATGAGCCAGAGATTTAGAAACAATATCTTTAACTTAAGTTATTTTAATGTTAATAAGTATAAAGATTTTATGCATAAAAATTGCGAAAGAAATTCTTATTAATTCTATAATAAGTAACTTAACTAAAGGATAATATATATTTTCCAAAATTTCTTTTAAGTAAATATTATCGTTATTATCTTTTGTCATTTCATAATGGAATAGTGGACACTGCTTCACTTTTTTTACCAGTTAATTAACGTTATTCGCTTCCAAAACATGTATTTCTCAAAACTGTAAACAGGCGCGGGGGGAAGCACAGTAAAGACTTTTAGCTTAAAGTATATATGGTTACATTACATTACATACTACGAAATTAATTAATTAATTACAAAGTCATTAATGTCGCAGTTTTCTATTTTGATATGACAGCAAAAAAAAAAGAATTAAATTGCAATTTGGAACAAAATTTCTCAACTTGTTGCCAGGGAGAACTGAGCGAGAACAACTAGTGTGAGACGTGGGCCTGAATGACCTGTATGTCTGGCTCTCGGTGCCACAGGGCTCGGTTTCGAGTACCGCTGATGCCAGAGATGTTTGTAGTGGATTGGAATCCATTTTAACCTATAGGTCCCGGTCTCATATGACTGTAGATCGCAGGGCTAATAACCCTACGCCTTAAAAAAGTCAGCGTCACGAAGCCAAGTCAGATTTCTATCTACAACAGAAGCTCCCCCCTTTCTCTTCAACCGTGAGTCCCTAAGGGTTTATGGGCTGAGTCTAGATGCCTACCAAGTGGGACAAGAAACAACACTAGTTTAAGACAGGATTCAGATTTGAATTCTCTGGTAATGTTTATTGCAGCCTCTTTTTATAGAAACGAGGAGACTCGATGGGGATTGTGGCGGCATGTATAAAGTCTGGCATTGATAAGAAGCTACAAAATGAAGGCTTTTAGGATTTTTACTCCAGTGGGCAAATGTGTATTAGTTTCCTGCAGTCTCAACTATTCCCTGGAAAACATTGATCGTTATTCGGGGTTTACACAACCAGGTCTATGTTTTGTTTTGTTTACCCAACCGAGATAAGAAAACAAAGAAAATTATTATTATTTTTTTTCAACTACAATGCTTAAATAACAAACCCTCGTATATTCATCGACTTTAATTTTTAAGGTTCAAATTAATAAACAAATGGGTTTTTTTTTACTAGATTACAGCACAAATACTTGTTTACATTATCTCACTGAGTGCAAATAAACGCAAATAAATAAATAAATAAATAAAATAATTTAGGAGATCTATAAAACTGATCACTTTGCCTGATTACTGTTTAGTGTTTGTTATGTATGAATTTTTAAACTATTATTTAAAGAAAACTTAAAAATATTATTCAAAGAACTTCTTAATGTAATGATCAGAACAAATCTTTTCTTGTAATGTATTTTTCTGTTTTGAATTTGTATTTTCATATTTTACATGAATACAATTTTTGCTAAGTTTTAATTTGAAAAAAAAAAAAACAACTTAAAATACCAAACAATTTTTTAAAATTATTTATCAGAATAATTTCTAAAAAATTGTGATAAATAGTTTAAAAAAAATATTTATCAAATATCCTTTTGAAAAATTTAAGTTTGCAAATAAAAATATTTCTTTTAGAAAAGTTTCTGTATGTTTATATAATTTGATTTTCTCGACTTTGTGGTAGAAGGTGGTCTATATGTTTCAGAACACCTGATGCAGAAGAATACACAATTCGATAAGATAATGTGATATGAGAACTTCATTAATATAGCTTTAGTAAATTCGTCAAGCAATAGGGTGGTTGGAAATTGTTCCTCCGTTTGATCTCATCGGATTTCTTGGTTATATAGCATCTAGAATGAGATTGGATGGGATAATGCAGATCTCAAGGATAATGTGCATTAATACTGAGAGATGGGAGTAATGGAAATTGCAGAGGTTTGTATAGGCAAGGTTTTAAATCTAAGCGCTTATAACTCTATATATTCATAGAAATGTCTGAATCCCTATGTGGGAGTGATCACAATTAGTTCATTTTATGGAGCGAATGTAGAGGTATAGAAACTTCACTCAACATTCAATATTATCATTGATAGGAGAGTATCATTATTATATAATCAAATTGCTACCTAGTTTATGACATTGATTCATAAGGTAGCCGGCCAGGTTAAAATTACGTTTTTTGCGGGGAAAAAATCGAACTTTTTTTATTGTTTTATCACAAATATCAAAATCTTTAACTTTAGAAAACAGTTTTAGAGTCAGTAAAAATCGAGATACAGCTGTTTCATTACGAGATATTTGGATTTAGCTATTCGTGCATTTAAAACTTTCAACTGAATTTCAGAAAAACTGCATTTTTTGCTTTATCATTCTACAATAGTCATATTTATTACAATAATTTTCAAAATTTAATGGCATTTTAACAATATGTTTTTTATTAATGTTATATATGCATTCAACTCAATAGTTTTAAACATAATTTAAACATTTTTAAAGAAAGATATTCATATATATATTTTAATTTTCATGTTTGTGAATATTTTATAAGCTAATTTAACAATAGCATCAAAAAATGCATATTTTCTGAAAATCTGGCTTCATCTATATGGGCTGTCAGCCCTACTCCCAACGCTCTACAGTCCTATTAGACTGGAACCTACGTGTAGAGCGGATTCCGAACCACTACAAACATCCATGCCACAGCCGGGTCTCGAATCCGAAACCTGACATCGAGCGCCAGAACATTATCATTAGGGTAATGTTAATGGAATTTAATATACTTGAATGTGGCAATATATGTATTTCCTTACAATGTAAAAACAATTTTATATCAATAATTATTTTAAAACGTATTCTTTTTTTACGAATTAAACCTTAAGCCCACGCTCAAAAGTATTTGGATCTTGTTTATATATATTTTTTTGTTAAAAATTCTGTACAGATTTAACAAAAATGGTTCTGGAACTTTTTTAACACCATAAATAATTCAATAATAAAGGATTGTTATTGTTTTCAAACATCGGGCACTCTGATATGTGTATCCGATGTGAATACTTGATATTCTGAACTGATTTACCTCTAGAGGGGCAGATATGTAGCATATTTAGCATACCCAGATGACATAACTCGGGGACATATCCATATTGTGCTACTGCAATTTCGGATTGACACTTCCATGCTCCTCGACTTCAACGGACGAATGTTCCTATCTAAAGAATTATTAGGGTCAACAGCTGAATAAACATAAAAGATTTATCTTCAACAACGATTGTCGCCAACTTTTTAACTAAGTACCCATGTTTCAGATACTTTTGTTCAACAAACAATAACAAAAATGTAAAACTTATTGCAAAGTAATATTTATTGTTTAATCATAGAAATAAAGTTGCTAAATTTTGTTTGTTAAGAAACCTTGTGTGTTTTTCGAATTTTGCATATGAATTAACTCGAATTCATTTCGAATTTTGCATATGAATTAACTCGAATTCATTTCGAATTTTGCATTAAGGAAATTAGTTATTGATAATATATATATATATATTTGCTATTTTTTACAATCTTTATTTTCTGAAAGTAGTTATATATTTCTAATACATTATTCGCTTTTTGTATTATATCATTTAATTTATGCACAACACAATTTTCCAGTAGTGTAAGTAAATTTAAATGGAAGGAAAGAAGTCATTTAAATTTCTTAAATCTTTCTTCGTAATCTTAGGATGTTTCTATTTAAAACATAGTTTAATAGATTTTAAATATGTCAGAACAGAGGGGTTTTCAAACTACCCTAAATAAAAGTATAACTATTCATATGTTAAGTGATAAACAACGCGTACCTTCAATATTGAATAAATTTATTCCTATATTTGTTATTCCTTTCAATTAGAATTAAAGGGATGGATGAGCCTATAAATCACTGATTACTTTCTAAAACCTTCGAATCCAACTGGACACAGTCACTCTCATCTTCTAAACTATTTTCGATATTTGCTCTTTATCTCAATCACCGATGAAAACGGGATTAAAATGCGCTTAGCTTTAACAATCAGAAGGAGATATTCATCTTTTATTGAAATCCGAAATTCTGCCAATTCCGTGCTGCCAAATTCCGCTTTTAGGCTCTTATCGCCAGGCAACTCTATAAGATTATCTTCTGCTGCAATCGAGAATAAATTCAAATCAAGCGCTGGTGTTAATGGCTCTTATCGAAATTTTCATTTTAAAAGTATTTCTCAAACCGGATAAATAAAGGCTCTTCATAAACGGTTTTTATATCTTGAAAGAAATCAAGTTATTGGACGTCAAAAATGGCTGCAACATTAAAAGTCAATCCTTGCAAAGCTCCTCCATTCAATTTTTTTTTCTATAATTTGATTTTTTTCTTCTTTTTACAAAAGATGATATTTTTCTATTTCATGTGAAAAGTTGTATGTTTTTCTTGCAGATAGAGGCTCAGAAAATTTAACGGTTCGAAAAGATTTGCTTAACTATGCAAGTTTTATTAAAATATCTGTATTGACAAAATCTTCGGCTTCTTTGTGACCTTCTATGAGGTTAACAAAAATTTCAAGCTGTCTTTCACTAAATATTAAAATTATTGTCATGTAATCGTAATATGGGGCCTGATGGTCGAGTGACTAGCGTCTGGAGCTCGGGACCACGGGTTTCGGGTTCGAGTCCCTTCTGTTCCATTCTGTTTGTAATGGTTTGGAGTCCCCTTTGAATCGTAGAGTAGTAGAGTGTTTAACGTAGGGCCTACAACCCTACCCTGTAAAAATAAAGCCTCTCTCGTCTCGAAATCTGCCACTAGGCAAACTGTCTTGGCTCGCAAAGGCTGTTGGACCACTGATGATGATGAATCTTAATGTATGAAGCATAATCGTATATGTCGAAAACGTTAGTATGAGACAGCTATCAAGTAATGCTGTAGTATAACAAAGAAGATTGTTCGAATCCCATATTCTCACACAAAACTGCCTTTAATGAGTGAGTTTTGTAAACATTTACTATATTCATTGCGCATTCTAACACCTGATAAAATTCAGGACTGCATTCTCTTTCATAAGATGGCAATGGGCCCACAATGCATCATGGGCTTTAATATGCATTTCAACAATGCATCATGGACATTTTAATCCGTAGCAGTTAGGCGCGGAATAAACTCCCCCAGTACGGACACCCACACACTTAATCCAATCCAAATCAATTTCAGGTATACATGTGTCAAGGATCTTGAACAAATCTTGATCTCCTGCATCGTCGTTCATTAATTCACGTTATGGTAATATTCCTCATATTTTTTTTAAAAATATATTTCTTTTACAAAAGAGTTGGCCTATGTTACCATATTTTTTGCTTTGTCACTCTTATTACTTTTTTTAATAAAGTAAAAAATTCCTTTTTTTATAGGCTTAAGGTTTAATAAAAATGCTCTTAAGGTTTTTGTTATTCACGAATAGAAAATTTTATTTATTCGATCAATTTATTTAAATTTAATTTTATACAAAGAGATGAGATTTGTCTAGAACAATTTTTTCCATGGACGATAGCATTAAGACAGCATATTTTTTACTTAAGTTGATTTAATAATAATAAATATAAAGTTTTTTATGCATACAAATTGCGAAAGAAATTCTTAGTAAGCAGAATTTATTTATTTAGGTAATAAGTAACTTCACTGAAAGGAAAGTAAATATTTTCTAAAATTTCTTTTAAGCAAATTTTGTTGTTTTTGATTGTTTTTTTTTTTTTTTTTTTCATTTCATAATGAAATCAAGGACTATAAAAATACAGCCTTTTTTTCACTTTTAGACTTTTTTCATTTTTTTTATCAGTTAATTAACAGTATTCATTCCCAAAACTTTTATTTCTAAATGTGTAAATAACATTAAAAAAAAAAAAAACACTTAATACCGTAAGGAATTTTAACTTAAAGTACGTATGGGTTTGGGAAAAATTCTTTGGATTGCACAATTACAAAGTAGTTAAAGTCGTTTTGACAAGACAGAAAAAAAAAAAAAAAAAAAAAAAAAAAAAAAAAAAAGTTATATCGTATTCCATGAAAATTGCCCGATTTGTAGCTCTGGAGCACTGAGCGTGATAATTGTCGTGAGACTGGATTCAGGCTTGAATTCTCTAGTAGTGTCTGTTGCAGTCTCTGCTTTCAGAAACGAGGAGTCTCGATGACGATCGTGGAATCATATAAGTTTCTTTCTTTCAAACCTAACATCCAAGATAGAAGATCCAAAGTCCTGTCTATCATCAAAGATTGAAGATCCAAAGTCCTGTCTATCATCAGAGATAGAAGATCCAAAATCATCAAAGTCCTATCTATTATTAAAGACTGAAGATCCAAAATCATCAAAGTCCTATCTATTATTAAAGACAGAAGATCCAAAATCATCAAAGTCCTGTCTAATATCAAATATAGAAGATTCAATAGTCATTAAAGTCCTGTCTATCATCAAATATAGAAGATCCAAATTCTTCAAAACTACTAATCAACAATAAACGAGAAGTAACATTAAACTAACTGTACTACATAAACTAATTTATATCACTTTGTCTGTTTATATTATTTATATCAATTACGGAGTTTATCTTTATTAGACTTCGGCTATCAATCGATTGCCTCGTTCAAGTCCATATTCTGTGCTTGTATATTTTGTCCACTAGATTTATCGCAAAATACGCAGTCTCGAAGTGTCTGGTATAATCAGAGAATACCCATCACCCCAGAATTGAGTTCACAAGAACGCTCTGGAAAGTGATTTTAGTTTTACGTGTCATCAAATAAAACTCAAACGACACAATAAAACTACGTATTTACCAATTTCTAACTTGTTACTTCGATTTTTGTTCAATCAAATATCTTAGTTTAATTAATTATGAAGCTTTTGCGATATTTCTCTGTGCTTTTGGGAAGACACCGTGCGACGCGACGTCTGTTTTGTGAATAATTTTGTTACATAATAAAAAGTCATTCAGTATTTTCCTCATAAATATTGAATAAATATAATAAAAGTCATTCAGTATTTCATACAGTAATACCAAAAATATTTACTTAAGAGAAATGAATGCCTAAATTTGTGAACTGTTATTTATACTGATTATTTAATTTATAATAAAACTGCTAATACTTTTTTTTCAAGACGGAAGCATTTAGCCTTCTTAAACCCATGAATCTGCCATATTTCTACTAGCTATTCGGTGAAAAGGTAAGCTTCCGGTCTACAGACGGAAATGGACAGATCTATTACTCGTTTTAGGTGTTAGTCAGTAAAAGTGGTATCACTTCAGTGCCTAAAAATGTTTATATAAAAGAAAGTTTAATAGTTATTGTGGAACTTTTTTTTTTGCTTTGATATTATGTAATTAAAATTTTTATTAATTAATATTATTTTTATTTAAAGCTTCTTCGAAATTACTTTTCTCCCCTATTACTCGTTTTAGCTAGGTACGTTAAAAACTAGGTTTGAATCTGTCTATCTTGCCGGCTTGTCAATTTTTCACGCGATAGCTAAATATGTCTAAATTGTTGATCACTTTAAGGTAGCCTACAACCGAATACTAAAATCTAACGTTATACTAACCATTAAGAATCCTGAGTATACAGGATATCAAACTTCCAAATGGGTAGCATCCTACTACGTGTTATTTGTTTTTCTGTGATTCAATGGTTTACAATGCTAGCACTGTTTCTGTGACAGAGATTGTTCAGTAGTACAATAGAATTTAAAGTGAATACTCGTATGAATGGCATGAGAAGTTCATATGCTTCACATACTTTATTAAGCTTAGCAGGGGAGCTTTCCAGCATAAATATTTAATGTGTTTATTCCAGGCATAAAATCTTGTTTGGTTCACTGATAGGGTTTGGAACAAAATTTTCTTGTTTCAAAAGAGAGGACACTAACAACAAGTCGATCAAGACAAACATTATTACGTTAAAAATTAATGAGACATTAAATAATGAATTAATAATAAGGCGAGTTTTTTTCCTGTACTAGTATAATTTATTTATATTATCCGGCAGTATTAGAATCTGCAATTGAATGGTCTAGACGGCAATTAACTGGCATTTACCAACAATTAACTATTTTTCCATGCATTAAGTATAGTTTTAATATTATTTCCTAGTAATAATATTGTATGTATATAAAAAGTGGTTACTTTACTACATTTATAATAATAATAAATATAAGAAAAATATTAATAAAAACGGGGACATAAAGGCTTTATTAAAAAAAACTGGAGAGTTATTTTATACCTGCTATAAAATAAGTTTCAAAATGAAACGACAGAATCTCACCCTAACATTTTTTCATCTGAGTTTCTTTAAAACTTTACCTTTTCGAAAACTCCTCATATCAATTTCTGTTTTTATTGAGTGTGTCTAAAAATAATACCTCTGACATTTCCACTAGAAAATAAAACCCCAAGAAATTCTATTCCTCTAGAAATCAATTGTTTTATTTCAAAATTTTTAAAATTGATTTTTTTCTAACTAGATATAAAAACAAAGTAGGAGTTATCTGGTCGAGTGAACACATCTTTAAACCACTCAATCAAATACTTAAGGTTGAACATCATGCTATTCTGCTTATTAGATAAACGAGTTCTTCTAGATATTTTTTTATATCTGAAAATAGGATATAAGTATTTTTTATCAGCGAAAATCTCATTAGGTTATCCGGAATACTGATAAAAAGTTATAGGCAGAAGGATACAGATAGGGAAAGTCTATTGGTCATATTTCTGGTTTGCGATAGAAATAAATTAAGTGAAAGAGATGGTAGTACGATCATATAGAATATTGAATTTTATTTAGAGAACTATTTGGGGAAAAAACTTCAAAGGTTGATTTAACATAAGAGATTTCAATATCCAGACCAAAAAGGTTTTACAAACAGAATTTTTGCTTTAAAATGCAAAATTGGCTGTTTTTTTTTATATAAAAGAGCTTAGAGAATGAGCTATACTATAATTCTCAAAAATAAATTTAGTAAATATACGTTTGAAATGCTGCTTGTATAAAGTACATTATTTTGATTGCATTTAGTTTTAGGTTTTCAGTTCAATGGGTTTGTTTTTGTTAGTTCAAAAACTCACAGGAAACTGAAAAGAATGACTACGGAGTTCTAAAAAAATCAATGATTCTGAGATTTTTTTTATACATCTCTGGTTCATCTGAGCATATGTTTCTTTTTTCATGTTTAAATTAATTGCTTCTTTTAAAGTAAGTTTTAATTTTATTTTCATTTCCAAATCTTGTACTTCGATTAAAATTTAATATTTAAACTGAAAAAAATTAAGATAATTTATTCATTAATATTGCCATAACATATGAAATAAGTTATGAAAATATTTAATAATTATTGCTTGATGTTACTTCTAATAATCTCGATTACATTTAAAATATAAATTAAATTTTCATTCAAGAGAGTCAAAAACTTCTTTTAAGAATAAAAATAAAAACTTTTGTTGCTAAATGATTTTTCAAAATCTGCATTGAAAACGAGTATACTGGTTATTATTTTAAATACTTTTAGTTACATAAAAATAATTAATCAAAAACTTAATCTAATTTGAACTACTCTAAACTAGCTCTTAATTAGTGGGAATTTCTAAATTATTCTTTTGGAAAAAAAAATTGAACATTTAATATGTGTATGTGACTATGACAAATTTATAAGTCATGTAATTAGTATAAGTAGTCTTTAAGAAGTACATGTTTTGTGAATTTAAAAGACATGAATGCTGAATTATTAAAGCTGTATAAATAATAGATAAATCGTAAAAACATTAGTTTAAAAATCATGAATAATTTCAAGTAATTATACTTGATATCAGCTACACAGATATAATTAGAAGTTTATATTAATTAAGAAAATTGTTATTAGTGGTTATGAATTATTTAAAACAATTAAAACCTTCGCAGACGAAATTTCTTTTGATATTAATTGAGATTCTAAAGTAGTAATTAATTGATTAATATTACCATAAATAAAAAAAATCCATACTTAAAATAATTCTAGGGTTCTTTTGGTTTGTATTAATCTAGATATTGATAGTAGAACTTCAGCAATTAATAATTGTTTTTAATGAGAAACATGCAATTAATTTTCATCGATCTTCTGTGTTGTGAATTCCTTGTTTAAAAATTAAGATGATTATCGTCTCTCTAAGTCAATAAAAGCTCTCGCATTCTATTATCTCGTGACAGGGAAATGGAACGGAAAATGGGGAATACTTATCTTAATTATACTTATTTGTTGATAGAATTTTAATCTAGAAATTTTTGCTTTTTTAAAAGTACTGGTACCTGTTCGCCAAATTCATTAAAAACAAGTAATGTAAAAAAAAAAAAAAAAATTTAAAGTCAATTCCTACTTTCTTTTCACTATATTGCAAAAAGTCCTTTATAAATAATTTTCATTCATTTTTTTAAGTTTATTTGACGCCATCTATTGGCAGATATATGCAATTTAAATCTAAAAGAAAACTAAAATTAATGAATTAAATTTAATTACTGAATTAATATTTGAAAAAAGCTGTATTAACATCAAGTGTCATCCCCTACAAGTTCAAAAAAATGTATTTGAACTCGAGTAGATGAATAAAAAGTATTTTATGAACGACTGAAAATTTGAACAAGATATATATAGGGAGAGCGCGAGCTAATCGAAGGAATTGAATAAGATCATATGTTTTAAATAAATTGACGAAATTTTTCCTAAAAATGTAAAAATATATGTATATTGTCAAATATTAGATATAAAATATTTTTCTATTTGATTCTTGAGCTAAACTAACCGTTAAATATAATTTTTATAATTTTTTGTAATATAATTTACAAAATATTAACTTAACTATATGTTCAATTTTATAGATAGAATTTTGAAGTTTATTCATTGATTTAGAATGTTGATATAAATAGATTTGAAAATTTATTACTTTGTGATGTTTTCAACATCTAATAGTTATTGAATACATATGAAATCATAAAATATTTAATTAGCTGTATCCATGAAATTTATGTAAATATTTTTTTAAATTTAAAAAATTTAATTAAATTGAAATTCACGTTTAGTAACTTCAATTTTGAGTTTTTTCTGAATAATCCAAAATTTTACTTATGAATCAAACTTTCAAATTTTATTTTAAAATAAAATATTTTGTTGAAAACGTTTTCGAAACCTTCTATTAAAAGTTTTCAAGAGAATTAATTAACTCTCTCTCATTTGAACGATCTGCTTTGAAAGTTATATTAAATATATAAACTTACAACCCCCAAATTAATTTTGAATATTAAATATTTAAATAAATCTGTATTAAGACTATCGTGATACATTTAGATCTAGGTTAAAATAATAAAACGTGTTACTTTTTTAGGTCACATCTATTACAAATTTTAAAAAAAGAATTGCTCTCAGAAAATCGAGTAATTAAATTTAACATTTAATTCAGTAATGTCACACAAGAAGAAAATTAAGATATTCTAACCTCTTTTTGGTCGAAATAAGAAATACATTAAAAAGCTTTTCTTCTTTAACTTAATTAACCCCCCTCTACTAGTAAAGTCAGGAAATTTTAAATTAAATAGTACGATGCAATTATTAGTATCCTCCTTTGGAAATGATAGAAGGTAAAAGCTATTGCCTTTTACTTGTTAATAAAGAAAGAACTAATTCGAATTTTCTACTTTTATAAGCCCATTCCTCTAATGGTAAACCAAATTCACGCTTCGAAAATTACTAAAAGTCTTTTGCTCTGAATTAAAGAGTTCTGCAATAAATGAAAAGGTATTTAATAGCTTGTATTGGGTTAATTTCATTACCTCTAGGCGCCTTTTTTCAGTTAATCATAAGAAGTCTTTTGGTTTACTACCTCGAAAGAAAAAGCATTAGAGATTTCATCATTAAGGAATTTCAAATCTTTGATATACGTTCCAACCTTAATTACAGAGGTTATGAATTATTATTATTAACATCTATTATCGTAATTCACTTATGAATCTAAATTAAACAAGAAATTATTATCCAATCTGGTATTAGTGGAATGCTTTACAAATTGGATATAACAAAAATAATGTTTTTCGTAATTTACTGGTTATAACTGCTTTTCTATAACACGTTTTGATAAGCAATATTCTCCACAACAAGAATTTCGTAAATGGTTTCCTTTTTTTTATATTTCTTATATAAATAAAGCTATTTTTAATAAAAAATATTTAGATTTAATGGCATGATAAAAAAATAAAATGTCATTTTGCCATCAAATTTAAGTAGAAAATATATTCAAGGAGAAATAAGTAAAAAATAAAATAGAATAAAAGAAAAAAATATTCAGAACTTTCTCTCATAAAATCCGTGATTAACTCAGTTCATAAACCTGCATAATAAAATAAAAATAATTATTTTTAACTTAGCATCATTAAGTACTATCTTTATTCAAAAAGTTATGATGTCTTTTTTTTGTTATGTATTTTATAAAGGTTTTATTCAAATTTTTGATAAGTACTCAATAAAAATAATTTCCCTTTTAACATTCATAGCTGTTACACTTCAAGTATTGGAAATATAACTTTTTGGCAAAATACTTACCTAAAATTATGCTAGGGTTTTATAAGCCTATTTTAACAACTCAAATGAATAAGTAATCACTTTTAATTATTAATACATTACATTTTTTTCATTGAATTAGCCTATGAAGGACATGAATTTAATAAAAAAAGATAGTATGTATATCATTACAAAAATTACTCCTGACTCCAAAAATTACTCCTTGTCTATCTGAAATATTCTGAAATAACTATTTGAAGACGAATATATCTTTAAAACTATGCATATAGTATAAACTACACATATAGTATAAACCATACATATAGTATGTTTAAAACTATACATATTCAACATTTCAACCATTCAAGTTCCATCTGTAAAACGATAAGTATCAGATTAATAAATTCCTTTTCATTTGTGATAAATTTTCCATCTTAAGAATTCGAACAACTTACAAGCTAGTCAGTTAATAACCTTGAACCAAGCGATCTTCCCGATACACCAACGAACTATCATCGGACAAGTCCGATATTTTTCATTCAAACTATCCTTCCCCCCTCCCCATCCATCGGCAACATCATTCCAATCAATGCAGTTCAGTTCATTCCAAACTGGCTTTTGCTGATTGTTGCTGCTGATAAGACTACTTCAGAAGTCCCCAATAAACCATGGATCAGCCGGAAGCGGCACCCAGATTCTTTTTCATAGGTCCACCCTTCTTATCAGCCCTGCTCAGGGTCGACACAGGTGAGTGTTGGACCAGGTATGTTCTTCTAGTAGAGCCTGACGATAAAAACGAAGGGCGGGATTCGAACGAGCTTTTCTTGCGGTGTGTTGGGCATTAGTGGAAGATTTTTTCGAACATGACCAGAATGAATGAGAAATGAAATGTGCTGTGGTTTTTGGGTATGTCTTTTTTCTCATGGTGGTTTTGTGTGGGTGGGTTCCGTTTTGGAGGAAATGCGAAGTTCTTAACGGAGTGCCTTTAAAGCTTGACCTTGGTGATCTTTCTGAGTCGAGCTATTATCGAAGCAATTATTTCAACACTACTCACCTTTGGCTTTGGCAGTTGCGTTACATTTAGTATTGGCACTACCACATTGGGCTTGACAGCCTACTCACTTTAAATCAGCAGTGAAAAGGAATCAAAGAATCAACCACGGACTTTTAACAAGTAGTCTCAATAATTTTGAAGTTATTTTGTTCGCCACTAGATGGCAGTGTGACGAAATAATATATTATAAATATATGAAAGCCATAAAAAAAATTGTCATCATGTATTTGGAATGTTGAGAAAATAGAATATATTTTTTTAAACATTTTATTTGTGAAAGATGTATCAATAATATAAAATTTTCTTTCACATATTTTCTTATAAATTGATATCAATAAATCTTCTTTCATTAATGATTTGGTCTACAGCCTTAAATTTTTGATACAGTTATTTTTGTTCATCTGTTGTCTGTTATAACAGTGTTTATTCACAAATTTATTTTATTTATTTATTAAATAACGCACAGACATTATCTTAATTTTGATTGTTAAGGTAATTGTATATTGTATCTCTAATTACATAATTATGAAGAATTTCCTGAACAACAATACTCTGCCATTTATAAAATATTTCACTTACTTTTTAATTTTATTTATAGTAAAAAATAGTATGTAAATAAATTATTTTAATTAAAAATAATTTGCAAGATATTAATAGTTGGTAAAAATAGTATAGTAATAACTAAACATTTCTTGAAATTTTACAAATGCCAAAGGTACAGAGAACGTTTTAAGTTGAGTTTTTGGATGAAACTATTCTTCTTCTTAATATATATTTAAATATATAAATATATAAATACAAAACATTAAAAAATTGAAAAAAAGAACAAAATATCACTTTAAAAAAATTATGGAAATCATTTAAAACACAAGAAAAGAGAGAGAAAAAAAACCAGATTAATTTCAGAAAATGATCCTCAAGGCCAAACCAACAAAAGTTTATAAACACTTATATTACTGTAATAAAAGAGTAAAATATGAGAAGAATTAGAATTGTATAAGAATATATCCACAAAATATATTTCTTAATAAAGCTATTAATAAGCAAAGTATTAATAAATTTATTTGAAAGTTATTTTTTCCAGAAAAAAAATTAAGAAATAATATAAATCAATCCATGGTTGCACAGAAGAATGTCTTTGATTAGAATGGAGAGATACTAGAAAAGTTATTTCCTTCCTTTTTGACACCCTTAGGTGCAAACTTTATCGCCTTTCACTTTATCTACATGATTTATCGTCTGTTCCTGTCTGGTTCTCAAATAAAATCAATTTGAAGGATGCCGGCCGAATTATGTTCTGACTTTTCACAAAGCACAGATACTACTTTACGGATTCCAAAGCTTTTTATTTATGGATTGTAATTTAATTTGATTCATTACCATCGTTATTAATTCCTTTGGCATTCGCTGTATTATGGAGAAATTTTAAATTAACTCGAGTAGGAAAAATTACTTCACGGTTTGTGTAGTAAAAGTTTTATTATTTTAACCTTTATTTCATAACTGCTTATTTTTGAAGAATTTAGTACTCTTTTACCACTCTTGCTTCAATACAAAATTTACAAAAGCTTATACAATTGTACATCATACAGATTATACAGTGATACAGTGTAAGGAAGTGATGTATTGTTAATAGTTTTATAACACAACATGCGGTTGCATATACCATTGATGCACCACATAACGACAATGATAAATAAATCAACTGCAAAGAACATTTTTAAGGAACCACAATTTAGACAAATTAATAATTTTCATTTGAATACTGAATCCAAATAAAAAGTTAATCTTTGAAGTTTGATGCTTTGTTAATTGTTTTATGATATTGATATATGTGGTTGTATATTCCATGTATGCACCATATAAAATGCATATGTCAATAGTAAATAAGCCAGTTGCAGAAGAAATTTTGGTACACCTCAATTTTGAGAAATTAATATTTTTCATTTGAATACTGAATTCTAATAAAAGGTTAATCATTAAATTTGGACGCATTATTTTGTAACACTGGTATACGTGTTTGTATATGCCACGTATGCACCATACAAAATGTATATGCCAATAGTAAATAAGTAAACGTCAAAGGAAATTTAGGTGTACCTCAATTTTGAAAAATTAATAATTTTCATTTGGATCACATTCATCATCTTCTTTGACACAACAGTCCCATGGTGGGCCAAGGCCCTCTTTTTACGGAGTAGGGTTGTCAACGCTAAGCCCAACGTTCTACAGTTTTAGACCGGGACCTACGGCTTAAAGTGGATTCCGAACCATTACAAACATCTACGACATCCCTGCGGCTCGAACCTGAAACCTATGGCACCGAGCTCCAGAATTTCATTTGAATATTTAATTCAAATAAAAGGTTTATCTTTGAAGTTTTATGACATTAGTATATGTGGTTGTATATGCCATGTATGTATCATATAAAATGTATATGTCTATGGCAAATAAGTCAACTGCAAAGGAATATTTGGTATATTTCAGTTCTGAGAAATTTATATTTTTCGTTTGAAAAGTGAATCCAAATACAAAATTAAGTTTTGAATTTTGATATCGGACGATAATAAAAAAAAGAAGATTGTACAATGCCGCTGCAAAGCGAATAAGAAAGTAAAAGATTTTGTTTAATTTATTAATTATTATGTGAAAAAGTTTCAAATTAAACTTATCAGAGAGAGAGGGAGGAATAAATTGTAGTTATGGAGTTTTCACTAGTTTTTAAACTTGCAAGCAATTATATTTTATCTCTCATATATGATAAATTACAGAGAAAAATTTTGAAAAATTAAAGCAATTTAACACTTGGGTTAAAATTAACTGAACTCAAATGCTTCACTATAATCGTGATTAAGATCATTAAATTTCTTAATGTGCTTTATGAAGATTTATTAGTTTCTTAATAAAAGCTTTTATGATTAAAAAAATTCTTGCCTTTTAACGGTAAATGACTTTTTAATTTTTCATCCAAGAGAAAATGTTTTAAGTATTTCCTGTACATTTTAAGTAAAAGATAATTGGAAGTTGCATTTTGGTTAATGACTTAGGCTTGAAATTGTTTAATACTAAAATAAGGGAAAATAAATCAAGTTTAACCTTTTTCCATTATGGAAAAATCGTTTAAAAGAAAACAATAACGAATGTTGAAAAGTTAAAAATACAATTACATAAATCATGTCATGATCAGATAAATTAAGGAGATGGCTGATTTAGAATTTTACTTGTTGAATTTTTGTAACAAAAATTGCTTACTGAATTTTTGTAACAAAATATTCAGTAACATGTAAATGAATTTATTCTTTAAGTCTAAAATATAAAAGTAATTTTTATAAAGTATTCCAAAAAGAACTTATATTGCAAGATATATATAAGAGGATATTTCATTTACCATGATTAAATACTTAGATGTCTTAATATAACTACATACTAAATAACAATAAACAATGAAAATCTAGTTTATTAAAAACAACTCAATGTTTTTATACTCTTTTATATAAAATATTAATTTAATAACCTAAGGAAAAGGGGCTGAATTTCACACACACACACAAATAACTAAAATAAACTTAAATAAATCAATCAAATAATCAAATGTAAAGCATTAAAATATCCTAATAGAATTTTTAGTAGCTTCTGGAAGGCTCTATTGCTCAATGGCACAGCTAGCTTTGATGGCTTGAAGTTGGAATTCACTACTTTTAGAAACGGGGAAACTTGATGGCAATTGTAAAAATGTGTGTAAAACATTTTAACATCATTAATGAAACTGCCTGATGGGTATTTTATCTTATAAGACTCGTGAACGTAAGGCCAATTAGCCTAAAAACTTCCCTTAATTCATTGTCCTTCTCTCAACACCCGTTGGTGACATTCGACTGTCCCCCCTTTCCATAGGGGGTACATTGTCCAAGGTATGGGGGTGAGGCGTGGAGGAAAGAAAAGGAAGTAATAAGTAATTTGGAAGCATCTGTAGTGTTTAAACTAAATAATTATTAGCTGTATGGTGTGTAGTATTGCAAAACGTAACATTATAAGAAACCCTTTGCAAGTGAATGATTTTCTAAACATTAACGCAGGCCGCAATCTATAATGCAGAATCTGCATGGTGACGCCATTTTGTAATTTACTTTTAACGTTTGTAATTTACTGAAGGTATTACAATTTGTGTGTTATTTTCAGTTGTAAAGAAAGTATTAAATATATAACATTGAACACAAGGAATTATGATGTTTTTCCTATCAGAGACATAGACACATAAAATTTAAAAGAAACTTTAATAAGCTTAAACAAATTTTCTAGCTTAACCTACATTCCAGATTTTAATAATTCTTCTGATAAAGAATATTTTGCAACAGAAAAAAATATTATAAATTTGCTTAAAGTCTTATTAAATAATTATTAATTCTTTATTAATCTTATTAATTCTTATGGTCTTTTTTAATTATTTATACACATTAATTATTTAAACTGTTGGAATATTATATTTTTAAGTATTCAGAAGCTTAAATATTTATGAAATACTAATTTAATTAAATAGAATAAAGATCAAAAATTTCTATTATAACACTTAATTCACCAGAAATTTGCATAAAATAATTAGAAAAATTAATTGTCTAATAATAAATTTGATGCTGAAACAAATTTGAACAAATTGTGGTTCAGTTATGAAGCTTTTTATAAAAAGGATCTTTTTATAAATATCTGAAAAATATATTGTTCATTTATTGCAACCGACAAACAATTTGCAAATTTATTGAAACATTGTATTTATGTAAATATTTTAAGATGTAAATTAATCCCATTAAATTTGTTTTCCGCTCTGTTATTGAAATTTAATTACGACTGCATTTGTAATCCCGTTTGTCTGGAATTCTTTATTTTAAACCAAAGTATTCTCACAATAAAAATGTAATATGTTTTTAATGGTAAAAGCTTTAATACAAAATAAAATTTTAATTCCAAGAAAATATTTAAAACCCAAATGAAAAAATGAGACAGAAATATTTGAATAAAAAAAAAGAAACTTATTTAAGATTTACAGAATCATTTTTCAAAAATTTCAATCTTTATTTTTATTCCTTTGCCAATGATTTTTCTGCATTTGCTTAATACTTCTCTAATTAATAAACAACCATTCCGAGATGTGAATATTGAAAAAGATTCACTTAAAAATAATTTGCAGATGATAAATTGAGTTAGAAATTTTCTGGTCAACTCCCTACTCCTAAATATAAACAGGATTTGAAAATTATAACATATTGTGGTATAATTTTACAAAATATTATTATATATACATATTATGGTATAATTTTACGAAATATTATTATATATACATATTATGGTACAATTTTACATAGTATACAAAATATTATGACACTTTCAGTGTATGGAGTTTAAAATAATGAGTCTTATTGTTTAAATTAAAGGAATGGGCGAAAAGAATTCAATTAATATTTCAAGGTGATGATTTCTTGGGTTGATTAATTCTTCATTTGGTCGTACAATTAATATTTTTACATCTACACTGCTTATATTTTATTCTACTGTACCACTAAATGACAAGAGATTTTAAGATGCCATGATTCTATAAGACGTCAAATTGTTGCATAGTATAAGGGTTCTCCACTTTCATCACAGGGGCAGAAATCTTCTTATGAAAGATTCAATTCTGTAATTGTGTGAGTTATATATTATATTTCTGTGTCTCGCTACTACAGATATTTTATTTAAAATATATGCAGGATATATATTGTATTTTATTTAAAACTTATTTTTACAGATACACGAGTTTTAATATAAATTATTGAATTTATTCCACAATTTCTGCTAAATCCATAAGTAAAGATCATAGTACATAAAATTGCTGAAAAAGAATCAGGAACTGATATGAAAAAAACCAACTGAGGAGTCAGAAATGTTTTGGCCGACTACTCATCGCTGTCGAAAAGGTGCCTTATTTGAAATTAAATCTGCTACATTTCTACCCAAACAAAAAGTCAACTACGAACAAGTCAAGTATGGAAGAAAAAATCTTAAGCAAGAAAAAAAAAAAAAAGGGATCCATCGTTATCTTTTTTCCATCGTTTTGTAAAAATGACGTTCTGCTACACATCAAAAAAATTTTCTGAAATTTAATGAAAAAATATTGCACTTTTATTCACATAAATTTTTGATGGCAAGAGATATTTGATATACGATGTGAAAATGCAGCACTTACCTAACTTACCTATCGATTTAGAGGAGAAAAAATACCATCTGGAAAAAAAAAATGTTGACACTACTAACTCTTTATAAAATGGCTAACAAGTTTTCAGGTTAATGGGACTACGTGAATAAATAAATTTAAGTGCCAAATTATTTAAATAAAAATAAATGTTTAACGTTTGAATCAATGATTTTTAAAAATGAAATTAATTATTTCAGTTTTATATATATATCTCATATAATGCTCCTCAGTGACGTTATAAAATCTATATTTCAATTTTATTTCTTATTACATGTTAGATGAAGAATATTAGTTGACTATGCATTTTGAATACAAACATTTTGTGCATCGCATTATTCCTATCAAAGTCTTTTCGTCATATTGAAAAGTCATATAATCCAATATCTAGATCCAAGACAAATAGCAATTTTTTTTTTATTTTCGATATTTTTAGATTAAATAATTTCAAAAGGTGTATATAAGGTGATTCAACAACCATAGAATGTGGAACCTTGAAGTACGAACATACTTTCAACCGAATTTCTCGCTAGAATCAGGTACGGTGCTCCCAACTGATACCCGTCGCATGACGAGTTTCAAGTCCTCTGGCTGGCAACCCCGATACGCGCTCTATTTTATTCGTATCCTGTGTTTGCAACTGTGTTTTCATTTATAAGAAAGACTCTCGTTGATTCAATTGTGGACTTCGTTGCTCGAATATCCATTGAGGCTGCAATCTTGCGTGAATTGACTGGCATCTTTGGAACTATTACTCCTTCGAGGCTACCAAGCATGTATTATTGTTGGTGGCCGCAATTTAGTATAACATTGAATCAAAGAAGCAATTTGCAATGATGTTGTAAATAAACAATGTTTTTCTGTTCATGGCTCGTTTTTCGTGACCGTGTCTCAATGCTTCTCTTCTGACCATACATTCCAATACAAAAAAATGTGCATTTTATTAAGCTGTAATACTCTTCAAAGTTCCCACGACTGTTGAATCAGCCTGCATATTACAATAGACTTAAAAAAAATTGTTTTTTGAAATATGGAAGTCAAATTAATATTTCATTTATTTATTACATGAGATTATGCTATCTGTGAAATTTATTGCTATCTTTTTTAACTAAAATAACCTTGATTCATTTTTCACATTTATATATTAAATTACGCTAGAATTATACAATTGGTCTTATGTGATTAAAATAATATTTATTAGAGAAAACTATATTTTTGTGTAAGTTTATTTTACTTTCATGCATTATGCTACAGAAACTGTCTTTCGGAATAAAGAACAATCCATTTATCGTGTATTATTTTGTGAAACTAAATATGAGTTTATGTTTGCGTATTGGATGCTTATAGTAAATTATATTTAATTCAATTTATTCAAGAATACCACAAAGATCTACTTTTTAAACTTTCTGTTTAGTATGGATATTCAATTTTGCTAATTGAATATCTTTACTAAACAGAATAATATAATATAATTCTTGTCAATTTTTTAAAAGATGGAAAGGAAACATTTATCTATTTCAGCAACAAAGTACTTATATAACAAATAGGAAAAGCAAATTTTTTCATTTTATTTCCCTAGGGAATTAAATGCACTTTTGAATATTAAATGAAAAACCTTACTGCTATGAATTGTATTCGAAAAGAAATATGAAATATATTTTTCAACAAGAATTCTTAACAATGTCGTTCTATCCTATTTTGGATCCTATATACCTTTAACAAAAATTATGCAAGATGTGTTCTTTCATGCATTTTTCTTTTACACCGAGAAGAAAGCAGCAAAAATAGATCTCTTGAGCAAATAAAGATATTTTAACGGTACATATTTATTCCTAGAGGAGAAAGTGGCTGAAGTATTACTTTAACTTATGCCGGATACGAACCTTAGCTGATACGAAAGGCTGCTAACACACAAAATGCTTTTGCAGAAATAATACCTCCCTTATTTATATTTTTAATATTTTTCTTCTTATATTTTTAATAATTTTCCTTTTTCCTTGTGAACACGTTAAGACATATTGTGTTTAAAATAGACAAGGGATTTAAATCCCGGTATTTGAATGGTGTCGGAAGCAGTTTCTACTTTAATGTGTTTGCTTTAGAACATAGAATTTTGCAGATTTTCTTCATTATAGCATTCCAATAAAAATAATTTATTTCGAATTTCTTTCCGATTACAGAATAATAAGGATCCATTTAAAATGGCAATGCCTATATTCATGCAAGTCAACTATTCTTTTGGTTTATATGGACAAAATTTAAAAACTAATAATAATATTTCCAAATATGATTCCCCTTTTGCAACTGAAGTATAGGGAAAAAATTCAATGTCCATGTAAGGATAATGCGTTTTATTTCCTAACTAGAGGATCTGGATTTAAAAACGACCAAGCGAAGCTTTTTGCATGTCTATACGTGGAATGGCCTTAATGCACCTATTGAATGTAATACTAAAATCGAGGATAAAGCATGGAGAATGGGAGACCCTCAAGACTTAGGGTTTGTGTAGGGATAAGAGATGCTGTTCATCATGAATTGTTTGTTTAAAATCTGGGATGTAATGTGTAGGTAAAATACATGCCTCTTCATTCCTGTCACACCCTGCGCAACATTGAAACTGATGCGCGTCAGCAATTTTCATGACGAATGATTTTGGTTCAAGCAAGATATTCATTAAAAAGAATATCCCTCATGAACATATTCTCACCTTCATCAAAATTGGGAATGTATCGTGTGGGTATAATACATGTCCCCTCATCCATGCTGTACACTGAATAACATTGGAATTGCTACGCGTCAGCTATTTTAATGACGAATGAACTTGGTTCAAGCATGATATTCATTAACAAAAATAGCCCTTATGAATATATTTAAAATAAATTAACTATTCATTATCATCATTGACGCAACAGCCCCATGGTGGGCCAAGGCCTTCTGCTTGCTGGCAGATTTCTAGACAGTAGATGTTTTTCTTTTTATGGGGTAGGATTGCAAGGTTTTTTACACACAACGTCGTACAGTCATATTAGACCGGGGACTACGGTTTAAAGTGTATTCCGAACCACTACAAATAACAATGACACAGTCGGGACTCGAACGCGAAACCTATGACACCGAAAGCCAGAGCGCTAATCACTCGGTCATCAGGCCCAAATTAACTATTCACAATATAAAGTCAATAAAAAAAAAATTCAACATCATTATTATCAATTTCAACATCATAAATTTAATAAAAAATTATTTCTATTACAGAGTCATGTTTTGACTTTGGAATCTATAAATTTCTAATTAAGCTTTCATATCTTGAGGCACCAAAATTGCGAAAATCCTATTTTCTATTAATAGCATATTACGAAAAAAAAAGTTATTGATCAATATCCATTGTCCTAAGTTTAGATCCTATGAATAAAGATAACACGATGATTTAATATGCTGAAAATTTGCTTATTGACTTCAACAAAATATATTTTGTTTATCAGCATATTTAGCTCCTCTTCCAAATTTTATGATAAGGGGAAAATAACCGAAATTATTACAGAAATATAGAAGTTCTGTGGTAATTTCTTTGCATTTTTCATAACGCCAATTTGGAAAAAATAAATTGCTGATTACGAGGAACATTTTTTTCTTGTATGTTACTCATAAAGCAAATTAATTGAATTTGATATTTTTAAAGAATAACGTGTCAAAAATTTCTTAATTCTTCAGTGGAAGCACTCACACACACACACAAAAAAGAAAACAATTCAAACTAACATATGTGCTGTATCTTCAAAACAGATGAAGACAGCTAGTAATTGGTTTAATTGGACTGAGAACGCTTGTTGTTAAAACCTTTAATATAAATTACATGTTTTCTCATACATGTAAAATTCCTAAGAGTACTTCCTCGCAGACTTCATATTCCATACATCAAAAAAGAGCATGATCATACTTGTATTAGTGTATCAAATGCTAAATTATATAGGATGCAAACCAGAATAAAAAAAAATATGAAGAATAATTTCATAAAAGAACTTATTTCATTAAAAAATTATATTCGAATCAAGACTCATATCTGGACATCAGTTAGAGGAAGTTTTTTTTCGTTGTTGTTGTTGGACAGGGACAGACATCGTATTCGACATATACGATTATGTACCACCAACAGCCTAATAGCGAGGGAGAAAGGTGAGGTCTTTCCGGAATAACTACTCCTTATGTGCATATTGTAGAGAAGAAAACCCAGAAAATTCCCACCAGACAACCTATCAGATACATATACACAGATTCTGCGACAGAGAAACGAAATACTAATTAAATGTTGTCACAATCGCCAACGAGTCTTCTTACTTCTGTTGTTGTGTCCAATCCTCAATATCCCGCAGTGCGGGACGGACATTCTATGAGTAGTCTACTCATAGATGGAGGGAAAAGGGGCAGCTTCTGTTGTGATGCAGCATCCTTAGGTAGAACTCTGACTCAGGTGCGTGTCTCTGAAGATGGATGGAGGACAGTGCTTTCTGGTAGGACATTTAGAGGGAATTACCCAGCATTTGCGTGTCGTATGGGAGAAAATTCATAAAAGGTAGTCCGCCTACCGAGGCAAGATGCTGAACACCATAAACACCATCGAGCCTCCTAGAGTTTTGAAATAGCGTCTACAACAAATCCGCCGATTGAACCTCAGCCCTAATGGTCACCAGAGGCGCACGTTATCACTGAGCCACGAGTCGAACATAGTCCTCATCTAAAAAAACATCCTTGCATCTAAAAACAGTGGCTATAACCAATGCACACCGTCAGCACATTCGAATCTGTCTCCACTTGTATGCTAACCCTTAGTTTTCGGGTCAAGCAGCAATTAGAATTAGAGCTTAAAAAGTTCATGTAATGCCATACGTAGGCCCAATGTTGGTTCACATTCTGAACACCATTAAAAAAACCAGACGGACTTAATTTCACTGATGGTGCAATTTGTAAAATTAGTAGATTCGATGCTGTCTTTGAAAATGTCCCAGTATGGACAATAAGAGTGTTTAGTTGGAATTTTTTGGATGGCCTGTAATTATATATATATATATATATATATACGCCATCGTTGAGGAATATGTATTGAATTAGTAAGTGTTGTTATACCATCGATGTGTTAATACGCATCGACTTCATAAATAAAAAAAGTGCAAGATGCCAGCTTCAATAAATAAGGGATGAAAAATTCTGTTTTCTAATAATTTATTTCCATACATAGAACGGAATAGGACGTACAAAAATAAAGAAATAAATAATATTACTACAGTTCCCATAAATCCAGTTATATAAACATATTTTATTTCCTCCTGCAAATAACAGAAAGACATATATGTAAGTTTATATGTTTAAAAATCAAATTAGCATACAATAAACTGTCCTGAAAATATGAAAAATATTGAAATTCTACTATATTGCAAATCGCTCTTAAGCCGAGGAAATACTCGTGTTTCTGAAACATCATACGAGGATTTTCGTCTAAAGAAAAATTTAAAGAAATTTTAAAATGTCGGATTTCCTTACAGTTTTCATTTGGTAAAGGTTATCTAGAAAGAAAAAAAAGAAACTTGAATTTTGGAAAAGTACAGCAAACTGTTAAAATGTTCCGAAATATGCTTTGAAGGAAGTTGTAAACAAATCCGGGAAGGTAGATGAATTCGTCTTTTAGCTGAAGAAAGAAAATATTTCCTGGAAAATACGGAACATCAATTTGTGAATGAACTTCCAGGAACGCTGAATAGAACAATTTTCCTGAAAGCAGATGGTATTTACTATTGATTAGCAGATGGTATTTACTATTGTTTTATTTTATAATATATTTTATATTTATTTTATTATCATACATAAATAAATATAAATAATTTTATCAAAATTTGTTTGTGTAAGATATATATATATATGTACATATTTTTTAAAAAAGTAGTATTCGCCAATGCCACTGACGTTTCGTAGAAGATTCAACATTAACGAGGGTAAACAATTATAAACCAGTTTATTTTGATGGTTAATTGAAATCGTTTACGAGTTTAAATATCTGAACATTTATCTATTATTTCAGCAATGAAATTAATCAAAATTATCTGACAATAATATAAACCCAGGTAAAGTGGGTTGAAATAAATAAATTTTTTAAAGGAATATGCGTGCGGAAAAATGTAATTTATTTGCCGTTTCAATTTAAGCGATCTTTTTCATTAATCAGTAATGGATTACATTTAATGCAAAATATTTATTGCTTCATATATATATATATATATATATATATATATGTATGTGTATATATATTATATGGTTATGTTATATTACATGTTTTTTTGTAATCTCTTTCATTTTCTATAATTTTTTAGATAATTCTTGATGCTCTTCACTATTATTTTGAATGATCTCTCAATATCCTATTTATCATTTTGATAGTCTAAATAATTTAATTAATTAATTAAAATATACTGAAAATTATATATAAAATGAAATTGTATTAAATTAATTATATTTAATTCATATTAATAAAAATTATTTTAAAATCCTTCGAAATTAATAGATGAAACTCTTGATGATCTTGGCCATTATATTGAAGGATCTTTCAATATTCTATTTATCACTTTATCCTTTCATGATATATAGTCCAAATAATTTAAATTAATTAAAATGTAATAAAAATTATATTTAAAATGAAATTTTATTTAATTAATTATATTTAATTCATATTAATAAAAATTATTTTTAAACCATTTGAAACTAATATTTTACTATTTTTATTTATTCAATTCCTTCTATCAGCTCAAACTCTCCCTATATATATCTTGTTCAAATTTTCAATCGTTCATAAAATACTTTTTATTCATCCACTCAACTTCAAATACATTTTTTCTGAACTTGTAGTGGATGACACTGGATATTAATACAGTTTTTTCAAATATTAATTCAGTAATTAAATTTAATTAATTAATTTTGGGTTTTTTTAGATTTAAGTTGCATGTATCTACCAATAGATGGCACCAGATAAACTTAAAAAAAAAGAATGAACATTATTTATAAAGTACTTTCTGCAATATATTGAAAAAAAGTAGGAATTGACTTAAATTTTTTTTTTTTATAATACTTGTTTTATAATGTTGAGTTAGAAATGTTCTTTCTCTTGAAGTTACTTGAGAAAACCGACACATTCTAAGTACATTCTTTTTTCTCTTAAAATATCGCGATTTCTTATTCCACGTACAAAGTATCTCAAAAGTTTCCGGCAAAAATATAAAGGCAGACAGAGGAGACAATTGCATATTGTAATGGCACGTGTGGGCGGAAATGGCGCTTTTAAGCGCGAGCACGTAAGGAAGATATGAATAATAACAGGTAAGTAAAAAAGACTGTTGAAGCTGAAAGAAACCTACTGAACAATGCTTAACCATTAAAATATTTGTATTTAAATGGTTAAACATTGTACAAAGGTGTTCGAAACAGTGACCACTTACAGAAATTAATTCTCACCAGCGGTTCATGGATTGACCTACATTAGCAAAAATTGCCAGGCATTTCAAGCAAATTTACAGCAATCACTGACTGTCTGGCCTCTGTTACTACTACTACACCACACCACATCACTGTACCTAGAGCTGAGTTGTGCCTTTACAGTTTGGGAAGAATGTGGGTAAGAAGAAGTCTGATTGGGTTCTGTGACGCTCTACGATCATATGAGACCGGGGCCTACTGCTTAAAGTGGATTCCGAACCACTACAAACATCTATGGTACCGCCGGGATTCGAACCCGATACCTGTGGTACCGAGCGCCAGAGCACTAGCCACTCGGCAATCAGGCCCTGAATTGTCTGGCCTCTAGATCTTCACCGGAATCAATGGAAATTTTGATGTAGCCCCAGAAGACGAAATGTATGCAGGTCAAATGTGTTGGCCATCGTGGTGGCCAAGGAACAGGGCCATCAAGTCCAATCTAATGTACATAAAATTTAAATCTTCGAGTTCCAAATTCTCATATTGATACATATTGTTTAAATCTGCCCAGAAAATGACACCAAACGCTAGGCAATGACTTTCAACTACAATTTAAATATTACCTCTGCCCCTTCAAAGCTTTTTTTCTGCATTCACATTTCATTACAAAATGGAATGGTCTTCCTAAAACTGCTTTTAAATTTTTCCGGATATTTTTTAAAACACTCTGTATAGTGTTAGGTGATGGTTAAATTAGCTTTCACGAGTATAAATGATTCTTAGACACTATTTTTACAAAATTGAAACATTCTAAAAGTCAAAAAACATTTCCTCTGTAAAATTCTTCTTTGCTTCGAATATAACGACCACTGGATCTTCTAGCGCTAGAAAACTCATGCATACAGTATAAAATACAATTTGTTTCAGAAAATATACTTGAAATCCTTTTTTTTTTTTGGTAGTTGACATGCTGTTTTATAACAAGTTCATTTAAAATTGGAAAAATATTCCCAGTTTATTTTAAATTACAATAATAAGATGTTTCTCAATAAATAATAAGAACGCTTCTGTGAGTGTCAGATCATGAACCCAAGAAGCTCCGATTTTTCCGAAGAGGCTACCACGATTGTGTGGCAACATGGGTCTGTGATGCCACTACAAAGTCTTTAGAAGTTGTGTCTGGAAAGAATGTGTCTTCCTACTGGAAATTCCTCCATAAACCCAAAAAGGAAATTGAATTACATTAATGAAATGAAAATTGTTTCGATTTGTCTTTTTTTCACATCTTAATTAGTAATCATAAATTCATAAAAGAATTTCATCGCGTTCCAAAGAAATTAAGCGAAAAAACAACTACTGTAAAATTATTATAAAAAGATTTTCATCTGTTCTGTTTATAATAAATATTTTTATAGATATTGCGTTTTATTTACCTTTTGGGTAACATAACAAAAAGAAAAGTATATGCAAAACCTTCACAGGAAATGCAGTCAGTTCTCCGAGAAACCTTATGAGAGTTGTATCAAAACTGTAATAAGACGAAGTTCCTCAAAAACAAGGTTTTTAATATATAACTTCATTTAATTTATGTTCTGGATGTCTGACAGACGTATATGTATAGTATATTGCTACCACTTCTATAAAGAAACAAAAATAGATACATCCAAATAAATAAATTAGAATTATCTATCTTTTATCTAGAAAACAAAGTTTTTCTGCAAAGTACTCTGCGACACACACAAAAAAAAAAAAAAAAAAAAAACTCTTAACTGTCACAGAAATTTTGTCATTTCCACAAGAAACTAAATAAGTACAAATCCTCAAAACTAATTATGTCAAAAGTGTAAGAAGAATTTTTATCATTCGGTATGACAAGCTTTCCATTATAATTTGCTGTATATGATATTTTTCTAGATAAGCTAATAATTGATCACTTGAAGATACATTCAAAATTCATACAGAAGTTCATACCATACCATCCCTTTGTGAGTTGTAGTTATATGTAAGTAATAGTCCTAGTTTACTAGATTAATTAATTATCGCTTGAAAATTTTCGTCATTATCTTCACAATAATTAAGACTGAATATATTTTCACGGTTGTCGTCCTAACATCATTCCTTCATCATTGTAACCTAACAGATGAAAAATTAGAATGTGACCACATTCTCTGAGCTAAATCTGCACTGAAGATTCTGCCATCTCTTAACGAAAAGTAAGCAATAGTATCATTTTAACTAAAATGATCATTAGAAATATTTCCATCATTACTTTCCTGGTAATGATGGCTGAGTAAGTATTCATCATTATTACCTTCCTAGGAAACTTAACAAACCAAAAAATGTAACTGTGGCAACATTTTCTGAATGCAATCGGAATAGAAAATTCAATCATCCATCTTAGAAACTTAACGAGAAGTCAGTGATAGTATTAGTTTAATCAAAATTATCATTAGAAGAACTTTCAGCTTTATCTTTTTGGCTATGATGACTGAGTTAACTTTTACCATTAACTTCCAGGACAACTTTTTGAACGAAAACGCGCAAAAGAGACAAAATTTTTCGACCGAGATTCACACACGAAAATGCTTGTCATTCTTTAACGAGAAGGCTGCACCACCTCCCTTCATCATCATTAACTTCCGGGAAAACTTATTAGACGAAAACGTGCAAAAGGGACAAAATTTTTTTGATCGAGATTCGCACAGTCGAGATCCATCTTAGAAACTTAAAGAGAAGTCAGTAATAGTATTGATTTTATCAAAATTTTCATTCCCTTCATGATCATTAACTTTCATCATCATCTAGGAAGATGATGATGAAAGTTATGATGACTGAGTGAACCTTTATCATTAACTTCCTGGAGAACTTATTAGGCGAAAATGTGCAAAAGGGACAGCATTTTTCGATAGAGATCCGCACGGAAAATGCTTGTCACTTCTCTAATGAGAAGGCAGCAACACTTTCCTTCTGAGCAATAACAGCTGGTCGCGTCCTCAAGTGACAAACTAATGAATGAAATGTAAATTGTTTCGACTTTCATCTTAATTAGTAATCAACTAATTAAGAGGATAAGAGGCAATTAACTTTCACAACTTAATTAGTAATCACAAATTCACAAAAGAATTTCATCGCTTTCAAGAAACTAACGTCATCTAACTTAAACTTTCTAACTAACTAACGTAATTTTCTTCTGTTCTGTTTCTTCTTCTATACTGCTTTTTATTTACTCTTTGGACAGCATTACAAAATGAAAACTACATGAAAAATCTACATAGAAAATGCAGTCAATTCTTCGAGAAACCTCATGAGAATTATTTAGCAAGAGTTGCATCGAAATTGTAATAAGACAAAGTTGATCATGTGTATGTCTGACAGACGAATGTATATTACTACCACTTCATTCCAGCTGAATGAAATCGGAATAGAAAATTCTATCACTCATCTTAGAAGCTTAAAGAGAAGTCAGTAATAGTACTAGTTTAATTTAAATTATCATTAGAAAAACTTTCAACATTATCTTCCTAGTTATGATGACGTTTACCATTAACTTCCTGGATAACGTATTAGAACGAAAGCGTGCAAAAGAGACAACATTTTTTGATAGAGATTCTCACGGAAAATGCTTGTAACTGTAACAACATTTTTTGAATGAAATCGGAATTGAAAATTAAATCATCCGTCTTAGATAATTAAAGAATAAGATAAAGATAAAGATTAGTTTTATCAAAATTATCATTAGAAAATTTTAATCTCCACCGTCCTGGTTATGACTCCAGAGTTAACCTGTACCAATAACTTCCTGGACAACTTATTGGACGAAAAAGTGCAAACGGGACAACAGTTTTCGATAGAAATTCGCACACGAAAACGCTTGTCACTTCTCTAACGAGAAGGCAGAAACACTTTCCTTCTGAGCAATGGTCGCGTCCTCAAGTGACAGACAACCTCCCGTCAGGCTGCAGGCAGGTAGGCAGGGGTCAGAGCGAGCGCCCACCCACCAACCACACTCTGTAAGACACCGAGGAGCGAGATGCCCTCGAGGCCCGCACCGGGGTTGGCCGGTTTTTAGGGTGTAACCGTCTTTGCAGAGCTCTCGAATCTTCATTCCTTCTCAGACCAGAATGCCTGGACGAGCTCACACCGACTGGTCACCGGCGGATCGTGTTCGTCTTGGATTACACCGGTCCTGAGGATACCTCTGTCCCGAGGAAACCTTATCACTGCTGCTGCTGCTGTGCCATCCAGGTAAGGGTGACTCGATGTGTGGGTTATCTTGAGGTGCTATTTGGTTATCTCGGTGCACCGTTTTTGATTCATTTGATATGATTTTATTTGATGTACTTATCTGATTTTTATGTGTGAATTTAGACTGATATATGTCATCTTGAAATGTTGGATATCATTTTATGTGCTTTGATTTGATATGTTTGAATATTTTGGTTATCTTAATCTACTGCATGGTTTTGATGCGTTTGATTTGATTTTGTTTGTTGTACTTTAAAGCTTGTAAGAGGGACTTCAAGTGATATGAGACGTTGGATATGATTTAATTCACACTTTTGTCTGTTTTGATCTGATTTTTTACTGGTACTTGACAAAAGGCAACATCAATCCATGTACTTATATATCTATAGATTTTTTCTTTACTTATTAATGTTTTTATTATTTTTAATTTTGTCGTAAAATTGGGGAGAATTAAATTGGGAGCACAATTTTTTGACAAAAGAATTACAAGTTATACTTTATTTATTCCGAAGTAAATGAGAGTCGAGGTTTCTACATATCATAGAGTTTTTGAGCAGTAAATTATTTTTGTACATATATATATATAACCTTACAATATAATTTTTTTACTAAATTTATTTTTGTACTCGATTAGTTTTAACAATCTGGTGATTGTTACTTACATTTATATAACTTTAACATTTATAAACTTATATGGCTGGCCATATTTCATACGGGGGTTGATGTACTGATAAAAGGAAGATGTTTTTTCTAAATCGCTTGCTATGATTTTATTTCACTTAATTGTTGAGTTTTAATGTTTTTCAAATTTCTTGCTATTTGTGATATTTATTACAGTTTTGATGGATAATTACTATGCAGGTTATAAATTTTTTAAACTTTTATTAAAAGTTTTCTGGTTTTAGTTATTGTGTCAAAATTCTTCAAACCGCTTTCCTCTTCTTCATTGCATGATATTGTAAGACAAACTTCTTTTTTCAATTTGTGGATTTTGTTTTAAATGATTAAAACTTTTTTACAAATTAATAAATTCAAATATACATAATTTTATAAATATTCTACCAGCATTCAATATTGATTTAATCAGTTAAAAATAAAATTTTGATTAAAAATGTATCATGATTTTTTATAACTTAGATTTTCCTTTTGATACCCAATAGCATTGCTAACATTGTTGGAATTCTGACGAACGTCGAAAAACAACTTTATGAGTATTTTAATAACCATCGAATTGTTGACATAATTTACATTTTTCTTATCTTTAGAATTCAGTCATAAATTTCTTATGATTATCAGAACAATTTATTTTTAAATGAAACCCTTTTTACTTCAATTATATTTCTATTATTATTTTTTTTGAAAGCATTGTCCAAAGAGATACCGATTAATCCCTGCTAATTGTTCATTGAAATATATCAATTGAATATATTAACAGATCATTAAAACATAATTTTAATAAAAATAAAATAAATGAAACACATTTTTTAACAGCCACGGAAAAAAGATAACGTTCTGAAGAAAGGGAAAATTTCATTATTTATCTGAAATTTTTGATTTTCTGGAAATTTTTAGCATAAATGAGCGTAATAACAATAATTCATTAAAATTGTTTTTTGAAATTAATGCATAATGAAAAATTTTAACTGATTAATAAAATTTTAGAATTTAATATCATCTGTTAAAGTTTTAACAGGTAATTAGTTTATGTGCCCATCATGAAATAAACACTTTTTGAACTGAATATATGCAATATTCAATAAAAGTTTTTTTTTCCTAAAAGAAAAAAAAAATAAATATGAAATATATTGTTTTTAGCTTTTTCCTATTTTTAACAGATTTGATTTAAGAATTTATTTAATATGTGAACAAATTCTGAAATATTTAAAATTCTTTGGTTATAAAATCATAACTGGATTCTAAAATAATTTTTGAGCTTATATATATGTTATATAATTTATAAAATTTAAGCATGTTCAATATAATGATAAACTTGTAAACATTTGAAAATATACTTTAAAATAATAAAAAAGATGACTACTATACTAATGTGCTGATTAAATTAACGCAAGTATGATAATAGAAAATGCTACATAAATGTTAATTTATTCATATATCATAAAAATATTTATATCTAATTTATGAAATTCCTCGAACATAAAATTAAATATGCCATTGTATTCAATTCTCAATTCATTATACAAAATTCTTAAAATTATTATTTCGTCATAATAAAAACACAATATTCTTAATTTCTTAAGATTATTAAATCTTAAGAAATCCTAAGTCTTTTAATATTATTAATTTCCTTTATATGCTAATATATATGTATATATATATATATGCATTTTACAAAATTTCCTATATATACTACGTTGTGTTTTTAAATATATGTCGAAATTTTTTGAATTTTACTTAAAATCTGTATGAAATTTATTGCTTTTTTTCTGTAATATTGATAATCTTATTTTCTAAAATTTTAAAAAACAAATTTTAAATTTGCTTCACAAAGTAAGTTTAATAAACCATTAAAAATTCCTTAATTTTCTTATAACCTAAGAGCTATTTCAGTATAATAATATTGATAACAATATTCACTCACCAATAATTTCATCAAATATTTTAACATACAGAAAATTATTATCGTATTTACATCATATTACGTACTGGCATTTTCAGCAGTTTCCAACAGAAACTACAAATGTGTTGTCATGATAACATTAGTTTTAAATTAAAGCCACAAAATTGTTTTATTTGAATCAGATAAATGTATAATGCATAAACCCATGACGCAAATTTCTTTGAGAAATGGCAAAACGAATGTCATTTACATCTGACATACATCTAATAAAGTATGAAAGTGAGCCTGCCAGTGATTTCAGAACTGATAACCTAATGATATCTGTTTACAAACAACTATCCTACATTCAGCTTAATACAAGTTTGCACCCTGTTGACATACATTTGAATGGCATGGTAATTTGTTTAGTGTTAACAGTTTTAAATCTTAAAAAGAAACTTCATTTAAGGAATAATTAAAATTGCTATGATATTTGCAAAAATTCATACTCTCTATGTACATTCACTGCTTCATTGAGTTTATCCCATAATTTTAATTTGTTCTATAACTGTAAGAATAAAGGACAGATTTTATGGATTTTCAGTATCTGCTATCGTTTATATATAATATAAACGACAGCAGATATTGAAATTCTGTTATTTATTCTTATATTTATAGAACAAATTAAAATTAAAATTACGGGATAAACTCAATGAAGCAGTGAATGTACATATAGAATATGAATTATTTATATTGAAAATATATACTATATATACTGCTATCGTTTATATAAAATATATTATATTATTTTATATATAAAAGATAGCAGTATAGCAATATTATAATTACACTTAACTTGAACGCTATGAAAGATCCTTCCTAAGTGAATACATCTTGTGAATTTAAAATTTTATATCGGCTATCATTAAAATGTCTTTTTTTTCAATTAATTTAACCTGGAGTCATTCGCCACAAGAACAACAGATATTCAACAGATTCATCGTTACCAGGTTTTTTTTAACCCGATCAGGGCTTACTCAGGAAACTGCTGCATTACTTACATACTGTTAACTCTGTAGAAAAAAACAATATGACTTTTACCACATTTTCTCGTTTACAAATGTCTTCCCCAAATCAGTGTTTTAAATCTTTCATATAAGACGGATGATAATTAAATCCAAGTTCGTAATGGATGGTATTTTTCTCGATTCAGAACTTGACATTATTGGATGCCAAATGAAAACATTTATCTTTTTAGAATATGCAGCAAAAAACAAAACATTATATGTTTACCTGTTAGTTAATTATTTTATTTCATTTTATATACATTATCAGCTGTGCATAGCACATTTTGTGCAAACTAGAACATCTAAGGAACTTAGACATCAAAAGCCGATTTATCTTGGCAGACATCATAAGCAGGTTTACCAATTCCCAAATAGTAATAATGATGGAATACGAGACTGCTTTCGATTCTGCATTGTGATCACGTGCTTTTAAATATACGATGAATGTATTTATGCTAAATTCAATGAATGCATTTCTAAAATTACTAATGTATATATAAGATTTATATTTTAAATAAATTCAGAAATTTGCAATTCTCTATCGTAAACATGTTTTCGGAAATTCAAAACTGGCTTACAATTCAAAGCAAATGCATTTATACTCAGTTCTGTGAATGTATTCTTCGTCGTTTTATTTTATTTAAGCACGTTTATTACATTTCCAATCTAAATTCCATACTTAAAGTATTAATGATTGTGAAAGACTCGATTTAAAGATATTTAGAAATGAAGTTATAGGAATGCTTATAAAGTATCAGCTATATTCTGAGGGCCTTTCGATTTCGCAATTGTATTTATTATTCAGTGTATATTGTCTTTGTTTTATTATTTTTAATTAAGCTTTTATATCACATTATCATTTAAAGGATTACCGAATTTAATTAAAATCTATCCGAATCCTTAGAAAAGTAGTCATTTTATAAGAGAAAGGTGTTCATCTTCACATAATCTACTAAAATTCTTGAAAGTACCTTTTGATTAAGGAATCAAAGATGAAATGAAAATTCTCATTAAATGATTCATTAATTTTAGTGATTTTATTTTTAACTCATTTATATTCAAGTGGAATATATACTAATCTAAAACACATTTTCTCAAAACAGATACGTTGTTAAATATCGTAAACTCTCGATCGGAATATGATTTAAAACAATTATTATTCAACCCGTGCTGGTTAATTCGGAGCAAACGTAAAATCTCTGTAGACAGACAGCATTGATTAATTTTCTGGATTCTCTGCAACATACAAATGTATTTTATTTATTTTGAAGTAATGAGGAGATGGAGAATTTTATTTTTGTAACGGACATAATGCAAAATTTATGGATAAGAGAGTATTATTTTAAAATTAATTTACCACTAACGGTGAAAATCCTCTTCTGTTTTAAATGTGTCTAAAGATAACTGATTTACGTCACATCTAATAAAAGATCTAAAGTTTAAATTTTCAATTATCGCTTTGTTACAATTGAATATCCATGTATTTATTTTCAAATTATCAACTTATTTCCTTTTTGTTGAAAGTTGCGTTTGATTTTATAACCATAATTGCTGCAAAAATTTCAGGTATTTTGCTTTTTGAATCAACAATACATTTTAGGCCGTATCGTTCTTATTTTTAATACTTTCTTGGTATAAATTTAATTTATGAATGTACAGTATCTATTTGAATTTCTCTTGTTGTATAAACATTTTAAAAATTAAATCATAAAAAATCATGAGGCATTTTGCTTCTTGAATCAGCAGTACATTTTAGGCCATATTGTTTTTATTTTTAATACTTACTTGATATAAATTTAATTTATGAATGTGTACCATGTATTTGAATTTATTTTGTTGCATAAATATTTAAAACATTAAATCACAAACAAAAAATTTAATCCAAAAAAATAAAACATGAAAATTTGAGAGTATTTTAAATTAAGATTGTTCTAATAACCTTAAATATTCGTGAACGAATGTTTATTTAAATAGATTTTATTGAAATGAAAATATTCAAATATTATAAAAATATTTTCCCAACCAAATGGCATCGCTTATATATTTTACAGGCAACCTAAACAACAAAACTAAACATACTTGAGATTTGTGGCTCATTTTACAAAGAGCACAATTTACGGAAACGACAACTACAAAGAAGAAACAATTCAAAAGAGATCCTAATAAAGCCCCTATACAATTTAAATGCACAAACCCTATAATCACATTTTTAATAACAACGCTTGTCAGCGCCTATGTAATAAGCAGTATTACCCGCAAATTATATTGCCGCCGCCATGTAGTTTCTAATTTACGAACTTTCCTGCAAAAGCGACTCGAACGAGTCATAAATGATTCTCGGCCGCTTTATCTAATGCACACGGAGGACGTGATTTTATTTCTCGCTAATCAGCGTGGAAGCAGCGAAATGGAACCGCGACGTGATCTCCTTGGAGCGGCGAAGGAACTGATGCTGTTTCGTAAATTTTCTGATTTACCACTGCATACAAAAAGTAAGACCCATTTTCAATTTAAAATTCCCGAGGCTTATGGAATTTCATTTTTTTTCTTTTTTATGTTGCTGGTACTGTCCTTAACATCTGTGTGAAATTTGACGCCAAAAATATTCATTAGTGTTTGAGTTACGCTTGGCTTTGTGAGATGCTAAAACTGATTCCGTCGATTTTTGAAATGTCTCTTCAGACGACTCAAAACGATGACCCCGGAGTGATTTCGGATAGTGCCTACAACCTAAAAAAAAAAAAATTGAAATTCCACAAGCCCAGGGAAAGTTAAATTTAAAACTGGTCTTACTTTTGGACACAGTAGTGAATCTGCGGATTTACACTTGTTCATAAATGACGATGTATGAATTTAAGAATTAGAAGTGTTTTGTTATGACACTATGGTTTTAATATGTTATTGGCAAACTATAAATGAAATCAAAGTAAATTCATTAAAAAAATTTAAAAAGAAACATTATTGGAAATATTTTTAAAAGTCATTGAATGTGGAGTTTACGAAATAATAAACACTACTGTGCCCCAAAAGCAAGACCAATTATTATTTTTTTTTTCAAAAACTTTTTATTTATCCTTCCAAATCTATTTCATCGCCTTCAAAGTAATCCCCTCCGGACACAATGCACTTATGACAACTTTTTTTTGCAATCCTCAATGCATGCTAAAAAGTCATCGGTAGGGATGGCCTTCAAAGCGCGGGGAGGTTCACGTTGAATCTCTTCAATCGACTCAAAACGGTGTTCCCGGAGTGGTCTTTTGAGTTTAGATGAATAGCCAGAAGCCGTACTGTGTGAATACGGTGGTTGTGGAACGGTATGAGTTTCATTTTTGGCGAAAAAGTCACGAAGAATCAGTGCAGTGTGAGCTGGAGCATTCAGTGTTTTCGGTACCAATCGAGATTTGACGCATTTGAGGCCCAAAATGGAATTGGATGATCCTTTTGAAATTTCAACATCATCAACAAGGTTTCTAAGCGCCCGACGATTCATGCTGAATCTCTTCAATAGACTCAAAACGGTGTGCCCGGAGTGCTCTTTTGAGTTTAGGGAATATCCAGAAGTCGCACAGTGTGAATACGGTGGTTGTGAAACATTTCAAAAATCGCCGGAATCAGTTTTAGCCTCTCACAAAGCCAAGTGTAACTCAAACACTAATGAATATTTTGACGTCAAATTCCACACAGATGTCAATGACAGTGCCAGCAACCTAAAAAAGAAAAAACGAATAGAAATTCCATAAGCCCTGGGAATTTTAAATTTTAAAATTGGTCTTACTTTTTGGACACAGTAGTAGAAATCAAATAACACCGATGAGAAAGAAAACTGTTACTGTTTCTTAAATCTTTTGATTTATACTCGTTCATACACGGCGATGTATGAATTCAAGAATTGGATTACTTAACTTATATAGTTTTTTATAACACTATACATTTAATATGGGGATAAAAGAGTGAAAAAATATGAAAAATCGGATTAATTCAATTCTGTGCTCATATGCACACAGAATTGAATATTATATGATTGGATAACAATATATATATGATTGGATATACGCAATCAAATAGTTTCGATTAGTTTATTTAGAATAGTTTCGATTAGTTTATTTAGAATAGTTTCGATTTATTAGTTTCGCTTATACAAAATATCGTTATGAAAATGGATTATTTTTATTTATAAAAAAATTTCTAAAAATAATATATGCTATCTACTTTTTGTGATGCATAATTCCATGTGAGTGTTTCAGATATTTTTAGATACTAACAAGTTGTTTCTTTTAGTAAAAGCTTAGGCTTATAGCCCTAATCATAACCAAACCCATAGTAGTTTGAGAAACTAGCTTAAAAGTAGTCAGGAATGTTATTCTAGTACAGGAAATACACTTTTGTAAAAATATATAGATCAAGTAGAGATTGTAACAAACTATCTGGCTTCGGTTTAACATGGAGGGAGTTTTCGTGATAATTTTCCATACGAGTTTATTAAGAAAATTTATTTCCATAAAGTTCTGACAGAAGGCAATATTTATTATCCTTATAAGGAATAATGTTGACATACAAAACTGTGTAGCCCTAATATGTAATCAGAGAATTTATGGGCTAAGGGTGAGTGATTTATTTTTGAAAGATTTACTATATCCAAAGAGAAATAATTACCCATTAAATTATATATAAAATTCTTGTAAATCCAATATCATAATGAAAAAATAACAAATATGAAATTATAAAATAGCTATTTAAAGCAAAATATATTTTAAATGCATCGATAAAATTTTATATGTTTTATACATCGATATATTTTAAATGTTTCGATATCAATACAAACATCCCAATGATACTCTGCTATCTAATTTTTATTTCAAGATGTTTGAGTCTTTTTTAAACTAAAAGTAGTTGCGAAAACCCTTGTGTTTATACTTCATATTTGAAGAATTTATGATGAATAGTTTCTTACAAGTTTTGTGAAGCACTTCAAAAAATATTGCAATATAGTGTTGCACTTTTGCTTTTTCATATTTGTAATTCCCGCCTTTGCGAGTTTATATTGTCTACATAAAAATTCATATATCATTTGACCTGCCACATTCCTGTTTTATTTGGGCAATATATTATATATTTTTCAATATAGTTTGAAGTCTAAAACAAAGAGTCAGTGGCATTTTATATTTGTTTAGGTTTAGTAAACTTAGGATTGTAGTTTCGAAATTTTGAGTTATGGATTTGCTATAATAAACCAAATAAGACTACTTTATATAAAGTTTACTATATATTATTATCTTGAATGGACTTCAATGCATCATTTGTGATAGTATTTCTTGAATTTTTTTTCTGGTGTATTAATCTATATATATATATTTCAAAACTATTATAGTAAAATTTAAATCTTACTGCAAACTCGTATTTTGTAAAAAGAAATAATAAAGCATATTCTCATAAATTAATATGGGCCTTTGCATGATAATTAGTACATTTTATAATTTTTATTCCAAGAAATAAATATAATTATTATATTAATGGAATTAAATATAATAATTGTAAATTGAATTAAAAATATATGTAGAAATGAAAACAAATCATCCACCTATTATTAAGCTTATTTAAAATATTTTTTTAAATTTGTTTAGTAAAAATTAGTTAAGTTTTTTAAATTTGTTTTTTTTTTGTTACAAGCAATCAGTCTATGGGTTAGTATAACAAAGTACAAGTTATTATTTACTATTTTGTCCATATAATGGAGTGAACTTCTTTTTTTTTATCACATTTATATAATTCGTAGTACAAGAAAACATTTATTATTACAAAATAATTATTTAAAATCGCAAAATCTTTTCGTATTTTGTTCAAGATATTTAATAACTTTCATTTTAATCAAGCATTAGTACTAATTTATTGTGTAAAAACAATCTTTCTAAAATGTTCATTCAATTAGGATTTCCTTTTTATGTCGACAAAATGATAAAAAGATTGAAATTTTTTAAAAATAATATTTAAAAAAAATTAAAGCATAACATTTCATTTACTTTGCTAAAAAAAAAGAACTATTTTATAGTTGAACTTTTTGAAATATTATTCTTTCAAAAGAAAACTTTCGTTTATATGAATAGAAAAGCCAATAATACAAAGGAATAAATTCTGGTAAAAAAAAAGAAGTATTTTTTAAAAGTCTTTCATCGTAATAAGATATTTAAAATGGTCACAAAGCGAAGTAAAAAAGTGAAAAGTTCTTTGTATGTTTAAAAATGTTGCTTGTAAACCACAAAAACTCATGTCCAGGTTACAAACCGTAAAATAAGATGCATTAAGCTTATTTTAAACTTTGTATTTACAAAATACAAATTATAAATTCAATGGTATATTTTTATAAAAAAGAAAGTGAAAATGAAAAAAAAAAAAAAAAAAAAAAAAAAAAAGAATAAAACACTGTGGCAAATGATTTTACAGTCAAATATTATTGAAAAGATGAAGTCTTTGATATTTGTTTTACAAACGAATAGAATTTTAAGTAAAAATAATAAAATAAGGGAACAATTGTTTGGGAATAGAAAAAATTGCATTTGTTTTTCTAAAATTAATAATTAATTAAAAAATATTAGTTCAGAAATAATATTTTGTTTGTTACCAACAAAATATTTTTGTTCACGAAACATTATCAAGGAAAACTCTGGCAGTTTATACAAATCTATTTTTCACTAATAACCACTTTATTTTTTGTTGTTAACAAATCTTTTGTTGTTAACATCTTTTAAATTTAATTTTAAACAAAAAGTTATTTTGAAATAACTAAAAATATATGATAACAATATATATATTCTATAAATGGAAGAAATTGCTTCATATTTACTTTTTTTTTTAATTTGATGATTGATTTCACAACAACGTTATTTGATTAAAAAATTTCCAATTTTTATACAGAGAAAAACAGAATTTATTCTTTTATTTTATTCCTTTTTTCCTCTTTTCTTATTGTATTTAATTATCGGCGAGGTAGAAAACATTTCCATAAATATAAAAATTGAAAAATGGCCATCTAGGAGTCAAAATATTTCCTCATTCATGTAAGTTTAAACACGCAATAACCGTTTCTTAATTAATGTATGTTAAAAATGAAAATGTTTATAATGTATTTCATTTTAATATTTTGAGTTAATTTTAAGATCCATTCATTTAATCGTGCAGGATAAAATATCATCAGTGTTGATTTATGACTAAATATTTAGTCACTTTAGTAAACATTTATCGGCAGAAAATATTATTTCTTTTTAAAAATAATTTTAATTAAAAGAAAACTAGATGATCAGTACTTACAAACCAGATCTGAAAAAGACAAATTTTATAGTTTCACAAATATATTTTTGAAGGAAAGATCCCTATAACAATGAAGAAAAATCCGTATAATGTAATAACAGATAACAAAGTTCCTTATAGCTAGGGAATATTCTTTTAGATAAAATAAAATTTGCATTTAATGCACATATTGCAAAATATATAGATCTTTTATTTGTTTAAACATCCTCATATATGATTGGAACTTTTTTCTGAAAAAATTTTAAAATTGCAATTCTGCTTTGTAAAATGTATAGAGAAAATTTGAATGACATCATTTTTTAATCATGGAATTATATAGCAAGATTACAATCTTAATAAAAAAAATTATGTAATATATAAGTACAACTATAATCAGATAAATCTGACACGAATATTTAAATGAGAAGGAAATTTTGCATAAACAGTGTCATTATGAATCCTCCAACAAAAATGTTAATAAGGCGCCATCCATCAAAAAGTTCAACGTGCTTTGTTTGAACAAAAATGTATGAATTGTGTCATGCTTTACTCATCATTTAATCTTCTTTTTATGAAATTAAATTCTTGCTATTGAGGAGGTTATTTCCCCAATTTAAATTTTGAATTAGATAAAATTTTGTCGGCAAAAATCTAATCATAATTTTTAGAAAACGAAATGACAGTAAAATTAATGAATCTTTTAGGTTTGATATATAATTTACACGTTAAACCCTCAAGTTTTCATAATACTATGTACTGAAAATGTTCTAATTTAGATAATCTGGACTTATGGATTAAAATCCTATATATTAATAATTATTGATAAATTTAATCATTTTTAAAAATATTTTTCTGATTTATTATTTTTTTTCTGTATTCAGTTTAATTCGTTTACTGCACTTTGAAAATAACTTTCAATGAATCTTTTACGAAAACGCAAAGAGTAATCCATTATATAAATTTAATATAGCCTAAAATAGACATTTTTTGAAACCACTAAATGATCTAAAATAAGAGCTACATAAATTACTTAAATATTTCCAAGTATTATAGAGAATACTGTAGATAAATAACATAAAAAGTAAATAATAAGAAAAAATTTAAGAAATGAATTAAAAATTATGTTAGCAATGACCATTTTTATTTAAGTATAATAAAGTGGTGAAGAAATGACTAAATAAAAATTGTAAATTCAAAAAAGACCTTTAATAACCGATTTATAGGTATAAATCACTTGAAACAGAGCGAAAAAAAGCTTTACAATAAATAAATAAGGTTAATCCAAACCCACTAAGATATAACAAACAACCCTAATATGATATTATACATAAACTAACTCATCTAAAAATACTTTGTAAGAAATTTTCTAAATTAACACGAACTTATATAAAAAATTATTAAGTCATTTTTTTATAAATGTAATGGAATTAGTATTAAGAAATTTAAGTACTTTAATTAATATTTTAATAATTTAGAAATTTAAATAACGTGTTTTTGACACATCATATTAATTCCTCTTAACATATGAAAACTCATCACTTACATATGTCAAAATATTTGATAATTCAATAAACAGAACGCAATGAAAAGCACTCAAAATTGCCAGACTTGAAATATGTCTCATCAAATATCAACAATGCATCTTTTTAAAGAGCTAATAAAAGAATTATCAGCTACTTAAAATTGTTTTAAATTGTTTGTTTTAAGTGTTCACTCAACGAGCATAACGCGTTCTCAAAACTCATCATCAGAAAGTGAGGACTTTTTCTGATTTTTCTCGGTCGAACATTTCATCAGTTTTCCATATTTTCTCGAGAGAATCGATCGATCGAACGCTTTGTTTTTGTTATATTTTATTTTTATTTGGAAGAACTTGTCAGGCCCTGTTTTCCGGAGGAAGGAGTAGGATCATTATTTGGTATTTGTTTTGTCCTTCAAAGACTTTGGAATAAAAGGTGAAGTTTAATATCCTTCGCCTTTTATGGTTTTTGGACTTCATAAAACTTTGAAGTCGATTTGTTTTTCAGTGTGGGTTATTGACTGACCAGTACACACATGACTGGTTTTCATTTCTCCAAAATGATTTGAAACCTTAAAGCGTTTCAATTAAATGGAAAATAGATCATTCGTTGTTTTTCGAGATGGATTCTAACATTCTATTAATAACATATCTTTAGTTTACAGAGCGTATTATTAAACTTTTCCAAATGTTGTTTCTTCCGAGGTTTTAAATCAAAAGAAATAATTTTGTTAAATGTTTTTGTAATTAAATGATGTAATGAACATATATGATGTAATAAACATGTGATTATTGAATATTTGAAATTTTTACAAACGACCTTTTTTTAGTGAATTACTTGTTTGTCAAGAAATTTGTCAGTCATAACAAAGTGCCATTTTAAAGAGGCAATGATATAAAAAAATATCTCGTAAATATGCAAATAACATCCTAAATTTAGCATAAGAAAATATGTACTAAAATTAGGATGTAATTTAATATAAGAAAATATCTCGTAAATATGCAAATAACATCCTAATTTTTGTCAATTTGCAATTTTATAACTTTTATTTAGTAAAGGTAGTTAGGTATGTAGTTTATTTTGTTTATTGAACTGTAAAGATAACCTTTTGTTACTTAATTTTGATTGACAGTGAAAAAATGTTAAGTTTTTCAAAATTGTGTCACATGTATAATATAAAAGACGTAGAATTGAAAGTTTCGTCTAAATATGGAACAAATTTGGGTATACTAGTTACAAATGGCGAGTTTGATGTTTTTAATGTAGCTTTTTGAAAAGAGTAACTATTAAAAATTCAGAGATTACTTCTTAAAAGATTATTCAGTGTTTGGTGAACTTAATAAAATGTTTTCACTACGGTAAATGTAGATAAATTTGTACTTTATTATTGTAAACTTAGCGTTATTAGCTCCAATATTCTGCGTATACTTTTGTTTAAATATGTCACTCTGTTTTTGTAGGTAAAATAGGCTTTAATTTCGTGAATGTTTTTCACATATTAAAAATTATTTTAATTCAGTATAAGTTTACCCTCTATTAAAAAAGACTTTTTAAGTCGTTTAAAAATCAAAACGGGTCTTCTTTAAGCAAATATTAGGTTAATCTAGCCATTTGTACAAACACTTGATTGTTGTAAAGCTATGGTGATAGCAAGAATCAAATACATTGTAAAGCGCCCTTTTAAAAATTTAGCAACTTAAAGCATTCAGAATTATTTTACTTCTGAATTTATTTACACATTTATTTTAACTAGATTTTTTTTGTAGAAATATTTACTCTAAAAAAGAGTTATGATGTAATTTATATTGAATTATAAAATTCTTTAAATACTATTAATTATTTTTCTATAATCATAATTACAACTTTGCAATTACGATTCAAATGCATGAACTTTAAAATAAAGCACAACTGAGAAAATCGATTAATTTTATGGTTTAAGAATAATTCTATCATAATTATAGCATTATCTTGCTAAATATCCTGCATTAATAATGCAATAAATATGAATGAAAGTCAAGCATAATGAATTGCTTAGATATGGATGAACTTTTCTCCAAACATACGCTTATCCATTCAATCATATCATACGAGGAAATACTTTCATTTATCTGCATAGAATAACATTTTAACTCTCTGAATTCGTTCTAGGAATGCACCCAATTATATTTAGTCAGGATGTTATTCTGAAAAGATAACATTTATTTATTCACCTTTCTGAACTAACCAATTTATTTGAATTTCAAATCATTTTTTTAAGTAAATAATCAATCGAAATCTTCCTTGAAATTTAAACTGGAAAACATCCATTAACTGAAAATAAAATATATAAATATAGAGAGAGACAGACAGAAAGATTTTCATTGAAATGCATTAAATAAAACATATAAGATATTAAACTTACATAAATAAGTACAATGCTATTTTTTTTTAATTTCAAATGGAAAGTCGATATTTAAAGAAGATATACGTAAGAGTAAGAAAATGGAAATAAAAGTAATATTTATTAATCACAAAACATAAGCAAACAGTAGATTGACATAAATATGTAGATGGATACCAGGATTATAAATGTTTATATTACTTTTAATATAAGGATAATTTTTATGCTAAACGCAGTCCTAAAATTATTTTAAAATTGCTTAGCTTCCATAATTGTTTAGCTTCCATGATTGTTCTATAATTGCGCCAGATTGTAAAATTAAATTTTGAAAATATGAGAATTTCTGGTTGTAAAATGTTTTTTAATTAAATGTTTTTAAAGAAGATTATTGATTAATATTTTCCATTTTTTTAATAAATTCGGTTAAGTATCAGGGGAAAAATTAGCATTATCTGAAATAAACACTCTTTGATCATAAATTTTTTTATGAGGGAACAAAAGCTAAATAATATGGAAAATATTACAAATTTTTTTAATAGTAAATTATAAATAATTAAAAATAAAATAATAATTGAACTTAACATTTTTAATAACACAAATTTACAACTTAGATGTATCGAAAATTGCAACACGATATATTTATTCTCAATATATGGTTATATTTGACCTATATATATATATATATAACCATCTTTGTCTTAGTTGAAATTGTAAATAATTGGATAAATGTTTATTTTTGTCTCCAAAAAATACTTAAATATGCACACCTAATTCTATTTATACGTAAACAAAGTACGTAATTACGAAGAAGAAGAACTAAGTGAAAAATTGCCAAGACTTTTTTCATTTTGTTCATCATGTTGAACAAAATAATCACACTGCTAGCTGGTTTTAAAAAAAAAATTGAATTAAGAATTTTTGTTCTTAATTTACATTTTAGGTTAGTCGCATAAAAAAATCAAATAAAAATTGGAAAATTGTATAGTAGTTATTTTTGATATCTCAAGTTGCAAAAACTGACGTAAAACAAATTACGTAATTTACGTAAAACAAATTCACAAACAAGTAATATAAAAAAAAAGCTTTTTTTTTTAAAGTCAATTCCAACTTTTTTTTCACTCTATTGCAGAAAAGTCCTTTACAAATAAAGTTGAAATTTTTCTCTTACATCTGGCGCCATCTATTATTAGATACATGCAACTTAAATAAAAAAAACTAAAATTAACTAATTAAATTTAATGAATGAATTAATATTTTAAAAAAACTGTATTAGCAACAAGTGTCATCCATTACAAGTTCAAAAAAAATGCATTTGAACTTGAGTGAATGAATAAAAAGTATTTTATGAACGATTGAAAATTTGAACAAGATATATATATAGGGAGAGTGTGAGCTAATATTTGGAACCGAATAAAAAAGGAAGTTGAATGTGTATCTAACATGAAATATGAATCCCACACAATCATGCCTCGATCAATAAATATTACTGTAAACAACAACAAGAACATTTTTGTTGTTGTTTACCAGTCTCAGATGAGTAGAATCTCGATTCGTTCAACATTTCCGCTTTGATTTCTGACCACTTTATGGCCAAAATCTTCCTCGGGATAAGTGGTTAAGAAACCATAAAAATACAATTCGTTTTCCCATGGAGGAACAGGAATTTTTCCCGGTGATAAGGTAGTCACAGCTTTCACGGGGAATTGCTTTTCTCCACTCTTCTTTTCTGGAGCTACAGTTGTTGAGAGATTTGGCTTTGTTATTTCCATGGAGGATTATTTCCCTTGCGACGCCTGCAGCGAAATAAATTCTTAGCATTTGCTATTTATTTGTTTAGTTTTATAATTTAAGACGATTCGTTACATTATTAGGAATGTTTTCGCATCATGTTTAGAACCATCGAATGTTTTCGTTAAAATTTATTGCAAATCATCTTGTAGTCCAGTGATTATATTAACAGTTAGAGAACAGGAGGGCTCAGATTCAAATCTGCTGGTGGTGACTATTGCAGTTACTGCTTTCAGACACGAGGAGACATGATAGAGAATATAATCTAGTATGTAGAGAATCTCGCATTAAAATGCAAGGCTGCTTTGTGGAAATTTTCTGGGTTTTTCACCCAAATGAAATATCTGTGCAAACTTTTTTACAGGTGGGGCCTGATTGGCCAAATGACTAGCGTTCTGGCGCTCAGTACCACAGGTTTTGGGTTCGAGTCCCGGCAGTGCAAGGGATGTTTGTAGTGGTTCGGAATCCACTTTAAACCGTAGGTCCCGGTCTAACATGAGCGTTGCGGGGGTATTGTTACTCCGCGTCCGTGGCTTATCTTCAAGCTACACGCACCTCCTGGGTAGTGTCAAGTGAGTAGCATCGGTGCAGCGTTTGCCTTAAGATATCAAAGACAATTGTCTAAGTGTTTGCCAGCTGCATTAGAAAAACAAAAAATAATAATAATTCCAGATGATATGTTGCATTATTAAGAATGTTTCTGCATCACCAGTGCCTTACAATTTGTTGCAGCTCATCTCGTGGCCCAGTGATTATGTTAACAGTTAGAGAGCAGGAGGTTCTAATCTGCTGGTGATGACTGTTGCAGTTACTGCTTTCAGAAGCGAGGAGACACGATGAAGCTTGAAACAACGCGTGTAGAGAATCTCGCATAGAAAAGTAAGGCTGCTTAGTGGAAGTTTTCTGGGTTTTTCACCCAAATGAAATATCGGTGCAAACTTTTTTGAAGATAGATGTTGCAGTTAGAAGGTCGATGTTTGTAGCTACAATTGTGTTGCAGCTCCTCTCGTGGCCCAGTGATTATGTTAACAATTAGAAAGCAGGTGGGCTTAGGTTCTAATCTACTGGCGGTGACTGCTTTCAGACACGAGGAGACATGATAGAGAATCTAGTGTAGTATATAGAATATAGTAGTATATAGCAGTTAGAGAGAAAGAGGGCTTATGTTCTAATCTGTTGGTGGTGTCTGTTACAGACACCAGTAGACATGATGAAACTTAAAACAACGTGTGTAGAAAACCTCGCATAGAAAAGTAAGGCTGATTAGTGGAAGTTTTCTGGGTTTTCACCCAAACGAAATATCTTTACAAAAGAAAAATAGTGCATTGAGCTAACTAACTTTCTTCTTGAAGGTAGAAGTTGGATTCTTACTCTCCAGTTAATACACATGAGTCTCTTTGTAAAACGAGTACATTTAATGAATCTCGAATGGGCAGTCGTTTAATTTTGTTAGAGTTTCTCTTATTCTCTTTAATGTGTGTGTCACAGCCAAAAAAAGTCATTCCAGAAAAATAAAACACTGTCTTTTTGCTTTTAATTGCAGTTTAGCAAGTCCTGTTTGAAGCTAGCTGGATAACGCTGATTCTATTACAACTCTTTAGTATATAGTTACGAATATACAAAGCATTACACTAAAATAAATAAATAAATAAGTAAAAAAAATGAATTTAAATATAAATATTTAAGTTTTAAGTTTACAAAAATTCTTTCTATTCTTTGAAGAAACATAATTAAGCAATTATCCAGTAAGCGTAAAAGGTTTTTTTATATTTAGAGTTTTGTATTTTGAAAATTAGTTTTCTCTAGAAAAACATTTAAATCGAAATTAAAAACATATATGCGAGGAAAATAAATTTATAACAAAATACTTCCTTTTAAAATGTATTCTCATTAAAAATGGAGACATGTATTTAAATAAAATATTATGTATGAAATTTAATTCACAAATTCAAATATACAAGTAAAAATCAATATTTAATATAAGGCATTTTATAATGCAAGATGCATCAACGTTATTTAGGAATGTTTAAAATCTCTAAGGTTTTTCCCAACTCATTTTATTCGGAAAAAATTCAAGATCTTAATGGAATCCTTTTTAAAATAAAAAAAATGTCATAAAGTTTCAAATGTAAATGTGACGATAATACATTCAAACAAAATAAGAAAAATGTAAAAACTAAGAAGAACTTTTTATATTTTAATTTAAATTTTGATAATAAATACATAACTTTCAATTAAATAGCCTCCATAAAAAAAACTTTATCTTTGTCTGTATTATGTTTCAAAAGCATAATATCAGTTATCTTTAATTACAATTTGAAATAACCAGTAATTTATGGTTTATTACGTAAAGCTAGGGTTTTACCAAATTTTATAATGATTTATATCCAAACATTAACAAACTGAAACCTTGAATGAAAAATTTACTTTTTTCCCAGTGTTAAAAAATCTCTAATCGCGACTCATATCATTTCTAAAAATTAGCATATCTACAAACGAGGTGATTAAATTATATTTCTATTCTATATCAAAAAGGCCCCCAGGCCTTAAATGGAGGCGAGATACAAAAAAGATGGATATCTGTCTCAGAAGTCGAACGTGACTCTTTCTTAAATTAGTGAAAATTGCTTCATTTTTTTTTTCACCCAAAATGGAATTTTATTATAATCACGTTTTATCCAAAAGAAAATGGCGCCCGGAAATGGAGACCTAGTTCTACGCCTACTCGAAATCCTTAAAAAAACCCAGCAAAATTCTAGCGGCGAAATGTCGTCCATGCGAGGCTACTTACCTTTAAGATTATTTTATTTATTCTTTTGCTTCCACAACTCACTCAGAGTTATGAATGAGTCCTCGTAGTGAAGCAAGTCTGAAGCATGAATGGAGTAACAATGCGTGGGTTGTTTACGATAAAGTCTGCATTGTTGAGCCCAAATGGAAGGTAACCCACTAAACTGTGCCCATACATGGACATTGGAGTAGGGTGGGAAGGATTGGTAGACACAAAGTTATAATTTTAGAATACAGGAAGAATAAATAAATATGAATATGTATGATTGTATTTTAAGATGTTGTTTTTAAATCAGTTTTTTAAAATAGAATATCGGCTACGGTCACAGATACGCAGACTTCTGAAGATCACTGGCAACATATAATACATACTCTCACTTTGCCCCTAGCGACAGAAGAAAAAAAATCGAAAATATACATATATTTATAACATGCAATACTAATTTATAACGTATACTTATAGTCCTTGCATGTAATAAAAATAAATGCGGACTTTATAATCTGTAAAAGCTTGGACACTAATGTTTGTCTTTTATAATATGTAAATAAATAAATCTGCTTTTTTTTTTGTCTTTTATAGAAATTCACACTTTTCAACTTGGAGTTTTAAAATGCGGCATGTTGTGGAAATAATTATTATGATGTTTTGATATTTTTACGAAATTGACAAATTTCGCTATTATTCTATATTGACAGTAGAACAGATGGTTATTCAATATAATATATATATATATTTTATTATAAACAAGAAACAATTTTAATTATTTTAACGAATAGAGTTATTTTAACGACACTGTCATTAAAATGCATTCAAGTGAGCATTCCAGAATGTTGAAATTGCTTAACCAAATTGTTAGTAATTTATAGGTGCCTGAAAGTTATAATAATTTAAATCGTTTAAAACTTCTAATAAACAATGGAAATTTCAAAAATTTTAATGATTTACATATAATAACTGAATTAAAACTCATATAATATATTATTTATTTAATTAAAAATATTATCGTTTAAGTTTTAGAGGTATTTGAAAAAACAGAAATTTTTTATGCTAATAGATTTATTATTTATCTTTTATGTATGATAAATATAGAAAACAAACTGATTTTGAAACTCTGTTAGAAATAATTGAAGTAATAATACGTATAATTAGATAAAATGCAAAAAGGCCGTTCATTTAATCAGAAACATAATTTGACTTCAGAATTAATGAAAGTATTTCTCTGTATTCACTTTCTCCTTGAAAGAATTTTTTTATCATATTGAAAATATAATTTTAATTAGAAAAATATAGTTTAGAAAAAGAAATTATAATTATAAAATATGATGTAATAATAAAAAGTTAGTATTATTTAAATGTACTGTGAATTTTCATTATGAATATATTATTACAGTGATTGATTATGAATACAATAGAACATACGACGACTTTTAATGTAAAGGAAGAAAATAAATCATAAACTAGTTTGTTTTAAGGGGAAAAAAAAGACAAATATTTGATATTGAAATTATTTATTGACGTGAATTGATGAAGAAAAAAAATTGAAATTGAATAGAATTATAATACAATAGCTATTTCGTTTTAAAATTTCCTAAATTGAAATCTGTTTTGAAAGTATTTATCATTCAAAACTACTTATAAGAATCACTGTTGTGATTTTATCTTAATGATGTATAGGAGTGATTTTTCTATCACAGTTATCATTGTAGCCGAAAAATCACAGAACTTTCCATCATGATAGAGTTGAATGCAATCATAATAATCATTGCTTAAGAAATAATAACTGAATATTAAGGAAATAAACATTACATTTTAATCAGAAAGACAATAATCTGTATCCTTATTTTCATTAGACAAGTTATTCTTGAAATCAATTTCAAGTGCAATCAAGTCTCTGATGCATAGCTTTTGATTTGTTATTCATTTTTGTGGCGAAATAACTAATAAAATTATAGTTGCACAATTTTATATTTGAACATTTTTACGTATTTATTTTTAACAGTATTTATAGGATTATTGCAGAATACAGATTTACAATTATTTTGTTGTAGATTTTAATCAATATAACACATTTTTATATTCTTTGAATGAAATGCAACGAATTGTATGGTTTATCAAAAATAGAGTTCTCGAAATTATTAATATTTACTTTTCTATAAGTCCTACACATTATTAAATTTGTTATTCATAATTTATGTTTTAAAATACAATAATAAATAATTGTTTATTTTTAATTAAAAATTATCAAGGTGTTTTAAAATGGTTTGTTATTAGTTTCAGATATTTAATAATCATAACGGTTATAATCATAAATACGTCATACATCGCACATTAATAAATTTCATACCATTGTTCATATTTCATAGTTCACATTGTTCATAGCGTTCTCAAAATTATTAATATTTATTTTATACGTGTTTTACACATTATTAAATTTGTTATTCATATTTTATGATTTAAAATGCAATACCAAATAATTGTTTATTTTTAATAAAAAAATATCAAGGTGTTTTGTAATGGTTTGTTACTGGTTTCAGATATTTTATCATAGCATTAATAATCATAAATATGTTATACAACGAACGTTAATAAATTTATTGCCGTAACTAATATTTATGTTTTTATAAGTTCTGACAGATGACTGTGTAATAACTAAAAATGTAGTTCAAAGTTTGTTATTTTAAACACTAATTAAGTATTTAATTTTAACCAAAACCGCTGTAATTATTTTTCCATCAAGTTTTGCAATGGTTCTGTCACAAAAGGCCAATTATGTTTGTTCAATTTCGGGTCACTGAAAAATGATGACATGTAGTTAGTGTAACTATAACAAACATCATGCAAATTAGTACAGCAAAACTCTCATGAGCGTAACCTCAATTGATGCGAAAAACGAAAGAGAGGTTTCAGCCATTTTTCTGCAACGCAAAGCCTACGCAAATACACAAAAAAGTGGAACTTCTCGACCCGGTTCAACCACACCTCAGAATTTCATTCATAAAACGCGAGTGTTTCATTGAGGAAAAAAAGATTGAGAAAGATATGAGTTTACTGGCCAACCTAAAAAAACATTCCGAGAATAAAAATCAGGCATGGGGAAAAAAAAGAAAGCTCTTCACAGATAAAAATTTTTTTTTTCAGAAAGATTAAAAACTGGCGTCATATATATAACGGGTAAATAATGTTTTTTATTTGCTCATTGCACTCACGTGTTGGGCATTAAAAAGCTAAAGAGCTTGCAAAAAAAAAAAAAAAAAAAAAAAAAAACTTTTTTTTTTTGTCTTTCTTTCTACTGATAAAAACATTTCTACTTAAATAAAAACAAAAAGGGATTAAATGTGTATTAAATGTGACTCTAACAAAAAAAAAAAAAAAATGGGTGAGAAAAAGTGATTCTTGAATTTAAAAAAAAAAAAAAAATGTTTATTACGTGTAAAAAAATGAAAGCAACTTTTTATTTTAAAGAATTAATGAAGTGTTTTCATAAATTTAAACGAGAATACTTATTAACGAGATTAATTATTTCATGAGAATGTTCATTAAAAATTGAAAAAAAATTGATATTGAAAAAAAGTGACCAATAGCAAGATTTATAAAGAACCAGTTAATACTCAGAGCATTAAAAATGATGCTCAATATTTTCCTTTAAGTACAGCATGACCAAAACATGTCCTTCGTTCTCGTCTAGCACTATAACAACAACAATAATATGAAAGTGGAGCCTACAATACAGTTTATGTATATCGGTATAGTCTGTTTATCTTAGGATTATGAAGTTTAATCGTGGCTAATAGATAGTTTAAGAGATACTGATTGTTTAAGCACCTTTTCTTTGGATATTACCCAATCAAACATGCACGCACGCTTCTTGATAGGTCCACAGTACCTTCCTATATTTTGGTTTACTTCATAAACGTAATATTCACCATCTTGTACATCTTAATTTCAACATTTTTGTAAAACCCATACATATTGAAAAAACACTCAATGTAAAAGGTACAGAAACGAAACATTAACATTGGAAAAACACCGTTAAAATTGGAAACAAATCATTTTTAAATGGAAAAAACACTTAACCCTTTTATATTCAAATTAAGAATTTTCATTTTACAGTTATTTTACTTGTATAATGAATGTTTCACTTTGTAATCGTTCCTTTCCTTTTCATCCCTTTACACACACACACACACACACACACACACACACACACACACACACACACACACACACACACACACACACACACACACACACGCACACACACACGCGCGCACACACGCACACACACACGCACACACACACGCGCGCACACACGCACACACACACACGCGCACACACACGCACACACACACGCGCGCGCACACACACATATATATATAAATATATATATATATATATATACCTTCTTTAATGGCTCGACAGACCCACGGTGGGCAAAGACCTTCTGCCTGCTGGCAGATTCCGAAAAGAGAGATGCTGTTTTCTTTTTACGGGATAGGGTTTTTACAGTCCTATTAGGCCTGGACCTACGGTTTAAAGTGGATTCAGAATCACTACAAACAGTAAACACAGTCGGTCGAACCTGAAACCTGTAGTACCGAGTGCCAGTCACTCAACAATCAGGTACCATGTGTGTGTGTATATAAATATATTTGTATGTGTGTGTAATAAAATTATTACTCGCTGTAACTGTGTTGATGCTTACGGCTATATGTTTTAACATGATCCATGTATAAATAGATTTTAAAAAACTGATATATGTTGGCATTTTTTCAGTTTACTGTAATCTAATTTGGATCGGAAAGAGTTCTGTTAAAAATTATAAGTTTACGATCAATTGCTCATTGTTTTGTTTCGTGTAGTAATCGAGAATTTCAAGATTTAAACTGACCACTTCATAACAGGTATATTAAGTAATTCTACGTTTATCAGTAGTTATTATCATTTATCAAAAAGTGTTTACTTCTTTCAGTAGTAAACAATTTTTTTACCTTAAAAAAGATATCTTTTCATACCAATATCCTCGTTAAGTCCATTTTTTATATAAATATATCAAGGATTTATGTCCAAATGATTGATCATACAACCAACATAAGTTAATCATAAATATTAACCACAAATTTAACAAATTTTTTTAACGCACACACAATTTTTATTTGAATTTTTACTTTTTATTTTAATATAATCGACGAAATTTCTTTCATAATTTTAATATTAAATAGAACAGGTATGCACGAAATGTGTTCAGCTTGAAAAAATAATCAAATATTTAAAAAAAGGAAAGGAGACAATTATAAAATCTAAGAATAAATAAATATATAGTGCTTTGCCCAAAAAGTAAGACCAATTATTTTTTTTTCAGAAACTATTTATTTATTCTTCCAAATTTATTTCATCACCTTCAAAATAATCCCCTCCAGACACAATGCTAACCTTTTTTTTTCCAATCCTCAATGCATGCTAAAACGTCATTGGCCGGGATGTCCTTCTAAAGCGCGTGGCGATTCCCGTTGAAACTCTTTAATCGACTCAAAACGGCGTCCACGGAGTGGTCTTTTGAGTTTAAGGAATAACCAGAAGTCACACGGTATGAATACGCAGGTTGTGGAACGATAGCAGGTGGGTTTCACTTTTGGCGAAAAAGAATCAATGCAGTGTGACCTGGCGCATTCAGTGTTTTCGGTGCCAATCGAGATTTGACGCATTTGAGGCCCAAAATGGAAGTGACCGACTCTTTTGAAATTCCAACATCATCACCAAGGTCTCTAATTGCAAATCGACGGTTTGCAAGCACCAAATCTTTAATTTTTTGGACGTGAGCTTCGTCAGTTGAGGTTGAGGGTTGACCAGACGGCTCTTCGTCTTCAACGCGCTCTCTGTCTTCTTTGAACTGTTTATATCACTTGTAAAGATTTCTTTCCGATATAGGAATGCTCACCGAATGCCTTCTGCATCATTCTATACGTTTCCGCAAACAAAATTGAATGCAAGTTCTTTGCTCAATGAATTCAGACATTCCAAAACTCTTCGGAATCAGTTTCAGCGTCTCATAAAGCCAAGCGTAGCTCAAACACTCATGACTATTTTGACGTCAAATTTCACACAGATGTCAAGGACAGTGCCAGCAACTTAAAAAAGAAAAAACAAATTGTAATTCCACAAGTCCCTTGAATTTTAAATTGAAAATTGGTCTCACTTTTTGGACACAGTAGTGTTTTATTTGTAATTTAATGTTGCCATGAAACAATCTTTTAATTATTTTGATTCTAAATAATTATTAGAAAGGTAAGCCTCAGTAGATCTATTAATTTCTAATGAATTGCGGACGACAACCTTTTTATTTTATGCCGTATTTTCAAGGACTTGCGTTTAATAAAAGTAATTTAAAAGATTATTAATGAAACTTTAATGGGTATCACTTACTTATTTATGAGGAGGTGGTTCATTATAGATCACTTTATTCGTATTAAAAAATGATTAAAGATTTTAATTTATTTTCAAAAGAAAATTTACTTTCAATAACGTTTTCAAAATTAATTACTTTGTATTATTTTAATGAATTAATGAGAGAGAATTATTTTTTTGATGTATTTAACATCACATTAACCAAAATTTATTTAATTTCATTAAACAATAACATCCAAGAAGAAAAATTAGAAAAACCCTCCGATGCTCCCTTCTAATTAAGAATAATTAAAACTTAAATAGATGAAAATATCTTATATGATTTTAATTTAATTAACTTATTACAAATAAGAGGAAAGCAGAGAAAATGATAATTTTTAATTTCATTGTAAGGAGTCACATTTATTTGAATTGACATTATTCATTAAGTTCTTTAATCATAATTTATTTTTTCATTCCCATTTTTATAATTGGGTTTCGATAATATTTACGTTGATAAATTTTTAATTAAAAATAATACTGTAGTATTTTTGAGTATACTACTAATAATGTATAATTTAAAAAAAATCAAATATTTTTACACATACATTTATATTAAAGATAAAAAAAATATTATTAATTTTAAATTAAATAATAATGAAAAATTTACAATACAAAAAAGATATTCAAAAGATTCATTACTCTTGTTACAAGGAGCCTGAATGGCCAAATGTCTGCCACTCGGTGCCACAGGTTTCGGGTTCGAGTCCTGGCGGTGCCATGGATGTGTGTAATGGTTCGGAATCCACTTTAAACCGCATGTCTCGGTCTAATGAGATTGTAGAGCGTTGTCTTGAGGTTTAGTCTGTCTTTAGCCCTCGTGGTTCCTCACTAAAATGAAGCTGCATATTACCCTTAGCTATGGTCCTGTGGGGTCTTCTGGACCTGGTGTAGGCTTTCCTGCACTAGGGGTATTAGTAACAACAGCAACTCTTAATGCAATGCTAGCAAATACTTAATATCCTTTTTTATAATGAACGCAAATATCCATTACTCTTGGTACAATGCTTGCAAATAATACTCTTGTTACAATGCTAACAAATAATACTCGTGTTATAATGATCGCAAATATTCATTACTCTTGGTACAATACTCGCAAATACTGAATATTCTTGTTACAATACTTGAAAATATTCATTACTCGTTGTAAATGTTAGCAAATATCCTTGAAATAATTTTTATAGCTTATGACGGGATGTTAAACGCGTAATAAATTTGAAGCAGTATATTATAGGCCAACAACAAGACTTACAGGCGAACAACCTGGTCTTAATACAAAAAAATAAATTTAGTCATTTTTTTCTATAACTAGCTTTGGTTCATGTAAAAAAAATAAGTAAGATTATTTTTATTATTATTCTGACAAGAAATGAAATGTACATAGAAAAATTCTTAGATATGGAAATCATGTACATTAAAATGATTAAAATTTGATGCTTCGATGTCAACGTTTATACGAAAAACGGTGATTCATGAGTGTGTTATGGCTTGCATATAATTTGTTTTAGAATGAACAAGAGAAATATGTGAAGAAAAACTCCATCCAAATAAAAAAAATGGCATGATTTCTTTTTATTAGCTATGCTAAATACAAAATAAAAAGTTTTTGTCATTTTCAACCACGGGATTACGAGAATTCAGAAAATGAAATTGTGTTAGGGTAAATAAATATTTTTTTAAAATTTTTCTTTTAATATTCTTCCAAAATACGAAATGTAACATGAAAGGGAAATAGTTAGATAAAAGGGGCGAGAATACTTGTTTGCGATTTTTGCAAAACGAGGTTACTTTTAGAAACTAATTTCACGAAAGCGTAGTTTGAAGAAAAAAAAAATCGAACAAAAAAAAGTGCGTTGAAAAATAGCTTTTTTTAAAGACAACATTCAAAATAAATGTAGATTTTTCACGAAAACTTATTTAGGGAAAAAATGGCGAAATATTTAGACAGCGCAAACTCGGACAAGTCCTTTTTTTTTTAAATCACCCAATTTTTTCAAATGATATTGAAAAGCAAATTAAGCAACGAATTGAAAGTAAGAACTTTTTTTTTTATTTGTTTTTCTTATTTTCTTGGGGGGGAAAAAAGATGTTTACATCTCTTTTGAAATTTGATGAAAATATATATATATTTTTTTTTGATGAAAGTGAATTTTAAATAAGTGCAGTAATTAAAAATAATTTACGGAGATGAAAATAAATGAGATATTTTAACCTTCACAAACTGAAATTACTTGAAAACTTGATTTTCTTTTTTGTTACATTTACAAGATCGAATAATTTCTGAAATTGAAATGTAAAAGGAATTAAAAAATTGCTCAGAAATGTTTCGGATGTTCCGTTGAAGGAAAAAAACAGATTATTTAAATCGTAATAAATAAATAGAAATAATTCATTTGTTGAAGGCAACGTGAAAGAAATTATATTAAAATTAAATAATGATAATAATTATATTAAAATTAAATAATCATATTTCATAAAAAAATTTAAATTATATAGTGATGATCCCTTAAAATAAATATTATTATTAGATTTCTTATGAACATTAAATTAAATATTCTACAGAAATTAATTAACAAATATATAGCAGGTTTCTATTGCAACTATATAAAATGTTTAAATATTATTGGGTGATGTAATTTTCATTTTATTTAATTTGTAATGAAAATTGCAGACAGTATTATGAAGGCCATTTGAATAATATGCAATGAGACAGGGTCATGCACATTCAGTTATAATGTTACATATGTATATTTATATACATATTTAAAATACTCGCGCTGGAGATCTCGCTATGATTTTATTGTAAGGCGGTATTACTGTTGTACTGATTTAACAAGCACAATTTGAGCGTGATCTATCTCTTAGAGTGTTGACAGTAGCTGTTTCTGTCATCAAATATTTTGAATGTTATGCTAATTTTACAGTGTGAAAATTAGTTAAAGAAAGCGTTTGTCTTTAATTTTATGTTTCAAACGAAATTTTGTGTGTCGAATCAGTGAAATTTTTGCAGGAGGCTTAAGGTGATTCTTCCATATCAGAAGAAACAAATCTATGAATGGTATAAAACATGCAAATAAGTCTGAGAAGTTGTAGCTGATTTACCTTGTCGAGCTTCAGTTGCTATGACCGATGTAAACATCAACAAATTCAAAAATTTGGGGATCAAAAATCGTCGTATGAATCTTAAAGAGTCGACACAAGAGGCGAACTTATATTTGAAGTCTTTTCCTAATAGATGAAATCTGTATTTTATTTGTGTATTTAATCTTTAATTATATGGCAGGGAATTCACTTTCATACACTTCAATCTTGTTACCAATTGAGACAACGTCACTTTAAGCGTTGGTCAATCGCTCTTTTATTTGTGAATCCAATTCAAACAATCTCCAATATATATATCTTTGAATTGGATTTATTCATCAAAATTTATATTCAACAATTATGGCATCCAATTCTCAACTAGGAGGATAGAACACTGCATAGGTTCTACTTAAGTAGATTGAGATGTGGCCTTCAGTTAATTTTCTTTCATGCTCTCAATCGATTAAACTCTTTCCTGTAAGTGGCCATTTTAACTTTGGGAAACGCATACAGAAAACGATGCCTAGTCGATGACGTTCGTTGCGTTTCACGAAGGTGGAATCCGTAAAAACTCTGGAAATCATCACATCTTCACCGACCTGATTTCGATGCTCTTTTTGAACAAAATCAAACTCTTTGGCAACCAGTCGTGAGTACCAAAGAGTGAGAGTCGTGAGTCCAATGTCCAAAATTTAGTTAGAATCTGATATGTACCAAACATTTTCTGGAAGTGTTTTTTGAAAGAACACTTTTCTGAAAACTGGAATTTCATAAATATATCACACATGAATTTTATTTTTTTACATAGAGGTTTTCATAATTATTTTGGAATTACATTAAAGCCAAAGTTGTTATGAAAAAACATCGATTTGGTAGTTAAAAATAAAATGTCTTAATATCCCAAACATATTAAAATTAAACGATCTTACCATTTTTTTTTCTTTGAAGAAAATTAATTAGTAAGTCTACATTTTTGACGCAACTGATTTCATGCATGGATAACTATTTTAAACTATAAATGAAGTTTGCAGTCTTCGCTTTGATTAACTCTCGTCAACCTAAATTGATTCGATGCATACTGCTTATACATCCGTGATCAGATGATGTCCTCCAAAAGCAGTCGGCCATATAAACAAATGTGCTATTTTCAAGATTTTGCTAAATTAAAACTTAAATAAAAAAAATCTCTCTACGGTTTGTTAGAAAATGTAATATATTTAGTCAACCGATATACTTTTATTTAGAATTCAAGTTAATAGTTCAGAAATTCTAATAATTTACAAAAAAATTAAGTAGGTTTGCGCGTGTCAGTGAATTTAAGGTATTTTTTGTTACTTTCTTTGAAATTCAATCTTTTTTGTTATATAAACGAATATGCTTTGATTAAATTCTTTTATAATGTGTGGTATATTAAAATTTAAAAAAAATAAATAATTTCATCTTAATAAAATTAATTTATCTTGATAAGGACTAAATTAATTTAAATATAAAAAATAAAAATAAAATCAAACAATAAATATTGCAACATAAAGTACCATATATTACGTTATGTCGTAGGAATGCTATAATATGAGGGGATTTTCAATACTTGAATCTGCTGGGTTGGTTTGATATGTAGCTCTACGGTCATTTTGTGCACACTTTGGGCTAATTAGAACCGGAACCTACAGTTTACCGTCGATTCCGAACCACTCACAAACATCCATGCCACCGCCAAAATTTGTACCTGAAGCCCGTGGTAGAGATGGAGCTAGAGCGTTAGCCAATTGGCCATCAGGCCAATGAGGATGCGAGTAGAAACCCGACAAGCGAAGCCAAACAGAAAGCTATCATATCTATAACAGCAAAGGACACGGCAAATCTGTTGGCTGGTATGTACTTCCATTGAGTCAGAGGATGAAGTTTCAAAGCACTACTATTTCAACATTGAGCATGTTCATTCGAAAATGTGATGGTTTGGTTTGTCCCTCTACGGTCATTTTATTTACACTTTGGGCTAATTAGACAGTAACACACAGTTTAATGTAGATTCTGAACCACTGACATCCACTAAACATCTATGTCACTTGAAGACTGTGGTACCAAAGGCCAAAGTTCTAGCCAATTAGCCATTGGAGTTAAACAGTATTACAGAAATATCATGTTAAAAACTGATTCATGTGTTAATTTAGAAAATGCCTCTATTTCAATTATATAATATAGATCTCATAAAAAAAAAAAAATTAGGTATTTAATAAAGGTGTGTCTTGTGTCAGTCCCTCCTTCAGTTTAACTTACTTGTTAATTTATACTTTTTACTTGTCCATACCTAATTTATTGCTAATGCTTTAATAATGTTTACGCTCGGCTATTTTTTTCTTAGTTTTAAACCTATCCTTCAAGAAAAGTGTATGAGAAAATTGAATGTAGAAATTTGGGTCACGGCCGATGCATAACATTCAGCAAAGAAAAGATAAAGAAAAAAAGAAAAGAAAAGAATAGAAAAATGAAAAGCAAACCACCCGAGAGGTGTACAAGTACTTAATTAATTGGTTGCAATGTTTGCTCTTTCCTTGTTATGGCCGCCATAGTAAATTACCTCATGAATAATAATGCATTAAACCTGAATGTTTTATGTAGCGAAAATCAATCAATTCTTGAAGCAATAAGATCTAGATCAATTCGGCTCATCAATTTTAAATCAGGCGCTCTGGAAACGAGCAAGCATCGTCAATATTGGTTTTTTATGTTAATCTATTCATTAGCGATTAATTAATGTTGTGTTTGAAGTTAATCATTTTGGTGCAGTCATTCAAAATCGGCTTGATACTTTGGAAATGAAGTCAAAGATTCGCATTGAATTGCATGGAAAAGTTAGAAATGTAATTACTTGGCTTTTTAAATGTAAATCAAAGCCACCAAATTATTAAAAGTGCGTGATTTAGACCTACAGAGCTTCGTTTTATGTACGACTAGAAAAAAAATATTAAAAAAACTATCATTCATAATTTTATCTCTAAATGGATGTAGTATCTTGCTGTTTCTTAACTTATTAATGTATGTCTTGAATAATTTTCTATTTATTTCTGATTCAGCTAATTAAATCAATAAATAAAGAAGAAATGAGTAATTAGTTTCCCTTTATGTATAAAATAATTAGGAATTTATTTTTCAGATCTATTTATATAAAGTAACAATTCTTTTTAATATAATTATTTTTTTGTTATAATTTTAGATAACTTCGCTGTAATGTTATGGAAATAACTTTCGTCAATGATAATTTATGTCCCTCTAAATAAATTGCGTCAAAATATAAATTAAATCATGTATATCTGTCTAGTAAAATTATCTTTGTGGTATAAATGATTAAGTAAATGATGTGCCTATATTTATTTATTCTAGTATTTATAATTAAAATTATTATTCAAAGTAATCAAATTTTTCGCAAAGCAGATAGTTGTTACAGCGTTAAAAAAAAAAATTTAGAAATAGATGTAAATAATTTTTTTAGAAATGAAATACGTCAACATATAAATTAAATCATGTATCTAGTAAAAATACTTTAGTCGGATAAATTGTAAAAAAAAATGAATACGTGTCCTTACATTTATTTATTCTGTTGTTGTTGTGACTAATCCTCAGTGTCCGGCAGGGGGGACAACCCCATGTGTAGTCTACTAATAGATGGAAGGAAAGGGGGCAGCTTCTGTTGTGATGGAGCACTCATAGGTAGAAGTCTGGCTGAAGAAGGAGGGCAGCGCTTTCCGAGAGGACATTTTAGGAGGAATTTCCCATCATTTGAGTATCGTATGGGAGAAAACCAGGAAAACTCCCACCAGATAGTCTGACTAACTGGGGGGCTGATAGCCGAGTGGCAAACGCTCTGGTACTCGGTACCACAGGTTTCGGATTCAAAGCCCGGTGGTGCCATGGAGGTTTGTAGTGGTGCGGAATCCACTTTAAATTGTAGGTCCTGGTCTCATATGACCGTAGAGCGTTACAGAGCCCAATCAAACTTCTTCTCCCCCACATTATTCACAAACTGTAAAGGGGCAACTCAGTTCTAGGCACAATGATGATGTGGTGTGGTGTAGTAGTAGTAGTAGTAATCTCACTAACTAAGCAAGATTCTGAACATTATAATCTATCGAATCTCCTCGTTTTAGAAACAGTGTCTACAACACTGCCGCCAGCTGATTAAATCTCAGGCTTAACGTTCACCAGCGACGTACATTACCACTGAACCACTAGTCAGGCTTTTATTTATTCTAGTATTTATAACTATAGTTATTATTCAAACTATTTAAATTTTTAACATGTAAATAACTGCATAGAAAAATTGCTTTTCTAGTAGAAGCAATGAACTGTAAATTACTTTTAGCATTATATAGGATGCTTTCCGATAATTATGTACAACGAAAGCACTTTTTCCAAACAATAATTGACTTGCACAGCTTTTAAAGACCAAAATAGAAAGGAGTTGATTAAAAGAATAAATAATATACGTTAAAAATAGATTGTTGCAGACATTCTTATTTAAAAAACTTACTTTCAAGTACCACAATTATTGACAAAAAAAAAAACTCTCTATAACATCAGAGAAAATCCGAAACACATTTTCGTTGCTGCCATTCAATACTTTAGAAAAAAGAAAGTCTAGAAAAAAATAAACAGGTCTTTGTTTTGTTCCTGAGAAGGTGCACATGGATGTTTGTTTCGTCTTCAGATGAATTTTATTTCAGAATTCTTTTATTCGGCTGTAATGATGTTAACTCGTAATCGAATATTTCTTAAAGCAGATAGTTGTTACAGCACAAGAGAAAAAATAATTACTTAGAGATAAATTGTATCGCATTTTAATTTAATTACATGTAGATTGTTGAGTTGAAAAAGTGCTTTCTCAGTTTGAAGGTTAATGCTATGTGTAGTGATTCAGAAATTTTTTCTATATGTAGTGATTCAGAAGTTTGCCGCCAGTACATCTTTTCAATTGTTACAAAATAAAACAGCCTGGATAAAGATAATTTAAGGACATCTGTCTGTTTTATGTTTTACTTGAATAAATAATGCACTTCTTAACACTATAAATTAGGGGCTGATGGCCGAGTAGCTAGAGCTCGGTGCCACAGGTTTCGGGTTCGAGTCCCGACGGTGCCATGGATGTTTGCAGTGGTTCGGAATCCACTTTAAACCATAGGTCCCGGTCTAATAGGATCGTAGAGCGTTGCGGGGCATTGTTACTCCACATCCGTAGCTTATCTTCAAGCTACACGTGCCTCCTGGATAGTGCTAAGTGAGTAACGTCGGTACAGTCTTTGCTTATGGCATAAAGATTAACTGTCTAAGTATTTGCCAGCTGCATTAGGAAAACAAATACTATAAATTATCTAATTATGACTAAAATATCAAAGGGCGATATCAAAAAATATAAATATCAAATATAAAAATATCAAGCATCATTGGGCGCGGTCAGTACTTGGGTGGGTGACCACCTGGGAACACTGCGTGCCGTTGGCAAATTTGGGACCTGAATGGCCGAGTGTCTAGCGCTCTGGCGCTCGGTGCCACAGGTTTCGGGTTCGAGTCCCGGCGGTGCCATAGATGTTTGTAGTGGTTCGGAGTGTCTAGCGCTCTGGCGTTCGGTGCCACAGGTTTCGGGTTCGAGTCCCGGCGGTGCCATGGATGTTTGTAGTGGTTCGGAATCCACTTTAAGCCGTAGGTCCCGGTCTTCTATGACTGTAAGAGCGTCACGGAGCAAAAGTCAGGCTTCTACCTACGGGTGCTGCATCACAACAGAAGCTGCTTCCTTCCCCTTCAATCATGAGTCCATATGGGCTCGGGGGCTTGGCCAGCCAAGTGGGATAAGAAACAACAACAAACAACAACAACAAAATATCAAAGGATTATCTTACATTAAAAATTAATATCAAAGTTAATATCAGAATTTATATTGCTCATTAATTCAAAACATTTGCAGTGAAACAAAAGGTTTAATTTACTACATTTTTTTACCTAATATTTTATAATGAATAAAATAATTACGAAACCTTATTTCAAAAGCTTTTTTCAGATAACTTTGTGGATTTATTTTAGCAAAAATACAAAAGTTAAAGGCAGTTTAACAAGCACAACGAACATTAGATGCATGGTATGGAAGGATACATCGCGTGATAGTTTAAATGCCAATGACTATTTAATGACTGTACAAATACCTACGTCATAGGGCGTTGATCTTTAACTGGATTTGACTATTAATAAAGTAATGGTTCGTAACTAACGTCAAAATCTATTCGTATTTTCATGAAAACACGAGACGGAAAATTCATGTAGTATTTATTAAAATTTACTTTCTAGCAGAATAACAACACATAATTATTTCTTGACAATAAACAAAGTGATTAAGGAACAATTTATTTAAATCTTTCAAAATAATAGTTTATGTCATTTAAATAGTTTCAAAATAGTTAAGATGTTTAAAATAACAATATTTTTGCGTTGCTTCTATGAATATTAAATATTGTTTGTCATAAATATTTACTATACGAAAATATTCTTAATTGCGCTATCCATCTATTTATCACTCTCTCTATATATATAAGTTTATGAGAGTACATACGGAAGTTAAAATTACTAGTTTGTAGACGGTAAATATCTTCAAGAAGAGATTACAGAAGCTACTAATACGAAATTTAATGAAAAATTGTGGGCATACGATCAGAAATTTGTGTATATTCATACACTTTCGCCCCTTAATTCTTTGGAAACTGGTGTAAGAAAAAATTAGTTTTTGTAAAATTTTGTTTTTGCAATTTATTCACAATCGTAGCTGGCCACATATAAAGTTATAATTCCGAAATAGTCTCTGTTTCTCAAGTTTTTGCGTTTATGATATTGTCTGAAGTAATGCAAGTGAGCTAATGGCTTTTGAAATTGCTTGTTTGGTTTGGTTTTTTTGGGTTTGTCGCTCTACGGTCATCTTATGCACTCTTTTGGGCTAAACAGATCGGGACCTACAGTTTAACGTGGATTCCGAACCACTCACAAACATCCATGCCACCGCCAGGATTCGAACCTGAAGCCTGGGATACCAAAGACCAGAGCGCTAGCCACTTGGCCACCAGGCCGCTTTAAAATTGCTTGTGTTTAAAGACTTTGCGTTTAAAAAGTAAAGTTTTTTTAGATTACAATTAATTTCCTTTTGCTTTTTTATCAGTTTAGCTTAAAAATTAATATTGATAAGCAGTGGCTGTTATTTGACAACTTATGTTGAAGGATTTTTTTTTCCTTTTTCTTTGATTGATAAGAACAATATCTATTTGCATGCGATGTTAATGTTCTTTCATGTTTGATCTTTAAACCTGATTAGTTTACTGTACACTTTTATAATGGAAACTCTACTTGGATGGATCAGTATTAATCGCAGGTGCCACTACATTTTATAAGGAATATTATCAATATTATTATAGTTTTATACATTGCCATATTTTATTTTCACATTATATAAATGACGGTAGTCGTTTCATATATGCATTATGTTAGCTATATATAATGATAAAACATTTTTGTACTTCTTAAATTTCAATATATTCTTATAATTCGATAAATAGAATTATTTAAAAATTAAATTTTCTATATAAGTTTTACTACTCTCAACTTTTTAACCGATAGGGGGGGAGCGACATGATCCTGAGTACTGGAGGGGAGGAAATATGACATATACTTAAGATTATTGTAAGTTTAATTAGTTTGGCATTTGAATATTTAGAAATTTTTCATTAATTGAGGATTCGATTATCGTTGACTGAATATGTAAAAATTCGTTCTTTTAATAAACGAATAGTGAATCTTGTTGGTGAATTCGGTAATAAATTCAGACTGCCCAATTGGAATATCTCATGCTTTTTTCCAGTATGACATTCAAATATAGGGAAAAAGCCTAAATATATATATAAAAAATATATAGGAAGATTAAAATCACTTTAAGGAAGCCCACTTCCTCTTTTTTTGATGTGTGGGTAAATATAAGATCTATTACAAATCTGCCACATCGGCCTTACCTCCTACTAAAGTGCCCCAACGTTGGTAAAAGAAAGTTGAAAATTCATTTATTCCCTCAACAACAAGATCCACGGGAAACCTGGCCATCTACCTTCCCAATTACAGGCTGTTCTAGCAGCGCCCTCCGTGGCTAATTGGACAACTCCGCCCATCCTTTTAACCGCACGAGGGCAGTCGTCATCTAATCAGTCGATCCCTGCCTCAGAAAACCGTTGCAGAAATAAGAAGGTATCTTTTTGGGTGTCAGGACATCCCGTTTAGGTGGAGAACATACAGAGACAGAGAAAGTGCGAAAGACACCAGGCTAAAGAAGTTGAAAAAAAGAGGCCGGAAATGCTTTGTCCTTGCACGCCCTATCTTAGAACTGCATGAACTCCCAGTTTGGGCTGGTGTAGTGTCTTCTTCGAGGGGAGCTTGCAGAAGTCGAGGGCGTCGTTCGATTTTTTGGGAGGTGAGGGATGGTCGGAAATTGCCCTCCTCTGGGTCAAACGGAAGAGGTCGTAGGGTTCGATGGTGTTAATTTAAAAGTAAGTGGTAAGTCTGAGTGTGATGTTGTAACCGAAAAGGAGTGTCCAAGAATTTCAGAATTTTTCTCTGTCTCCCATTTTAAATGATTGTAAACTTCCTTGATGTCCATTTGATGTAAGGAAATATTGGATCGCATTGTACTGATTTCTTAACAAGTATAAGTTTAAACATGACACTATAATTCGAAGGGGATAATATATTAATTCCAGGATGACTCAAAGCGTACAGTCCTTTTTTAATAAGTAATTTCGTCATGTAAAGTTTTAAGATGGAAAACTGTCGAAAAGCAAGCATCAGAATGGAAGGATGTTTCCGGGAAGGCCTTGGCACACCGTACACTGTCAAGACAATAAAAGAAAAAGAACTTTGTTGCATTCTTTTATACAGATTATTCCGAGTCATTTTTTAGTTTTTATTTATTTATTATTATTATTGTTTTGAATCATAAAAAAAATAAAAATTATTTCTTAACATTATCTGAACTCTGAAATAACCTCAGAAGTAAAAATATTTTATTGCGGAACTCCTTCCATCTTCTGCTTAAAATAATTTACATTATTAAAAAAAAAATGCTAATCATAACAAGATCACTAGCAATCAACATATACTAAAGTAAACAACAATTGTTTATTTGATTTCCTTATTATCAACTCCAACTTTAAAAATAGATTTCCAAAGATAAAAAAAAATGTAAGCAAATGTTTCATACTTATTGAAAAATATTTATTAGTTCGTATTATATCTATCTGTTCGTTATGAATTATCGCAAATATGAAAATCTTTAAAAAGTTCATTGAAAAGTTATCTTATTTGTAAATTTCAAAGCTTTCTCTTAAAGTGTAACATCTTTCCACTTTATGTTTGCGGGATTTTTTTAGTATATTCAATTTTGATACAGAAAAATTAATTTTCTTTTTAAAAAATTGTGACAAATTGAATCTTTCTTTGTGTTAGAAATTACTTTTTTTATTTTGACAATCAATCATTTCGTTCAATTAATCACGATCATTGACAATTGCGTGCGTGTCAGGGGAGTAGAAAAATTTTATTGAAAAAAAAGCATTATATTTCATTTTTGGTTAATTAAAGCGTAAATGATTTTCGCTTATGTCATAAAAGAGAACTAATAAATTTTTTTCATAATATTTTTGTTATGATATTGATTAAATTTTTAATATGTACTAATGCAAATAAACTTTAGTGAAATAATAAAAAAAAAATTTCTCTTATGTATTAAAAAAATTAGTAACTTTAATTTAAATTTGAAATACTTTTTAAAATTATGTTTGATTCATATTATTTTTTAATACGCTATTACTTAACAATCATTAATAATTATTGTGTAATATATTAATAATTTATGTGTAATAAATAAAATACATTAATTATTATTGTGCAAATAACAGATATTTAAAAAATATCCTCATAAACTTTTAACTAATAAATAGATCTCAAATATTTTAATATGTAATTAGTCACGCGAAAAATTTGAGTAGCATACAATTTAATATGATTTATTGGAATGTAAATTTTTCCAATAAATCCAAAGGATATATTCCAAATATTGTCAATATTTCCAAAGGATATATTGACAATAGAAATTAAAATTTCTTCAACGTTTAAAGTTTTAAAGAGAGAATTAGTTACAATAATATGATCTTAAAATTTTAATTGTATTGGCCTATAATTTATTTATAGTTGTCTGAAACACGTTTCTTATCATTGTAGTAAAACGCCCTTTAAAAATTGTATGCCTGGAAATTATCGTCTATAAAATTTCCAAGTAATGCTTTAAAGCAATATATTGAAAAATTGGATTTGGTCACTATGTCGTAAATTTAAGTGGCATAAACAATAATTTTATGAGTTAACTAACATGAAACATCATTTAAAAAGCTAAGTATTCCAATGAAGTAAGACTTAAATGAAATAGTATGCTTAAAATTCATCCAGTAAAACATTGTCCTCTCCTCATCGTCTTTTGGTTGTGCTGTTTACTGCAGCGAAACTTGAGGCCCATCAAACGAAAAAGGCCATCAGACAGAAAAAGCATCAATTCTTCGATTTGCAATAAATCATTTTCTTACAGCTAAACTATCTAGAAAAGCTGAAAAAGTCTCATTCACAATGTTTCAAAATTTCCTAGAGCTTGCAGTGAAAAAAAAGCTATCAAGGTTTAGTTGTCGCTCTACGGTCGTCACACGAGGGATAAACGGACCGGGACGTACAGTTCGAAGAGAATTCCGAACCGCTGACAAACATTCATGCCACCACCAGATTCGAATCTGAAGCACCAAATGACAGAGAACTAGCCACTAGGCCGCAAGATATCAAGGTTTGGTTCGTCGCTCTAAGGTGCACACGAAGACTAAACAGACCGGGACCAGTTTATAGTGGATTCCGAACCGCTAACAAACATCCATGGCATCGCCGGAATTTGAATCCGAAACCTGCGGTAACGAGGACCAGAACGCTAGCCACACGGCCGTCAGGCCCTGAAATCAAATGTCCTCATGAATTTATTTAAGGTTAAACAGTGAACGTACGAAATTTGCTTGAAAATATTATACCAAAGCTGCGAGTTCTATGAATGAAAGTTATTAAATTTACCTTTTCCCTACAATATATCACACCATACCTTTTTATTTACAATATAATAACGTGCATATTTATTAACTACCATCTTGAATATTCATGCTGTCGTTTCAAATGCTAAGGGAGTTGCTAAATTGTTTTTGAAGGCTAAATTTCGAAATATTAGTTTTTAACTGCACCTGAAATGTGGAACACATCTGATAATGAATAAACTAAGAAAGTTAATAGATTCTAGAACCTGATTTTATAATCATTGCAGATGACAGGCATCGGTATATTAAAATCTCTATTTGACAAGGTTTAATCACGTAAAGCGTTTATATTGAACACTTGACAACAAGAGTGATTGATTGTATTTTATTATAAATGATGGTCTGTGACCTTTTATCCAATCAGGAAAAAAAAATCGACCAGCCAATTTCATTGATAATAATCTAGGTTGCTTTTCGTCATTACCCAATAAACTTTTATTTTAATTTAATCGATTTATTTCGATGTTGATAACTTGATTCTTTATTTAATTCCGATCATTTGTTTTTACCAGATGTCATCCGCGTACTGCATCTTGTTTTCGATTGGTCAATTCTTGGGCGTGTTTAGGAAAAGAGTTTTTTTTTTTTTTCCGACAATAACATTTGTCCTTTCTGATATTTAATTATACTTGAAATTAATTTTTTTTTTCGATTTATTGATGCCGATTGTGAAGGAAAAAGAAATTTGAATATCATTCGATTAAATTTGTTGTGAAGTTTTGGATAGCTATTAGATAAATCAAAATTCTACATTTATAAAAACAGAATGCTACATTTATAAAAACAGACAACTTTCGTCTATTTTAACACTCTTTTTTCTTTCTTTCAACTTTTGTGCATTTTAATACCTTTTTATTTTAATACTCTGTTTTCTGATAGGTGTTTGATTTTTTAGATATATTTTTATTTGCAAAGATTGTTGGAATATCTTATCGATTTTTCCTATCGCAAATTTTTTTTCTACATCCAACTGTAGCGATATAAGAACTCTAGCAGCCCAATAAAATTTAGCCTTGGTAAAGTTGTCAGAGTTAAAAGTCATAAAATCAAGTGCAGTGCAAGTTGACAAATGTAAAAAGTCCATGGTTTCGCCCGACGCGCACGAAGGACAGGCATCATTTTAGCTAAACCAATGCAGTCCAAGTGTTTATTAAGAAAATCATGTCCTGTCGAGAGTCGGAAATTTGCACGGAGCAAGTCCACATCTCAAAAGTGATGCATGGATTTGGAACCACTAAATCAGCAATAAAATTATTTAAAAAATCTTTTTTCAAATATTGTGTACTTCGACCTGACGGCATTAATCTTCAGTATAGTCTTATTAGCAGTCTTAGACAGAATCACATAGACAGCCTGATGCACTGCATCATAATTTTGTGCCCGTAGAGCAATTATCTCAAATAATCTGCGGTATTTTATTCTCTTTCTTTTCTATTAAAAAAACTTTTCAATTGATGGATTTACCGTAGTCATCTCCGACATAGACAGGAATTTTCGGTTAGATTTTGTTAGTCAGGTTTTCAACCAAGCTGTTCCTTACAGGAAATCCAACGCGCTATACACCCCGCTACACTAAACTTAAGCAAAATTATGAAAGCAAAATAAATAAATTAGGATAAAATTATAGCCTATATAAAATAAAAGCAAAAGCAATAATTTAATGGCTTACAGTGCACTGCAATAGTTGTCTGCAATTAAACAGATGGACATCTTCCAAAATGAATATTTCTTGCACACAAAGATAAGAGTTATACTCGTATAGGGGATATGCTATACATTTAATTATGATATACTCACTTCGAAAGACAAACATTAAATATGAATCTTCAAGTTTAAAAGTTGCATAAAGATTTTTCAGAAATGATATGTTTCTCATTATTTTCAAAAACTACTGTTGCAATAATTAATATTTTGTTAAAATTACTTTGGAAAGCCTAAATGTTTGTACAACGTGTTTGTGTAGAAAATGTTTGTTTTTAGAAAACATTTGCATTATATACAGCAGAATAATGATATATTTACCATGGTGGTGATATGATAAAACAGTTCACCATCGAAATTGAGAGGAAGTCAAATTAATTAACTTACGCTAAATATTCATATTATAATTAATTAGCATACATGTTAATCAAAAACAAACATGAACATCAATATATATATGGTATATTTGCTGAACAATTACTTAAATGCAATGTACTGATTATAATTATATTTGATCATCAAAATTATGTATATATATATCGTGTTAATATTTTCATTTTAGAAAGACATTTATAGCAATGATTTTATTTGTTTTATCTAATTAAGCACTTATTAAATTATGAATAAAAATAACTCTGTTTTAGTAAATAATTTACATCGATACATGCAATTAAAGAAGATATGTTTAAAGGAACTTAGGAAAATTAGAATATGAAATTAAAATATTTGTAATATTTATTATCTGTTGTTTATATATATATCACTGATACTTTATTTGTAGACTGATTCAAACACAAAGCTATGAATTTCAAACAAAATATTTTTCTAATTTTAATTATTGACTACTAAAATCTAATCATTTATTAACAATCTTTTATTCACGTAACAACGATAATTTCATTTAACTATGATAAAAATTGAAGATAATGACAATATTCGAAACATATGAATTGATTAAATATTATCTGTAATTATTGTTTTATATTATTTTAAGTTCTATTAAAATATGAAAGAAGTCTTAGATATTGCATAAAATGTAATAATTTGCTTAATAATAGCGTAAATGTACATTATTTATAACTAATTACGCTATTAATTGAAATTCAATATATTTTTGTTTCTAAATGAAACATCATTTCATCACGATATATGGAAATAACGAAATATGTCTGTACATAATTGCACACAATAATTGTTTTTCAAATGAATTTTAAATGAAGCTCAAAATTGTTGCTCTTCTAAACAACAAGTAAAATTTTGTATTTTTAACCAATTGTTAAACGTTGATTCAGTAGGAAAGATATGTGCTACAATTCAAATTTATACTTATTTGTACACACATTTAGCATGAATACACATTTATACATGCTTATAAACACACCTTGTTTAAACGCATTATATAATGTGTTTAAGCAAGTATATCTTTATATATCTTGAATTTCTTAGAACCATAAAACAATACTTGGCAACCAATCAGTTTTTGTACCAATTATAATTTTACTAGTTTTCAACAGTTAGGTTTAACAATTGGTTAAATACAGCATACGAAAATTGCTGCATCTACTATTGTCTGTTTGCCAGCTGCATTAGAACAAAAAAATAATGTTGCATCTTTGATACTGCCAATATGCATTTTAATTCATATTCACATCCATGTTTCTGTAACTAAATCAAACATCGCTTCAACCACAATATATGAAGGCAACCCCAAATTTTCCACCACATTAACACCCAGCTACACATCCAACGATAATCACAGAACCGTTAACATTGCACTAACCAAATAATCCATGTTTAAAATTTATTAACAGCTTTTTCCAACTTCCATACTAATTATCAAACTGCTGCTACACAACATCATCCACTTCATCATCATCGTTTTTTTTTCTCCCCCTACCTTGGAACGCTGAAGCCTCCTCGAATTAATCCAAATGATTCGCTCATTTAAGGCAGAACCGATCTTTTTGCTGCTTGATTAATTATCATGAGCCGTTGCTATGGCCACACAATGGTGCAGCATACGCCTAAGTGGACAGAGGAACAGGGTGTGTTTCGCCTTAACGTATTAATTAATTCTTTAGAGTGGACGCTGGATTCATATAAGGTTTCCATGTCTTCAGGTCTTCATAGAGCTTGCACTCTCTTTGAAGTAATTGCTTGCAACCGTCATATTGCTACATTGTATATATATATAGTGTTTCGATGTTTGAGTGGGTAGTTTACTAATTAAAAAAAATAATAATAAAAATTAAAAAAAAAATTTGACATGAAAAAGTATTCATATAAAAAATAACATCTATTCCTAATTTCCTTCTTTATGTAATCCTTTATGTATATCCATCTATCCTTCTTTATGTAAGTTATTGCAGATTATTATAGTTGGAAATAAGATGTAACTACACGTCTAAATATTCAGTGATTGGTGACAATTGTCAAGTATTACGCAATCGAACTATTAGTTTTCTTCTCTAGATTTTGTTTTCGAACGACATTTATCTGGAGAAATCTGGATTCTTTCAGACAGCCGAAGTGCAATTCAATATCTGCAGAATTGGAGACTTACTGGGAGACCAAAAGGGAATAAGAGTTATTGAAAAACTCGAGAACTTCTTCTGTCCTTCATCTTCAATGGATTCCGCCCCATGTGAATTTGAAATATAATGGTATTGCTGATGGACTAGCGAAAGAAATAACTTTCATGACTCAGGTTAATGAGGAACCATTGACGTACCTTGAGCTATATTTGAGAAGTAAGGCTTCTATGTACATCTATCGGAAACAACCACCCACACATCCATGGTATCTTAGTGAACATCCTAACTTCAATTAGTTTTAAAGGTGACAGGAGAGATCAAACTGCTTTACTTGACTGTCAACTGGGCATTTAAAATCCCTGAGAATGTTTCCATGCTGCTAAGAAATTGCCAGTTTGTACCAAGTGTAGTAATGAAGAAGCCAATCCGCAACATTTAATTGCCTGCGTTAACTTGGTGTGTGAAGACCTTCTGAAGAGACCAATTTATGTCGGAGGTATTTAAGGCGAACGAACTCATGAATCTGATCTGATTTAGATTAGAGAGATTAGAAGATTAGTTTTCTTGTTACAAAATAGTCCTGGAACTTCGCAATCTAAATTATTTAGAGCATATGCGTATTCAAATGTTCCCTTTTTATTAATCATCCAGAAAAACATGCAACAAAATTTAATTGAATTTCTGACTCCAAGTCTAAATAGACAAGACTTGGTTTCATTTATCTTTTCTACGTCATTTAGAAAAATAAATTAATCATAACCAAAGAAAAATTATTGGCTCCAATATTATTTCAAGCAGTGAATTTAACTTATTAGTTATCAAAAAAATTATACTTGAATAATCATTTTAAACCTACTTGATTTAACAGAACAGTTTCTTAAAAGTTTTTTAAAATTTTCATTTTTTTTTTATTTAAATGCTTTTTTTTCAATGGGAAAAGCTTTCCACAACACTCACAAACTTTCAAGAAAAAATGCTTAAATTGTTATAAATAAAGTCAAAATATTTAAATCTAAAAATCAGAATACAATTAAAATTAATTTTTAGATAATTTCAAGAAAAATTAACAAGTCAGTACATTAAACATCAATATAAAACAATTTTGTAAAGTGAATTGTTGATCTTCCCTAAAGCTATTTAAGTTTATACATAATAGCATGCAAAAATTAATTCTTAAAACTATTGCATGCTGTAAGATAATATCTTTTACTTAATAAAATAAAGAGAAGGTTGGTTTACCTAACATTGGCATTGTGTAAGGCAAAAAGAAAGAACATTTCATTTAATGTTTTTCAGTGCATTGTTATTATAAGATACGCCACATATTTCTATTTTTACTGCTTTAAATGTTTTCTTAGTCCATGCTATGAATTTTAATAAATCTATAAAAACATTGACATGTTAATAATATTTTCCACTGTCATATAAACCTGTAATAGCTGCAATAAAACAGGTGGAAAGTTTTCTTCTTCCAAAGATCCTAGTACATTATCCAACGAAGATGAAGAAACAACAAAAGATGATCTTGTCCCCTGGGGCAATATTTTTCACTCTCTTGTATACTTTTACCTGTTCCCTTGAAGAATTAATTAACCTATTACTCTAAACACACCCTGTTTAGCCTGTCTAAATACCCTCCAATGATCATTCGTCAGTAGCAGATGGGTTATGCCTTTGTCTTTTATTCCCCAAGAGTTAAATATTACATCAAACCAACCAACCTCGGTGGTCGTAAGGAATGATAGCCATACATCTTGCATGTTCCGTTTCGGTAATGTCATGTAACCTTGCAAAACCATTCCTAATGATTCTCCTGTTAAGATTAATTTTCTCGTAAATTGGTGGAGTGCAGGTTAAATTAAAGCTCATATCAATTGCTTGGGCTTTAATAAGATGTCAAAAAATTTTATTATGCTTAGCTTATTTTTGACGTATGTGCCCATCCGTTACCTCCAGCCACATGCCACTTGCTTATGTGGCTGGAAGATTTTACAGTTTATTTTTTGGTGATTGATTATTATATCTAACTAATGGAAAATAAGATTTTCTGTGGTACTTTCTGAGCATGTTTGACTAGCAAAAATATAATAGCTCGTTTATTAAATAGGCATTAGAGAAAGTGATATCAATAGATGAATTCGAGGGATATTGTATCATCATATGTATACACATATGTTTACGTACTGAAAAAATAATTTATAATATTTCGAATGTTTAGGATTTCTAAAGCTGTACGTTTCAAGATTTTACGTTCTATTTATTTCTAATTTTACATATGCCAAAAAATATACATAAAAATTGTAGAATTATTTGGTATTTATATTTACTATATATGCATATATTTATATATAAACGTTATTTTAAAATTACATATTTATAATCACAGGAATATATAAATCGCAAGAATTTATTACTATAAAAATATATAAATTTGTAGATTTTAAATAACTATCACAGCTGTAGATGGCATGTTTCAGATACAAATTACAAGATGCTTATATATCAATTTGCTAAGAGCTATACTATCAAGAAAGAAAATAATATTTTTAATTATTACAACCTAAATAATATTTTTGATTTAGGTGAACATTTAGGATTTGCAAAAATTAGGTTAAATTAGGTTAGGATTTACAAAATGAAACAACTAAATTGGGAAAAAAAGCTTTATCAAAAATTTACATACCATTGAAGATTTAAAAAAGAAAAAAATCATATACAGACGGGATTGAATTTTGAACATAAGAAATATTTTATTCATTTTGATAGAACTTAGATAGTTTGCTCTTTCTTGATAACCAAAATTTTGGTAGTTTTGTTGGATGTTACAATTTTAATGTATTAAATTATTAGCACATGTAACTTTTATTTAAAATTTAATTTATGCTTTTATATTTGCTAAAAATTGCATATTAAACTCCCTTCCATTTTAAAATAATGGATTCATAAATAAATTTTCATTAAAATGGAACCAAGTAATATTTCACTTACTTTAAAAAATGCATTTGATAATTGTCATTGTTTAAGTATGTACGTTATTTTTGGTGGAATTTAAAGTCTCCGTTTAACACAACGATTAAAATGCCGTATATAATCTCTGATATTGAACTTCGCAGTTTTATTTCTGATACCAAGTACTTCAGTGGCCTCTTCGTGGTATGGTAGCCTTTTCGTGGTATAGTGGCCTCTTCGTGGTATACAAAAGTGAAACGTGAGCTCTCCCGTCTCTTTATGTTCTGCAAAAAAAAAAGTACCTCCAAATGCTTGATTATTGTTCGTTTACTGTAGAATTGCAGAAGATTTAGCATTACACAAAATTAACCCCTGAATCCTTTTACATAATTAATGCCAGTTTATTAGGCCTTTCCGTTAATTTCAGGATATTCACATACACGTAAATGCTCAATCTGAAGTTCAATGGTAACATGACCAGCCAGCGTGCAGGTGGGCCGGGGTTCGAACCCGTCACAGTTACAGTAAATGCTGTCTGAAATGTGGAGACATGATAGCAATTGTGATAACATTATAGAGATCATCGGGGATAGAAGTTATAGGAATATTGACATCAATAATTAGATTACTGGCTGGAGGTTGTCGGATTATTTTCTACCATAAAAAATTTGGGCAGTTAACCTTAACAATGCTCCCTTATATATATATATGTATATATCTTTGTAAATATTGTTTGTAAATAAATGAAGATTCCATAAATGTTTGAATGGATTGATCGATACTTCTCGAACCATCAGAAAGCTGCGGCTAACAAGAAAAATGGAGCCACGGAACGAAAGAAACAAGATATTCGTAGTGACACCTTATAGTATACATATGTTTATCGATGTACCAAAAATACTTTTAACAAACTTTCATCAATTTTTTGTTATGTTGAAATTTATTTTTGTTTATGCTAATTAAGAACATTTCGAAAACAGCATTGATTACTTAGTAATAATAAACATTTTTGACGAATATTTAACTGCAACATACTAGTTAAAATAAAAAAATTTGCTTGCTATAGCTAGTGGAAGTATTTTGATGGAAGTCCAGGTTCCACTTGAAGCAGAATCACATCCGCATTACAAACACGTGCCATCCTCAATAAGTCACATGAGAGCGGGTAATAATAAGTCCTCCATCACAATGGCAAGTACTGTGTGGGTACTTTCTGAGATAACAAAGTGAAAGGGAGGCGTTTATGCTCCATATGTTTTAATTAATTTCCAACAAATGAAAAATGTTTTCCCTTCAACTTCGATTCCCTAAATGAAACCACCTTGGCTCTCTCAGAAGAATTTAATTAGAGAGGAGAAGGCGGTTTTGTTCCAAGGCGGAGTAGATCTTATTTAGTGGGAATACAAAGACAAATATTTGTAGAATCCACTCCCTTTTTAGTTTCCTTGGCGCGGAAGATTCTTAATGAAAAAATAAAAATTAAAATGTTCAATAATGGACGAAAATTTCATAAGATTTAAGATGGAATTGGCCAATGGATTTAATTACTTAGTTTTATCATATCTTTTCGAAAGTATACTTTGCAATAATGAGTAGCTATGTATAATTTAGGCAATTAGTACTTTTATTTGAATAATGATTTTTAAACATAGTGGAATTATGTTATCTTTTAGATTCTTTTAATAATTTATCTGGGGTTTTTTTTTTCTGTATTCATAAAGAGTCTTTTAAATTCATAATAATTAAATGGAAATTTAAACACTTTAAATATTTGCATTTACTGGAATATTTCCAATAATATTAGACTAGCCTTTCAATAAATTTCTTATTAGCCTATCTTTTCAATGATTGCCATATTGGACTTTATTTTCAATGATTATCTTATTGAATAATTTTTTCAATGGTTTCTCATGGTTTTCTAATGGTTTTTGTGATACTCAGAAGCTATGTTCACAGAATCTCTGTTAATTTTTCAATAAGTTTAAATAAAGCTAAATTTTTTTTTCAAAATTTCATTTTCAGGGCAATTTGTGACATACAGTCTCACACTTCTGTAAGTAATCAGAATATATTTGTAAGTAGCGATTATTAATTGAATAAATAAAAGTTTCACAAGAACAGACAATTTTTAAGAAAGGGAATCAAAAGGTGAGAATGATTTTAATTAATAGCATTTATAGATTAAGTTTTTCAATGATTAACTTAGCAAAGCGAGACCACTGTGTGAGGTTTAGAGAATTTATGGCTTGCGATATTAATAATCTGCTACTAAATTTTTTATACATATATTAACAGAACCCGACATATGTTAACGCGCCAAAAAAAAGTGCATTGTAGAAAATTACATATCGCGAATATATTCTCCATGTTTCAATATATGTGCATACTAAATTTCATGGATATCGTTTGAACGTTATGTAAGATGAAATAATGCAGCACCATCTGGTGGAAAGTAACAATAAAGTGGAAAGCGCGAACATATTTTACTCGAATACATATTATTACCAATTCTTATAGCAATTGGTTGAACGATATAGAAGTTGATATACTTCAGCACCATCTGGTGGCGACTTACAATAAAGTGGATAGCATAAAACATTCTCCATGTTTTGTCAAACACACGCATATATTCATTTCTCGATATTTAAAAAGAATCCTATTTGCATTTATGAAGTTCTATTTTTAGCGTCATATTTTATAATATAAAGTAACTGTGACTTTATATATTTAAAAAAATCAGTGTCTGTTACAAAATGACGGTTCCATATACTGTGTTAAAAATATTGCTGGCTTTGAATGCACATTTTCACAATTCATATGCTTTTTGTATACGCCCATTCATGTAAAATGAGCATGAATATTCCTAGAACAGTTGGTTAAAATTGTTGCATCAATGTGTGAAATCGTTTCCTATGTATACGCTGTCCTTAAAAAATGTCCTCTATATGATGTAGTATCTTGCAATATTGCGAAAACTCTATGATTTTCACTTGATTAAGTGAAATCAACAACAATAACTAATTACTTACGACGCCTGTAAAATGTTTTTGAAAGATACAAATTTAAAACATCCCTGTGTTTTACAATCATTAATCCCACTGTAAATTACAAGGTCAACAAAATATTGCAAATATTTCACTTTGATAATCATTTATTATTGCAGGTTGAGAACTCGTTATTAACAAATGATCATTTTTGTTTGTCAGTTATCTCGATATTTAACTTCATTTAAAGATTTATTAGATTATTTATGGTTAACAAATGGAACGCACAATAAAGCATGATAATATCCCACGATTTACAAATAAAAAACCAATACATCACTTATAACCTTGTGATGAAAAAAATGGGTGTAAAATGGGCACAAATATTCCCAGAAGTGGTTAAAATAGCGGTGACAACATATGAAGTCGTTCTTTATATACGATGTCCTAAAAAATGTCCTCTATGTATCCTGTAGCGCTATGTTTTTCACTTGATAAAGTGAATATCAACAACAATAATTAATTACTTATGAAGTTTGTAAAAATATTTGAAAGATAAAATTTTAAACACCTCATTGTCTTACAATCATTAATCCAACTATAAATAGAAGGTCAACAAAATATTGCAAATATTTCACTTATAATCATTTATTATTGTAGGTTGACAACTCATTATTAACAAATGATAATTTTAATTTATCGGTTATTTAAATATCTAACTTTATTTTAAGATATATTAGATTATTAATGATTAACAAATGGAACACACAATAATTCATGATAACAACACTCGATTAACAAACAAATAACCAATACATCACTTACAACCTTGTGATGAAAAAAATAACTAATACATCACTTTTGACCTTGTGAGGGATTGCCTAATCTAATGTGAAAATAAACAAAATATTGCTGGTGTCCGATGCAAGCGTCAAAGTTTTGAAAAATGAGTATTTCATTAGATATTTTCATGTATTATTCGTATGAATTACTAAGTTTTTTAAATATAAAAACAAAGCAGTAGTCCTTTGTCTATTGTTTGTAAAAAAAATTGTTTTAATTTACCTTTCGCAATTATCTTATATAAATATTTTTTCAACCATTGTAATTTTTTTAATTCAGCAACATTCTTCATTTGACCAAGTTTTCCTGCAACGATTTTACGATTGAGATGCTATAACTAAGCATGACAGGAGATATCAATAAATAACCTCCTGTCATGCATAGTTATAAGTATATATAAATACAAATAAATAAAAAAAGGTTTTATTTAAAAATGTAAAGCAGCCTAAGGTTTTAGCTTACTAAAATCCGTTCTTTTACATCAAGAATGGACAATATATTACAGAAATACTAAAATTATTAAAGGATCAAGACTACTAATTTTGAAATGAAAAATAAATTCGGAAAAATACTAGTGACGTAGCGTGTTTAAATTAGCATATAGGTTTTATATAGGTTTATCTGTTTTTTAGCGTATAGGTTTTATATAGGTTTATCTATAGTTTTATCTAGGTTTTTACATTGAGGTACAATGTATCTGCCGACCACATAACTTAATCTAAAGAAGTACGATTTGACAATCTAACCCAATGAACAACAACAATAATCTTTTATAAATTTAGGGTTACTACAATTTGGAATTGAATTGCAAAATCCAAATGGCTTAGAAAAGGTTGATTGAAAATTGAACACTGTAACTGTGTCCTAGAAATTTTAATACAGCGCTTCGATACTTGTATACAAACACAGACTTATATATATAAAGACAGATAGATAGATGCATTTGTATTACCTTATCAAAGTTTTCATCCTATATATTAACATATGTATATATGTTCCAATACTGTATTTGAACTTGTACCCGGTACTTGTATTTTTCAATACAGGAAGAAATTATTTGATTTTAGTATGTGCAAATTAAAAAAAAAACACGTTTCATGTAATAGTGCATGTTTCTAAAATTACTAGACACCATACGTAACAGTAAATAATTTTCAAAATTTTGCTTAATATTCCATTTTGAAAATTATTAATGTATCCTTAAAATTTGAGGACAATACAGGATTTTGCGATTCAATTCCAAATTATAGTAACCCTTAATTTATAAAAGATCGTTTTTTTTTCCAAAGAGAAAACATAAAAATAAAAAAACGCTATTTGTTTTAAGTATATGTAATTTAAAAAAAAATAAAAAGAACTTGTTTCAAATAGTAAGTGTCCCTAAAAGTACTATCTACACCATCCGTAACATTAAACCATTTTCAAAGTTTTATTTAACATTCCATTTTGAAAATTATTGGTGTATTTTTTAAAAATTTTATAGCGAATCATTTAAAAAGCATTTTTCTTTTTCAAACAGTCGCAAAACCTTTTTCAATACAGAATTAAGTTACTAATTCAGGATTTTAAAAGTCAGTTCAAAAGTGTAAACCTAAATTTAATGAAATATCGTTTTTTTTTCAATTATAATTTTTTCAAAAAAAAAAGCCATTTGATTCAAGTATGTGCAACTTAATAAAAAATAAGAACATGTACTTAAAATTACTGCAGACACCTTCTGTAACAGTGAACCATTTTCAAAATTTTAAACATTCCATTTTGAAAATTAGCAATGTATTTTTAAAACTTAATAATGAATCATTTAAAAACCATTCGCCTTTCTCTAAAGCAAGCCATTTTTTATACAGGATTAAGTTACTAATCCGGGATTTTGAAAGTCAATTCAAAACTGTAGCAAACCTCAATTTATAAAATATAATTTTTTTTAATATATTTTTTTTTTCAAAAAGGAGACATAAAAAAATAAAAAAAGCTATTTGATTTAAGTGTGTGTAACTTCAAGAGAGAGAAAAAAAATGAAAAATAAAATAACAAAGAACAGGTTTCAAGTGGTACCTCATGTTTTCATTACCCTCTCTCATTTTATTGGCGGCCAGAAACGAGTCGCCATTCACTAAACATGGAGCTGTTTATTTTATTTCCTCTTACATTTTTTTTAGCATGCTGGGTTTTTTTTCACACACAAATTTTTTTATGTGTCTTCAATGGAAGCATGTGGAGTATAAACTGATTCTGGAGCCTCGAAGACTACCAATGGGAATCATATAGTAGATTTTACTCACACGTGGTTTGAATTTTTCTGGGTACTCAAAATTCGTGTAATGATATCGCTGCACACACTTTGTCATTATTATGAATGTTTTCTTCTGATAAATATGACGGTTAAGTCGCCAAATATTCCTATTGGCTTATGTACAATGAAATTTTTATGTGCTGAAAATGTTTGAATCGAATAATAGTTTGTTTCTTACATGCTTTGAGTAGGTATTATTTATTAAATTACTTTGAAGCATGAAAATGCTGGTTTTTTTATTACACTAAATCTACTAACACATAAACGTTTCAAGTGTAAAATATTATATTCCATTGTATATTAGGTTTATCATATGGTACGTGATGTGAATTTTTATAACAGTAAATTATTGTGTTAGACTTTTTGTTATACTACATATAGAAAATACGTGTTTATTTTAAAACATATAACGTTTGAAATATTAGATAACTGTGCATGTTTGTTTTAATGCTGACATTTGATCATAAATTAACTTATTATGTAAATTTCTGTGAATCTTTATTATTTAATACTAGTTTTGTTTTTATTATATTTTAATGAAAAGAAAATAAATTAAAAGTGAAAGAAATTGTATATATATATATATATATATATATATATGTATATAAATTGAATGTAGTACAATAAAAATTTTCACACTATATAAATACACACTATATTTCAAAATATAATACAGTATTAAAATACATGTGTATAAAAGGACATTGACATTCTATTCAGTTGTTATATTTAATTTTTTTGTGTAGCTGAAATTTTCTACACTAGCAACTGTGCTATTTAAAAATACCGGGATATATTTATCTGAGATTATTCGCCTTTGGAACGATAAATGTGTAGCAAATTCAGCGTTATCTAGAATTTACTTACAATGTATCCCGTGAAACTGCAATTTGGGGCGCATGGTCACAATTATAATGTAAGGAACTTCTGATCCTCCTATGAGGTATTAGGAACTTTTTTTCCTCAGATGCAATGGAAGGACATCCTGATGTTTGAATATATCGTGCCTATTCCGGCATGTGTTTTGTAGTCATTGTCTTTTCTGTTTGGGTATCAATTTCTCAAACTCTTATCAACGAAAGCATTTCAATCTTCACCAATATATTAGCAAATATATATGCTTTTCGACTCATCGTAACGTGCGTAGTTAGCATGAAAGAGGGTCCAGTTTCGCGTACACAAATGCCAAAACTATTATGTAATATGTTATTATATATAATACATAATACGTAATACTTTATATAAGTTGTCCAAATCTCTCTCTCTCTCTCTCTATATATATATATATATATATTATATCTGTGTGTGTGTGTGTAATCGTAAAAATTGCACTCATGTATATATAATGAGAAATTGTGCTATCTTTTAAGAATTAATAAAGATTTATCTCACTATATGTGATACGAAATAACTTGATGAAATATACGAAAGTCTTTACCTGCAAACAAAACACATTCCAGCGGAGACATGAAAATGGATAGCACAACTCATTTGTTTCAGGCATGCCTGGAATCTAATTAAAATACCTGAATCAAATTACATTAAAAGAGAATACAATTAAAATACTCTTTTCCCATAATAAACTTAATGACGCGCCCAAACGTTCCACCATGGAGCCGCGCAGTCTTTTCGATTGAATTTCACATCAAGGCATTAAACATCGCAGCATCAAGAATCGTTACACGAGATTTAATTAAAAATTCGATATGAATTTATGTATTGAATCCAGGACCTAAATGTTTTTAGCATTATGGAACATAACTTAGAAATCAATGCAAATTAATATACGAGCTTGAAGCTTTATAGCCTCAATAAAGTTTATCCTTATTCCTATTACTGACAATTATTACAAAATGAGTCGTATAAAGTTTTATTTTGCTTCATTTAATTTTAACTTAATTTAATTTCATACTTATCTGTATGGACATCTTTGATTCTTATCTATATGGACATCTTTGATACTTATCTCTATAGAACATTAGTTGCACAAAGCCCATCAAGATGATTTCTTGCCATGTTAGTACATCAATCAGTGTCATCAGTCATTCAACCTTAGTTGAATACACGATATCGTCTCCTTTTCTGTGGGATTATCCAGTATCGAGCATATACATGGGAAAAGACTTGTCTAAAGCAGAGGATCACTGATGCCACTACAGCTATTAATGAGGATGTGTTACAATGGCAAGAACTCATCTTGATTGTTTCGTACAACTAATGGTAACCGTATAGATTTAGAATTAGATATAGATTGGTATTAAAGGAAATAAAATTAAAATTGAATGAGGTAAAAAAAAGAAATATATATAAGTCTAATTTTGTGATAATTTGATACTTCTCTATATGAACACCATTAGTTACACAAAGCACATCAAGATCATTTCTTGCGATGTTAGCTACATCAATCGGTGCCATCAGTCATTCAATCTTAGTTGAATACCCGATATCTTTAACATAACTTGGATACCACGTACATATATCACTCCCCTCGTCTCCTTTCTTTGGGATTATCCTGTATCGAACAAATGCATGGTTAAAGACTCATTTACAGGATCACTGATGGCACAGGATCACTGATGTCATTACCACTATTGATTAGGGTATCTTACAATGGCAAGAATTCAACTTGATGTGCTTCGTGCAGCTAATGGTACCCATATAGGTTTGTATTAAATAAAATTAAACTAAAATTAAATGAGGTAAAATATATACAAGTCTAATTTTGTAATAATTTTTAATTATTTCTCTTTTTATTTACATTTTGTAATAATTTGTTTTTAATTGTAAAGAGACTTACTGGACATATTGTAAAATATTTGTTTAAAGGTATATCGTGACATCAACACTACAGTGAAATAATTCGAAAACAATTTTAAAAATGAAGTAAAGAATAATTCTTTTAAGATGTTTTTTTATTAATTTTTTTAATGTTGTGTAGTATCAAGTTTTCTGAAGTTCAATTTTGAATAATAATATATATCCTCAATCTAATCAAAAATTTACGATACACTTTAACTGATTTTTGGCTGTTATTTAGTGTCGAATTCAACTTGTTAAGGAACAATTCCCAAATAAAATTGAAAAAAAAAATAATTACTTCATTTTAATTTAAGAAACCTTTTCACAAATAAATTATGTTTTATATAGAATCGGAAGATTGATTTAAAATAATATAATTAGTAATGAGTCTAATGGACAAAAAAATGTACAATAGTGATTTACAGATAATTTTTTAATTTATCTGGGTTTTTTACTATCTTTTTAGTGATAAAACAACTTTCTCACCACTTTCGAGTTTTCATACAATCATTTTATAAAATATAAGCTGTTTGGTATATTGTTCGATTATTACATATATTTATATATATATAATAATCGTAATGAGATAATATATATATATAGTAAACTGAATTTCTAATAAAAGCGGTATTAAATTAGTTTATAAACGTACAAAATATTCCAGAAATGTAAATACACGAAATAAAGTAATTTACTGAATGTGTTCAAAAAAAAAAAAAAAAAAAAAAAAAAAAAAAAAAAAAAAAAAAAAATCCTATAGTGAATATTTAACAGTAAACGTTTTTTATATTCATCACATTTTAATTTACTTAATCGATCATCGACAGCAATAATTTATTTTCTTTCATTAATTAGTTTTTAATAACAATATTTTACTTTTCTTTCAGATCAGATAACATTGTTTGCGAAGAATACATTGACCATAGCATCTGGTGTGCATGATCTTAAAAGTAAGTTTTATAAGCCTTCTATAAAATTTTAAATATTATTTACAAGTAGTTTTATTACTTCTATCTCGCTCTTATTACCAATCACCATGATTTTTTTTAAATATTTCAGTGGCTGATGCTAATATTAAAGATCCGATAAATGATGATGTGATGAAACATATTTCTCACATTAGTTCAAAATTTAATTCTTTAATATCGCTAACTAACATAGTGATAACGAGCGTTGGGATATCTGGTCTGGTTTGAGTTTACTTCTTACTGTTTTACTCTGGTTTATGTGTGTTACAGTCACTGCTTTCAGAAACGAAGAGACTCGTTGGAGAATGTGACAACTTATTTAAACTGTCTCGTATTGATAGGTATGTTATCTGGGGCGAATTTCGATGTGTTTTTCCATACTACAAGCAATTATCCCTAAAATTTAGGAAGGCAATGTTTTCCCTTCAACATCAGTTAACGCCTTTTTTGTGGAACATGAGGCCCACTGATGTTCAACACAAACTCAAACTATTGACTCAAAATATTTTCTTTGTTCATATTTTTCACTCATTTTCTCCCTAATATTTTAATGAAATTCCTTAATATTTTAATGAAATAGTAATTCCAATTACACAAGGTTACACAAAATTCTTAACCCTTTATTGACCCTTGTAATTTTAAAGTCACATGCTAATATATCGACATTTCCCAAAATAATTTTAGTGTTTTCACAACATAACATATACATATTAATCATGCAATGTCTCACCGATAACCAATAACAATATTTATGATAGTTGGCAGCACCATCAACCTAAAATAAATAAATATATACAACCTCTTTTGCAATTGGCATCAATTGTGCTTCTGTTTGTGTTTACTAAATAAAAAAAGAATACATAATAGCTCTGGATTTGTATTAACAACAGCTCTGGATTTGTATTAACAATAGCTCTGGATTTGTATTAACAATTTGTCAATAACAACTAATTTGTTTGAATTTCAATAATCGTTTTGCTACTATTTGCATATTAAACAATTTCGTGATTTTCAAGTTACAGTGGGCTGTTATGGTAGATTTCGGTACATTTAGGATAATGCATGTGTTTCTTCTTTTTTCAGATTTATACCAGAATAGGGATACAAAATCACATAAAAATAATAGAGGAATTTGAATTAGACACATTAACTGCAATAGATCGGAAGATTCGTTTATTGCATTTATTATTTCTGCGAAAAGATGAATAAGCACATTAACCATTTTTTTCAGACAAAATAGCGTTCAGGCTTTGAAACAATAATTAAATTGGTGATAATAGTTTTCGAACTGTAAATAACTTTCAGCAGATCGAAAAATATCTGCATTAGTTTACAAAACAAAGCTGAAAGAAAATATTCAGCTTAACTGAACGTGCGTGAAATGCAATAAAGAGGAAAGAGTGAAAATGCACTCAGTTTCAATTTCAATTCATATATTTACCTGAATTCCAGAATCGATTTCAGTAGTGTTGAAAGTTTTTCATCTGGACAGCATGATCGTGAGCTTTCAATGAAATCCCGTTATCCTAAATATATACAACGAAATAGGAAAGTGGATGTTGAAATATTCAATGTTTCTATCTGGACAAGATTTTCCTACTTTTTTTGGAATAGAAATACAGGTCCCGAGAATATTAGAAAGTAGCGTTTTGAAGAAAAACATGTTTTTAAACATAAATGGCGATTCAGATGCTTTAGATTCTTCCGCTTTAGCTGTGGTGCATTTTGTGCCAAAACTGAATCGTTGTAAACTTGCCAAAACCGTTTTGGATTTTCAAAAATATGCTTTTACGGATGCAATTTCGATAAACGGGTTATATTTGTGAAAGGATTTGAACATTGTGAGTCTCATGCTTTGAAACCTATAGCGTTACAATAATTTGTATCGCAGTTCCAATTTTCTATCTGTTTTCCTGAAAAGTAGATATAGACAAAAATGCAAAAGAGTTAATAAAACAAACTATGTTAAAATATTAGAAATATTAAATTTTCCAGATGTTTTACAGATTTGTCTACTTGCAATAGTTTGCTATATTACTGAACTAAAAAGTTTTCTTCTTGTAAGGATTGTTTTCGATCTTCAATCTTCTTTCGAACCGATTCGAAATTTATTTTTATGGATGTTTCGATATGTTGATTATATTTGTAAAACAATTTGCAATTATATCTTTGAGCTTCATGCGTTGAAAATAGGAAATCATCAGAACAATTTGATCTAAAATTTAATTTTCAATCTGCTTTCTTAAAGGAAAGGTAATTTTAGATACAATACAAATATATAAATGGATTATTAAACAAAATATGCAAATTTACACATTATATATAATAAATATGTTACAAATTAGAATGACTACGATATATTTATTAGAATATAATGCCAAATCCATGATATTTTATACTCCCACAAAGGATTGGTTTGGTTTGTCGCTCTACGGTCATTTTGTGCACACGTGGGCTAAACAGACAGGGACCTACAGTTTAACGTGGATTATGAACCACTAACAAACAACCATGCCACCACCAGGATTCAAACCTGAAACCTATAGTACGAAAGGCACAGCACTAGCCAATCGGCCATCAGGCAGCCCCACAAAGACGGTAGAATGAGATAATATGTAAATAGGCATTAACACTATCATACACTTCCGCTAAATGGAAATCAGTTATAAAATATGTGAAATTAATGAGTAATCACCTGAGTACTGGTTAGGAAAAATAGGCATAAAATTATTTTTAAAACTGAAAAGTAAATCAATAATGCGACTGATACAGTGCATGATATAGACAACATAAAATCTTTATTGGAAGTAACTTCATAAATTTTTGCTTAAATCTGATTCGAAGGAATAAACTGCTAATGGCAAATATATACCCGCAGATATAAAGACAACGCTATCAATTTTCACTGGAAAATACAGTTTATTATTAATGTTGAAAATTGATTTTATGCACAAAAGGACAAGGTAAAACACTCGGAGAAAAGTTAATTTTGTTAATTTTTTTAGGAAATATTAAACTTAGTTAATTTTTTTAGGAAATATTAAAGTTAGTTAATTTTTTTTAAAGGAGAAATATTAAATTTTGGTAATAAGAATTTTGTTAAATTTTTCCGATGTTTTGTTCCAGATTATTTAAAAACCAAGGTAAATAATTTTAAGATATTACAATTTGAGAATTGTTAATTCATTAATCAATTGTGTAAAGCAAATTACTTATTTATAAAAAAAAATATGTTGCATAATAATAGAGACGCATAGTGCCATAACTATAAAGCATGATTCAATTCCGCAATCATAATCCGATTCGATAGGACCAGTGGTAACGTGCATAACGTGCATGAGGCCTCAGGTTTGTATTCGCTGGCGGCAGCAGTTGCAGTCAATGGCAATTGTGACAGTAATGTGTGTAAAGCAATTGTGACACCAAAGCCCGCATGTGCATTTCGCATTGATAGATAGGATGCCTAATACAAATCTTGAGAGTGATTGCGGTTGCATGTCTTAATGTGGTAGAATTATCCCTAAAAATCCCCCTGGAATATAATATCTTATCTTCATCATCCGTTGGTATACTATTCATGGGAGAGCATATGGAGCCGACCTACAACTATATTTTAATTATAACTTATTTATAGCTAGGAAATATTATAAGAAAGTTTTTTTATTGAAGAGCATCAAATGCTAATAGTATATTATTTAAAAATGCTTTTTCAAATGCTAAAAGGTATCGTACGTGACATTGCAAAACGATAGAACTCTTCACGAAAGAATTTCACGAAAGCAACAGTAGTAAGTTTTTGCAACTAGATTCAATCCGATAAAATTTATATATATATTTCACTTGTGAATGAGCTACGGAATTTTAAATTTGAGTTAAAAATCTGCTAAAATGCTTTCAGACCCATATATTGCTGACTGTGATGCATACTTTTAGATGTACCGCGCATACAAAGTGCACTCAATACATCGCATGCAAAATGGAATTCATTCATGCATTTTACGTTCGAGAGGGGAGGGGGGAGTACAAAATCGTGACCTGTCGTATATTCTTTGGAAGAATTTGAATTCCATTTTTATGTAAATAAAATATGTTTGAAAATACTGCTTTTGTTGTGCATTCGGCGCTTCAATCTGTGCCATTTACTACTGATGTTGTTGAATTGCAGTTACGACATGCATAGGATGGTAAAAGGGAAATTTTTAGTAAGAGTGAATCAATTTATAATCAATTATTAAACACTACTTGCTTATTGAATTCCTTCTATTAGCTCACACTCTCCCTATATATATCTTGTTCAAATTTTCAATCGCTCATAAAATACTTTTTATTCATCCATTCACGTTCAAATACATTTTTTTAAACTTGTAGTAGATGACACTGGATGTTAATACAGTTTTTTTTCAAATATTAATTCAGTAATTAAATTTAATTAATTAATTTTTGGGGTTTTTTTTATATTTAAGTTGCATATATCCAACAATAGGTGGTGCCAGATAAACTTAAAAAATGAATTAAAATGATTTATAAGGGACATTCGCAATATAGTGGAAAAAAAAGTAGGAATTTACTTAAATTTTTTATATTTTTTATATTACTTGTTTTGAATGAAAAATACTTTATAAAGGGGACCTCCAACAGTTATATGTTACCCTTTATGTGTTAGAAAGGTGAGGGGGGAACCCCCGTGGGCCTCATGTGTATCACTATGCCATTTTGTAATGGTGTGTATTTGAAGGGAGGACAGTGCCTTTCGGGAGGATACTTAAGAGTAATTTCCCCGCCTTTGCGTGTGGTGTGAAATGAAACCCGTAAAACTCCCAACAGGCAGTCTGACTATCGATGAGAGATTTTTGCACACATTCTCACAATAGTCATCGGATCTTCTTGTTACCAAAAGCAGTGACTACAAATACAAGTGCCACTAGCGATTCGACTCATTGTTCTGAGGCCTGATGGACAATTGGCTAGCGCTATGACCTTTGGTACTACATGCGTCAGGTTCGAATCCGGACGGTCACATGGTTGTTTGTTAGTGGTCTGGAATCTACGTTAAACAGTAGGTCCCGGTCTAATTATCCTAAAGTTTACAAAATGACCGTAGAGCGACAAACCAAACTAGACTCGTTGTTTTTTAGTTGCAATTTCTGAAATAGTATCTCTTTTGTTTTATGTAAAATGCGTCAAAATAATTTTTTAGAAAATTTCTACCAAATTTGGTTTTACACTGAAATTTTATTTGATAATATTATACGGTCGCAATCTCTATCCAATCTCATTGTCCCTGAAAATGGTCAATGTGAAACGCTCAGCACGGAATTTGAACTACGCCTGTATACAAACTATCGAGCCACGAAAACTCTTTATTTCGAAAATATAACATTTGGTTTTATGCTTATAAATTAAAATAAAAATCTTATTATAAAATAATATTTATGTCTTGAAATATTAAAATTAAACTTATAAAATAAGCAAAGAAATAAAACAGTTAAATTTTCTTAATCGCTGGGATTCTTTGAATAATGGCGCATCTTTTTTTTAATATGAAAAATGATTGTTATTCTTTAATAGAAAATTTAAAAAAAAAGCATTTTTGTTTCGGATTAATTTTAAAGGATTATATTAAAGGATAAAATTAATTAACAACGTTAAATTTTATCTTTGTTCTAACACAAAACATATTTATTCATAAGTAAAGAATGCTCTAATCCTCTATTTATAAGTTATCTCCTTTTTTTATATATATATATATATATATATATATATATATATATAAAGTGGCAATAAGTCTTATTTTATTAAAATAGAAAATTCTTATAAGGGTAAAAAGGAATGACGAAGGAAAATATTCTAATTAGGTTAATCACAGACTTTAGATAAGAAAGTAATAATACAATATATTTCATAGAAAATCAATGTCATTCTTAAGATTGCTTTTAATAGGATAAATTTAATTAGAAGGCATATCTTCTAACGTATATATGCATTCACATAACTAATTAAATTGACATAAAATAAATACAATTAGATGGACAGAAGCTTTCTAGTAAGTATCGTTAATTATTATTTTACAATTCCTACTATTAGTTCACACTCTCCCTATCTTGTTCAAATTTTCAATCGTTCATAAAATACTTTTTATTCATCCACTCCAGTTCAAAAACATTTTTTTTAACTTGTAGTGGATGACACTGGATGTGAATACAGTTTTAACAAATACTAATTCATTCATTAAATTTAATTAGTTAATTTTAGATTTTTTTTAGATTTAAGTTGCATGTATCTAATAATAGATGGCGCCAGATGTAAGATAAAAATTTCAACTTTATTTGTAAAGGACTTTTCTGCAATAGAATGAAAAAAAATGTAGGAATTGACTTAAAAATTTTTTTTTTATATATATATTACTTGTTAAAGGTAACTTTTAGATAATAAATGTTGCGATTGCTTGTTAAACTACAAAAAATAAATTAGATACATAATGCTTTCTACAAAATTTGTATCTTCCTACTAACTTAATTCCGAAATTAAATTTGATAGTTAATTACATATATATAACAATTATTTTCATACTAAGAAAACGTCTGACCTTTTCTTAAGATACATCCAATTTTGCAGAAGTTGACATCTAACGAAGTTATCTCGCCAAATTTGGCACTGCTTCGCTTCCAAGCCAATTTGGCCTCACGTGAAATGCTTTTATCGAGTAAATCAGCTTAGCGGAAGCTTTTAAAACTAATATGGCCTGAAGAAAATACACGATTTTCATGTGAAAGTACCTTTAAAAGGATCTGTCTTTTTGACTGTCCTCTGTCTTTTTGAAAAGGCAATGCCTCTGAGGATATTATCCTTATCAAGTAAATGGAGTTCATTAGTACTTGAAATGTGTAATTTTGAAAAGATAGCGCGAGGGTCTGTTGATAATTAGAATATTTAACTATCTTAAAGGAAAACCTTTGTGTGGGTTAAACTTTTAAATCGATTTCTTTAAGGGATAGTAATCAGTTAACTTCAAGTTTATTTAAAATTATTGGCCTTTCCAGGCTTCAAAATTACGATGCTGTTAAATATGCTTAAGTATAAAATAATAACTATTAATTTTAATGGTATTTTTATATTTTTAATTCCGTATATCGAAGAATTAGCTTATTATTTCTTACGAAATTTTTTATTCAAGAAAATGTTGTTGTTCTAATGCAGCTGGTAATACAGAGACAGTTAATCTTTATGCTCAAGGGCTGCACCGCTGTTACTCATTTAGCATTACCCAGGGGTGCATGTAGCTTGAAGATAAGCTACAGACGCGGTGTAAAACTAACCCCGCAACGCTCTACGATCATGTTAGATAGGGACCTATGGCTTAAAGTGGTTTCCGAACTACTACAAACATCCATGGCACCACCAGGACTCGAACCCGAAACCTGTGGTACCGAGCGCCGGAGTCCCTTGGCCATCAGGCCCCTCATTCTAGAATATATAAATAAGTATTTTGAACCTGTTTAAATTCAGTTTTTAAGAATTTTATTTTAACTATCTGTCATATAAAAAAATATTTTCAAAATTTAATTGTGTTTTGGATATAAAATGAATTGTGATAATATACGCAGCTAGTATGTAGCAGGATTTGCATTTGAATCCAATGGAGTTCTACATAACAATTATTATAATCAGGAACGAGGAGACTCGATGGCAATTATGGCAATGAGTGTATAGCATCTCGCATTGATAGTCACGCTGGCTGCTCACGCTTTTTTCATACAACTCATAAATGCGAAGAATTACCCCTAAATGCCCCCAAAATACACTGCTTTCTCTCCGCCATTCGTTCGTGTACCATTGCTGGTAATAGATTGAAACCGATGTTCAACAAAATCAATATCATATATTAAGCTCAATCACCAAATACTAATAGACAAGAAATGTGAGAGTTGGAAAATTTTTAAAATAACGAAGCATTTTTTTTAGTTTTGATTTCTGAAATAATACATTTTTGTTTTATCTAAAATATGTCAATTTTTTTTTTAATATAATTTTCTTTCAAGTTTAGTTTGGCGCTGAAATTACATATGATATTTGAAAAGAGTTTTACGATTTAGGACAAATTTAATCATTGAGGATTCTGTTATATTTTTATTTATTTATTTATTTATTTTTTTTGTCATTTTCTGAGTTGAGCATTTTTAAAATAATATTATGCAGAAAACTAAAATCATACGCATGTTGTTAAGTTAATATTATAGGCGTACTGTTAAGCTAATACTATACACATATTATTAATCTAATATTATACGCATATTATTAATCTAACATTATACTTATATTATTAAGCTAATCTTATAAAAGAATATAAATCTTTCTACATTCTTTTATAGAAAATAAAAATTCCGATGCTAATCTATGGGACTCATGGGCTATAACATGTATAAGTTTTTACTATTTGCTAACATCAGTTGAAAACTGTAAAAAAAACAGATCAAATAATGAAAAAAATTTATTACTCTCCTATTTAAATAATTAAAAATTTTCAATTTATATGTTTGCCATCTTATATAAATAAATCTTCATGTAAAATTGTAAGTCACATTTTTTTATTATTAAACTTTCTTCTAATAAGAAAGGTAGGGAAATTTAATATTTCATAAAAATATATTTTAATCCGTACCCAGTGGTTAAATAGCCATTCAATGAATGAGAAGCTTTTTAAATTTTACGATTTTGGTTTTTAAGAAAAGTATTACCTTACTGAATTAATTACGAGGAAATAAATCAACCCTCCGAGCTTAAAAGTTATTTTAAATTCCGCAAACAATGTAGTATAGTGTATATTTTGAATAGAACTTTTTTTACGGTTTCTTTTAGAAATTTCTTAAATATATTGTTGAATCAACTTTTATCTAACATTTTATTAACGTTTCTTATCAAAAAAACTTTTTTTGTTTCTTAGGTTTTTGTTAATGCAAAACATTATTATTATTTTTCGAAATTAAACAAATAATTTCGAGAAAAAAAACTTGCGTAGATTATATCATATATAGTAGTGTATATCCATTTCTTTTATTCTAAAATTATTAATTGTCATTTATAATGACAATTATAAATGACAAGTAATCTAGATATATTTTAATTAGTGACTAAAGTGTTTTTATAACATAATACGTGGTACAATAAAATAAATAAATGCGTACAAATATATACATTTATAAAAAGATGTACATGTTACATTGCAATTAAAGAATTTTAAATATCTGCCTTTTATAATATCGATATTTTTTTCATGTCTAAGAAACTGAAGTAACTAATTTAGAAAATAAGTAATGTTTGCTAAAGAAAAAAAATTTTCTTTTTTATTTGCAGCAAAACCTGTTATCCATTTTTCAGTCCTAATCTATTCTTCTTACTTATAACTACAGTTTTATAAAATGTGGTTCCCGAAATTCTACTTATTTTTATCTCTAAAATGGTTTCAAAGATATACATTGTACTTATGGTCGAGATGACTGTCAGTTCTTAAAGACATTTTTTTCCAATTTATTTCTTTTCCTGCTAAACTTCTGCATTTCGAAAAAATTTCTTACAAACCATAACTCCTCTTTATCAATACCTTACAGCAAGATAACCTAATCCACTTCGTGTATTCTCCACTTCGTGGCCATTCTCAAATATATCTAACCTCATATTGACAAATCGTGAGCAATTCGGTTGGGATTATCTGGTTAAGATCTTCCTGGCATGTGTACCTCTCTCCGCGGTAGGCACAACGTAGGAAAACCGGTAGCGATTCCTTCCTTGGCGAACAACCCTCTTTTAAAACAAGTCTAAATTACGATCATGGGTATATTAAATTGTGTTTAAAATATCTTGTCGCCGACATGGACACTGCGCTATCTTATCTCGCCACGGCGACTGTCTGGGTCTGTTTCTTTCTTGCTGCAGATCTCTCATTTGGATGCACAAAGCCACTTCCTTGGCATGAAAGGAGCCTCTCAGTAGTGCAAAGCCTTTCAAGACTTACCGTAAATGGTGGTAGTCGGTGACTAACTAGTCAGCCACTCAAGAAGGCGATCGGATGGCTGCATGCATTTCCGGTCACTTGCTTTTGGGGTGTAATTGCCCGAAAAGGGGATTAGGATGGTAATGGGTTGCTCTTGTCTTGTCTGGAACTGGATTAGAAGACGTGGTCAGGGGTGATTTATGGGAATGTCCCAAGGTTGCTTTTGAGATTTATGGATATTTTAGAAGACACACAATTGTGTACGAATTGTTTAATTAAAATTATAAGACACAATATAAACCTATACTTATTTTATGCATTATTTAGAAGTGAGGGAGGGTTTTAATAATATACCTTAATACAATTCAATGTGATCTAATAAGCATTTCATTTGTAATAACAAATGGAAAGTGTATGAGGGTATGTTATAATTGGGGGACCATGCTGTACTTGACTTGACGTATGTTTGAGATCTACGTTGACTGATTGGCTGCTTTGTTATAGTTACCATGTTACCATAACATGGTATACCATGTTATAGTTTGAATTCCATGTTATAGTTTCAATACCATGTTATAGTTTCAATACCATGTTATAGTTTCAATACCATGTTATAGTTTCAATGTACCAGTCATTTGCTGCATAACGGATATGTTTTACGTTGAATTGATTATAACAACAAATGTGTTAATTTCTAAATAATTTCAATTTACTTTTATAGCTTTATATTAACTTTTTACATCTTTTGTGTTTAACTTATTTGACTATTTGGCTATTTTGCAATAATTACACTGTGAAATTGAGCAACATGATTATGTTTGAAAATAAAGTCTTTGTCGGTTATTCTTTTCAAAAATATTTTGTGACAGCTAAACAATTTAGAGAAATTATACTTCCACTTAAGATGCTGAGTTTAAACATTATGAAGAGTCAGTCAGTTTTTATTTTATTTTAAAGATATATCCAATATTTATATCTCTTATAGATATATATCTAATATATATTTAATTAATATACACATTATCCCTGATTTAAATTACCTGTAGAAAATGCATAAATATATAATTTCTGAGAACTTCTGATGTCCCAAGTTGTAAATAATTTGTTCCAAGTTTGTAGTATACAAATTAAACAGGAAATACATTTTAAAAATATTTTTTCAATGTAAAATTATGTATATTTTGTGAAGGAAATTTTACTTATTAAATTTATGTTGTGAATATTTTTTGATAATTCAACATATTATTTTACCATATCTTTCGATTTCTAAAAACTAATGAATATTGTGGTGTTTTAAATGTAAACAAAACAGCCCAAATATTCTTTTTTTAAAAAATCTCAAACTTAGATGATTTATATATTTTTACAGAATTTACTCTTGTTTTTTCACTGATTAGTTTGATATTATACACTTTATATGTATATTAAATAATATATTCTATATTATTAAGTATTCCTATTAGATATTCTTCAAATTTTTAAATCTTACACAGAAGATTTTTTTTAAACTGAAAAAAAAAATTCCAAAAGGAAACTAAATATGGGGGAATATATATATCTGGAGCAAGGAATATTTATAAATTAAAAAAAAAATGTGACTTGCTTAAGTTTATGATAACTTACCACATAACTTAACATAATAATTTTTTCCCAAAAATGTCTGTCTTATTTGTGCTCAAAAAACTCAAATATATCTAATTTTTTAAAAATTTAATTACAACTAATTAATCATCAATTGATGAAACTAATAAAGTCCTCTTTTTCCCCCTTGAATTTGAGGCCTTTCTTTATTTTTATTATTTTTTTTTTTGCTCGTATCAATTGTGCTTTTATGTACATCATAAAAAAATTGAATTCAAATAATAATAATAACGGATTATAATAATAACTGCTTTGGAGGCCTGATGACCGATTGTCTGGTGCTCAATTCCATAGGTTTCGGGTTCGAGTCGTTGTGAAAACTGATAAAAAAACTGTTGAAATAGTTTTAAGAAATAAGATTTTAAAAAAGCCTTTTTAATGTACAAAATAAATGCTAATATAAAAGTAAACAAAATGAAAGCTTTTTTTTTCTTTTCAAAATATATTTACTCAGACTTCATAGCCTATTATTTCCTACATCCTTGCAATGGTACTTCATAGCGTAGTATTTCTTATTTCGAGGTTTCGAATGTCTTTCTAAGTACATGGACGTGGTTTCTTCACAACTGAAATGCTCCATCATTTTCGTACACAGAGGGGGAAAAAAAGAAAAAGAGTATTCCGGGGAGATCAACACGCCATTTTCTGGAAGCTCACTCAACGCAACTGTTTTATTTTGTCTTATTTGCTGTTTTTCCAGAGTACTATGTCTTCAAAGGGACGAGGTTTTCCAAAAGGAAAGAGAATAAATGATCGAATATCTGAAACAATTCATTATTTTGTGAGCGTTTCTCTTCAACTAAATAAATCTTTTTTCAGCCTCATTAGTGAAGGGTATAAATGAACGTTTTACAAGGTTTTGAAAAAAATTGAGTTGTCAAAAGAGAGTTTTGGGAAACACTTTATTGTAAAAAAAATGTTCGTTTACAAATATAAAGGATGTTTTTTAAAAAAAAACTGCTGCCTGAAAGATGACAACTTTATATATCTGTTCACCTACTAAAGCATAACCCACTTATAAAAAATAGTTTTGAATTATGGTACATAAGAATTGTAGTTCAGTGTCTTTAAAAAAGCAACAAATTGCTTAAATCTTAGTAATGTACTTGCTTATATGAGTAAAGAGTTAATTATTTTTCTCGCAAATTACTTTTTTAATCTCGAAAAGACTTCAATTTATTCAATTTGCAAATGTAAAAAAAAATCATTCTGTTAGCATTCGTAAATATAAAAAAATCATTATGTCGATATTCATAAATGAAAAAAAAAAAAATCATTATGTCGAAATTCGTAAATGAAAAAAAATAATTATTTCGGTATTCGTGAATGTAAAAAAAATATAACGTTGATATTTATTATTATTTCATTAGAATAATCTAGCAAATCAACATGAATTTTTGTCATATCATCGTATTCAAAAATTATAGATAAGAGTCTTTGAAAAACGACCATTTCCTGCAAATTTTGATGAATACCTTTATGGATTTAAGTAGAGTGTTAATTGATTTGGGGTCTGGCGCTCGGTGCTACAGGTTTCAGGTTCGAGTCCGGGCGGTGCCATGGATGGATGTAGTGTTCGGAATCCACCTTAAAAAATACTATACATAACAAAAAAAAATGTTTTTATTTACTGTGGTAAGAAATTGTATGCGGTTTTGTGCTAATATTTCAAAACTTGAAATGACTTTTGCTTATTAGTAATAATTATTTTATTCCATATTTAACAGAAAATTCACTTGATAAAACCCGTATCTTCAAAATTAAAATTTGTAAATTGTATGTGGTAGAATTTTCTTTTAATTTACTTTGCAATAAATAATTTCCTCTTTCTTAATGTTCCATTTTTATCTATATGGTGGCACTTGGCAAAAATCATCTCTCCAAACGTTCTAATAATTTTTTTACTCACAAATTAAACCAATGATACTTTTATTCAAATAAAATAATACATAATGACAAATTAGAGATTATCACGAACTTAAAAGATGTATCCTTCATACGGTTGACCATTTAGCTGGTAGTAAATAGATTATTAGATATCAAACATATAATTCCAATTCAATTATAAGTCAATCAAATATTCGTACAAAATGTACATGATTTACATGACAAAGCAAAATGTAACCCTTTCGTGCTTAGATAGAATATATTATATAATTACTTTGCTGAATTGTAAGCATTATGTTCGCTATTCTATCCGTCTCCTATATCAAACGGGCAGTAAGCTGCATGCCGTCGATTTGAATACTAATATATTAAACAAGATCTACTTAAAATATATTGCAGTATTGATTATGCAGAGTAGAACGCTTCATGACTTTGCAGAATGGCAATAACCGTCATCAATGATGACTACTTTAGAACTAGTTGGTCATATTAAATGGCTTTAAAGGTAATTCAGTTTCACGTCAATATGTTTATTTAGTCATGTAAAATGTTATCGAGTTTTATGACGGGTTAAGTCAGATTCTTTAAAACGCAATATATAATATCGTGTCCAAAAAATAAGACCAGTTTTCAATTTAAATTTCCAGGCATATGGTTTTTCAATTTTTTTTCTTTTTTATGCTGTTGGCACTGTCCTTGACATCTATGTGAAATTTGACATCGAAATATTCATTAGTGCTTGAATTTCGCTTGGTTTTATGAGATGCTAAAACTGATTTCAGTGATTTTTGAAATGTCTCTTCAATCGACTCAAAACGGTTTCCCCGAAGTGGTCTTTTGAATTTAAGGAATAGACAGAAGTAGCACGATGCTAAATCAGGTGAATACGGTGGCTGTGGAACGATATGGGTTTCATTTTTGGCAAAAAAGTCACAAAGAATCAATGTAGTGGGAGCTGGCGCATTCAGTGTTTTCGGTACCAAACATGATTCGACGCGTTTGAAATTCCAACGGAATTTTGAAATTCCAACATCATCAGCAAGGTCTCTAATTGTAAATCGACGGTTTGCAAGCATCAAATCTTTAATCTTTTGGACGTGAGCTTTGTCGGTTGAGGTTGGTGGCCGACCAGAGGGTTCTTCGTCTTCAACGCGTTCTCTGCCTTCTTTGAACTGTTTTTACCACTTGTAAACATTTCTTTCTGATATAGAAATGCTCACCAAATGCCTTCTGCAACATTCTATACGTTTCCGCAAACAAAATTTAACGCAAGTTCTATTAATTCGAACATTTCAAAAATCGCCGGAATCAGTTTTAGAGTCTCACAAAGCCAAGCGTACACTCCAACACTAATGAATATTTTGACGTCAAATTTCACACAGATGTCAAGGACAATGCCAGTAACCTAAAAAAAGAAAAAAAAATTTGAAATTTCTTAAGCTCGGGGAATTTTAAATTGAAAATTGGTCTTACTTTTTGGACACAGTAGATGCAAGTTTGGAATTTCAAGTAAAACCTAAATATAGAAAGGGACCTAGCATTATAAAAAATCAAACAAGTCCCAAGGAATTAAAAATGAATCAAAGTGTCTCTGCCGGCAATGCAACGTCTAAACAATTTCTGTTTTTCGACGTAAGACGTGAACAATTACCTTTCAAATAATCGAATGTGTTAAAAAAAAGAATTAAAAGTGATAGAAATTACGAAAAATTATTAAAATCTAACATCTTAACATGGTCAAAATTTATTAATGTTTCGCGGCTCTTCTGGCTTTCTTTACACTTAAGTTTCACTCCTTGAATGCTTGGCATAGCTCGTTAGAAATTCTTAATTTGAGTCTTTCTATAATATTTGATCCACGTTCACGTTGAAGTAGCAATTTTGAGTGCGCTTATAGATTATGATTATTTTTTCTTCTTTCATTGAAAATCTTCTTAGCTCTACGTAATTATTCTCATTCAGTTTTATGTAGCAGGTGTAACCCCCATTGAAGGTTATATATCCTGTAAATATATATATATATAATTATTTATTTAAATTTATTTATTTACAACAAGTATATATAAGCAAAGATTATCTACATTAAAAATACACGATTTACAACCTTCAAAGGGCTACTACACCTGCAAGATCAAGTTGAATGAGAATAATTATATAAAGCTAACAAGATTTTCAATGAAAAGAGAAAAAATAATCATAATCTATAAGCTCATTCAAAACTGCTACTACCTGGATCAAATATTTTATTATAGACTGAATACATTTATATATATATATATGAAAGGGAATATTACATTTGCGCAAAATTCTTTTTAAATTTAAAAATTTAGTGGTTTATACATCAAAGATCATTTGCGTAGTCGAACTTTAATAAATCGCACACAATTTTTAAAGATTATAATTAAAAAACATATGTACATTTTACAGATTGTTAAATTTGATCTTTTATAGTAAAATAAAAACAAGAAAAATAAATGGCCCTAAACTGGATATTATAATTTATTAGTTTAATCTCACGTTACAAAACCCGGACTGAAACCAAGTGTCGAAATTCGAAAAACGAATTCTCTTTCAAAGAAAACGCATGCCGGGTTACGAAAACAGGCCCATCAAAATATTTAAATATTGATTCAAGCCGGCGTGCTGACCTCGGCTAGATACCCGCGTTCACCTGCAAGTTCAACAAGGGACGTGTTTTCTTAGAAAAGGCGGGGGAAAAAAAGTAGAGTTCTTGAAAGACGGGCGATAACAGAATTAACCTGGCAGTCGATGATGTCTTCAGGTTACTCGCAGCTCGAAGATTCTCCAGAATTCACTTAGGTGCTCATAATTAAGGGACCCTGATAAATTATGTACTGAGAAATGAAGTGTTAGTAGATTCGCTTTACATGAAAGTTACTTGTCGAAAGTTTTCTGAGTCAAGTTTGCATGCATATAAGTTGAGGCATTCAATTTTGAAAGCTACTTATCTATTCAGTTATAATTGTTTTCTTATTATTTAAATTCAATTGATTTTCTATCTACAAATATTTTTCAGCATCCTCACTTTCAAAGTACTCATTTTACTTGAAATAAAAATAATTCAGAAAAATTTAGCATAAGTGGAATTTTTTTTTTATTTACCTAGTTATAACATGTATTAAAAGCATAGGTAAAATTAATAAATTAATTTAAATAGGTAAAATTAAATAACAGGTAAAATTATTTTGTCTTACTTAATGCCACATTTATATGTATTTACTGCATATCTATATAAATGGGGCAATATTTGTATATGTATAAATGTGGTAATATTGTTTATGTATTTAAGCCACGCTATTTTTATTTAAAGATTAACATTATCTATTTTACATGAGACTTTCCAATTTTGTGTGTTGAATCAAAATAGATTAAACCTGAATTATCATTATTATTATATGACATTTTGTTTCGATTTAATTATATTATGATTATTTATGCCATGATAATGCCATCCTTACGATATTTTGTTTTCTTTTGAAATTTGTAGCTAAGATAGTTTTTCATGTTATGTGAACTGAACAGCAAAATTCACGTATGAATTCTACTTACAAATGAAAATGCTTTAGATTAACATTTTGACTTGATTTTTGCATGGAACAATGCTTAGAAAATAAAACATCCTAATTCGCCCATTTCAATTTGAAATTTTTGTCTTTTCGTATGGATCTATTGCTCAAATTGCTAACAGAAATTTTCTTTAAGCTTTACCAAAAAAAAAAAAAAAAAAAAAATGATATCTTTTACGTTTGGTTTGGTTTGTCGCTCTACGGTCATTTTGTGCACACTTTAGGCTTATTAGACCGAGACTACAGTTTAACATGAATTTCGAACCACTTACAAATAGCCATGCCAACGCCAGGATTCTTGGAGCCTGTAGTATCAGCAGCCAGAGCACTTGCCAATTGGCCATCAGGCCGCATCATCTTTTAGAGACCACTGGGGAAATATTGCAATTATTCAGTTAAACCTATATTTAGACTGAATTTTCTTTATATTAATCTGCTACTTCTTCAGGCTCATCTTATTATTTTTTTTTTTTTTTATCTGTCTTACTACTGTGTCCAAAAAATAAGACCTATCTTCATAAAATTCCATAAAATTCCCGGTGCTTATGAAAATTTTTTTTCTTTTTTAGGTTGCTGGCACTGTCCTTGACATCTATGTGAAATTTCATGCCAAAATATTCATTAGTGCTTGAGCTACGCTTGGTTTTGTGAGTTGCTAAAACTGATTCCTGCGTTGCCATTCACCAACATATATGGTCACATGCATTAGTGATAAAACAGCCGTTAATTTTTTTTTGAAGATTAGCGATTTATGCACAATTGTAAATATATAAGTAAAGTTGATTAACCATATCACCATTACACAAATTACGAAACATTCTCAAAAGTTTGGCTATTAAGATTCGCATATCTAAGAAGTTCTTCTATTACAAATAAACATATCCATAAATATATGCCATCCAAATTATTTTGATGTCGTTACATCAAAATATGGTGGATATAGATGTGATTACATCAAATCACTTTTGCAGCCGAACAAATACAAAAAAAATGACTTTATCAACGACAAGATCTCTTCCAAAGGCACCACAATGTCTGTTCCAATAAAATTAGCAGCACTGGGATTTGTCCATCCCCGTGTCGTGTGCTACCACACAAGCCGTGTGCGTAGGGCGCACATGCGTGGGGTGCACCACCGCAGACGATACGGAGGAGTTGCTCGTGGGATGCAAGTTATGCAGATAGGAGGTGTTGTTGAGTTTTCGGGTGTCTAGAGCTTTCTCTGGTTCGGCAACATTCGGGAATTTCTTGGCATACTTTTCCTTTTGGAACCATTTGTCTCCGAAGCATTCCGAGTAATTTGCATGCCGAGAGGCCTATTTCGTTGCGACTTTGAAACGACCTGTCACATAATTTTTATATGGAAATTGGAAATGGTGTGATGATGTATTACGTAGTGATAATGTTTTCTTCTTTATCTTTATGACTAAGCTAACGAGTTATTGCTTCATTTCATTATCGCCTCACACTTGCGTTTGTGTTTTTTGTAATTGGGGTTGTAATTTATCGGGTATTAGCTTTTTAATTATGCGGAATGTTGTGGGTTTCGATTTAGTTATGAATTCAAAGCATACGTAGGGTTATTGCTTTTTATCAAACTGCAGCTGTGAAAGGTGACATTGGATTTTTTTTCTTATTCTGATTTTTGAAGATGAATCTAAGTTTTATATTATCGCTATTATTCATATTCCCTATTTAAATTATTGAAAATTATTAAATGTTCAAGAAAGAAATAATTTAATTTACAATATCTATGATTATTACTGATGGTGACCATGATTATTATTAATAGCAATTCGTTTTGTTAAAGTAAATATTTTTGATTTAGTTCAATAATCTGATTTAAATGACTTAAAAGCTGGCTTAATTGAACTTTAAAGCATGTTTTTTCATGCTTTAAAGTCATTTTAATTAGTTTAATTAAAATAAAAATTTTGTAAGATTAATATCTCAAAGTGAAAATTTAAAAAAAAATTACTACTACCGGGAGTAAAAATAAAGTAAAATAGAGAATATTTTTCCTTTGGAGGTTATAAAGAAATCAAAAAGGATAAAATTATATAAACTGTATAACTCAAGAGTAAGCACATTCCTAAGTAACCTAAGCACATTCTAGAGTGCCCAGCACTCATTCCCCATGTTTTGCAATTGGGTATTGTGCCAATCGAGGCCAACTTAAGAGAAGTCCTGTATAGTGAAGCGGCGCCTTTGCTAGCGGCCGTTATCGTGAAGACTTTTGACTTGATCTAACTTTGACACTTTTATTTTAAATCCATGGACAAGATAACAACAACAACAACAACAACTCAAGAGTAAACTTATAGTTCTTTTTGTGATTAAAAGTTTTCTTCACAAAAATCAATGTTAAAATAATGTAGAAATCTTCACTTAATTGTGTATGATGTCTTATAAATCTGTATATATATTTATAGATAAATGTGAATAACATGAAATCCTATTTAAAAGTTTTAAATAAAATCAAGCATTTTTTAACTACTTCAATGTTATTTAAAGAAATTATTTTCAATATTATTTAAAGAAATTATTTTAAATGTTATTTTTAAAATTTACTGGTCTTGATTTTTTAAGTGAAAGTAAACGCCACTGTAACATGCATAAATACGAAAAACTTTGTCATTTTAAATAATATGATTCAAGAAAACAAAGTAAATTAAATCACTTCTAAAACGATCACGATCCAACTCTCCGTGAAAATCCAAGTAGGCCAACACAGAAAAGAAAAGCATTACTTTTAAATCAACTCTATTCAAAATAAATAGCTCATATTCCTATATAAATGCATCATATTTTAATATTCCCTACGAAATAAATTAATGAACGAATAATTCTCATAATAAATATCATTACTCAAAGACAATATAGAATTGAACCCATTACTCTGTCATCGAGAAAGAACTTGTCAAAACTCTCATGATTTGGAATTCTAACAAAATTAAAAATCCCCACCTACTCACTTTCACCACCATTTGAGAGTCCACTTCCATCCTCTACCAATCATTAGATTTTCATAGAAATACTGCCCAATACTTCTGGAGGGTCTAATGGCGGAAGTTCCGTTTTATTATTTGTCATACATATTTAAAATCTTTCTGCCTCTGGAATATAATAAAAGACTTGGAAAAGGGAAAAGCTCTGAACAATACGAAGGATTCAGAGCTCAAATATTCAGATCTGCAAGTCATTGTCAATAAATCTTAGAGGGTTTCTTTGCCGGTAGGGTGGAAAACAGATAAAACTGCCGAAAATTAAATTTTCCTTCCACGCTTAATATTTTGCTGGCAGCTTTTGATTGGCATCTATATTCAGCTTACAGATAATAAACTCAGCATCGCCAGAAATTCGGTGCTGAGTTTAATCGCAGGAGATTATGAATGAGATATGGGGGATACTGTTCTGAACTATTAATTTATTTAGAGTTCGGTCAGTATGTGGAATTTATGTCCATACATTTAGGGAGTTGATGGATTTTGGAATGCGGTTTATGGGCATAGATTAGAATTTTCATTAAAAATAGCTTCCCAAAATGCTATTAAATAGCGATTCCCTTTTTATCATAGAAAGGAAATCAATTTTCATTGAGTATTTAATTATGTATTGTCAATATAAATCTGAACAATAAATAAAATTGTGAATGAAATTTCGATGAAACGTTTTAGAAATAGGGAACAATATAGCTGTAATTTTATCGAATGCCATAGAACTAATAATATTGTTTAGATTTATTAATGTTTCCTTGTTAAAATTTGTCTGATAAATAATCATTACTTTTTTTTTATTTTTTTTTGCAATGTCGGCTTTCATTATCAATATTTTATTTAATTTTTAAGACACAAAGTTTAGCTACTGTATCATGCTTAAATACGTTAAAACTTTGTTATTTTAAATAATCTGATTCAGAAAAGCTAATTAAATCACTTTTAAAACGACCAACTCTCCGTGAAAACCCAGATAGGCCAACACAGAAATTAATAAAAAAAATATTTATTTTAAATTAACTCCTTTCAAAGAAAATCTCTCATATTCCTATTTAAAACATCATAATTTAATATTTCCTACGAAATAGATTAACGAACGAATAGTTGTCATAATAAATATCATTACTCAAAAACAATCGAGAATCGAACCTATTACTCTATCATCAAGAAATAACTTGTCAAACCTCTGGTGATTTGGAATTCCAGCAAAATTAAAAAACCCAGGCTCACTTTCACACCACCATTTGAGTCACTTCCATCCTCTACCATCATTAGATTTTCCCAGAAATACCGCCCAATACTTCTGGAGGGTCTAATGGCGGAAGTTCCGTTTTATTATTTTGTCATACATATTTAAAATCTTTCTCAACTTGGAATATAATAAAAGACTCGGAAAAGGAAAAAGCCCTGAACAGTACGAAGGATTCAGAGCTCAAATATTCAAGATCTCCAAGTCATTGTCAATATATCGTAGAGGGTAGAAAACAGCCGGTAGGGCAGAAAACAGATAAAACTGCCGGAAATTCAATTTTCCTTCCACGCTTAAGATTTTGCTGGCAGCTTTTGATTGGCATCTATATTCAGCTTACAGATAATAAACTCAGCATTCGGTAGATATTAGGTACTGGGTTTAATCGCAGGAGATTATAAATGAGATATGGGGGATACTGTTTTGAACTATTAATTTATTTAAAGTTCGGGCAGTGTGTAATTTATGTCCATACATTTAGGGAGTTAATGGCTTTTGGAATAGAGTTTATGACCATAGATTAGAATTTTCATTAAAAATAACTTCCCAAAACGCTATTAAAGAGCAATTCCCTTTTTATCATAGAAAGGAAATCAAATTTCATGAGTACTTAATTATGTATTGCCAATATAAATCCGAATAATAAATAAAATTCTGAATTAAATTTCGATGAAAGGTTTTAGAAATACGGAGCAGTGTAGCTATAATTTTATCGAATGCCACAGAATAAATAATATTATTTAGATTTATTAATGTTCTCTTGTTAAAATTTGTCTGATAAATAATCATTATTATATTTTTTCTGCAATGTCGACATTCATTATCAATATTTTATTTTATTTTTTAAGACACAAAGTTTAAATTATAAGCTGCTGGATATAGAATAATACTTAATAATAATGTAATTTATTTTGAAAGTATTACGAAACGTTTTACATGACATTTGAGCAGATTTAAAATATTATTTAAATACAAGATAATAAAATTTAAGTAGTGTTTCAAAAGAATAAACATGCTACTAATGTTACATAATAAGGGTAAATGCAAATGTATTTTTCTATATTCTATTGAAAACCATTGTCGTAACTCATAATCATTTGATTTCTGTATATCGATAGGGTCTCGTATTGAATTTATTTAAACCACGAAAGAGGAAGGAGATAATTACTAAAGGCTTTTAAGCCGCGTACAGACTAGAGATGAGTCCCATTCGCGAACATATTAAAAGCCGGTTGGACAGAACCCTACCAGAAAATCATGTGTCTCGATCCCGCTCCGACTAGAGTCGGTTTTTCTCGCACATCAAAGGGATTCTCATGGACTCCATTTACGACTAGCTGTCACTCACAGCCAGAGATAACGGCGATTGCTTTTCGCAGTCAGACGGAAACACGAGGACAAGATCGCTTCGAGGTTGACTCCAATAAGGACGGGGCTTCAGAGGTAGCTGCCTATCATTTGCTTATCGTAATTACAATACAGATAGCTCGATTGACCATGCATTTCGCTTATACGCGCAATCTCAACCATCTTTTTCTTGTAGTGAGTGAATAGCATGAAACACGAAAAGTTAGGCAGATCTTTTTCTGAAACACGAGGAACCTGAAAATATCTCTACGTGGAATATTAGAACTCTGGACGAATTTCCATATGAAACATACGTACCCTGGATAAATTCTTACTTGGAGCACTAGAACCCTGAACGAATTTGTATATGGAACATGTGTACCCTAGACAAATTCCTACATGGAGTGCTTGAATCCTGGACGAATCTTTACATGGAACATGAGTACCCTGGAAAAATTCCTAAGCAGAACATTAGAAACCTGGACGAATCTTTATATGGATCATGTACCCTGGATAAATTCCTACGTTTTACCACTTGAACCCTGGACGAATCTCTATATGGAAAATGAAAACACTGGACAATTTTTTATGCGTAACACGAAGATCTTGGACACTCTTTAAGTAGAACGCGGTAAAATTGAGCAAATCTCTATGTTGAATACGAAATCGCTGGGCAAATTCCTACGAGTACCACGTGATCCCTGATGAAAAAAGGTGCCATAAATATATATTAAATAAGAGATATTAAAGTTAGATTTGGCATGGGCTTGTAAGTCAAAATACGACAATGCGATTATCATGATATAATCCACTTCTATAAGATTATTGAGGATAGTATACTATGTCGGATTTCTAGTGTTATTAGCATAATACTATCGAGATTGAAACTACGTGATAATTATCTCATTTACATCTGATTTCTAATGCAGTTCATTAAATCCTCAACGGCTTTGGAACGCTATCCGCTAGGAGAAATCCGATTAGAAATTACACACCAATAACTAGCATATCATCTTAAATAACGCTTTTCATGTAATGGCTTAGTCTTACTGTTTCTAAGCTAGAAGTCCTGTTTATGGTAAATACGTTGAGATTAATAAGGTGAACGAACCGAACAATAAATTTTTAACGTCAGCGAATGTTGTGGACGAAGGCAAGAGGTCCCATATCTGTTTAATCAGGCTCGAATTTAATTAAGTATACATTTTCGTGTAATTAATATTTGATGATCACATAACTTTAATTAACGTTGTGTGGATCTTGAAAAATGAAACGTCCCTAAACAAGACTGTGTTTTTGCATGCTGCAATTTCTGATAGAGTCTGCTAGATTATAATTTTCATAAGCGATTTGAGAATGACATTTCTACTTCTGTTGAAGAAAACGGTTTAAGTCTTTAATAAATAAATCAACAGCATGTGCTGTAAGTATCCGAAAATAATAGCAATTCATAATAATTAGATTAAAATATGTCACTTAAAATAAGAATTGATTATTCGGTATTATAAATTACGCAATCAAATTTAGCACTTCTATGTATATTTTAGTAGCTTTCGATTGTCATGATGTGAGTTTTCAATTTGTAACTAATTTGAAAAAATTTAGGTTCTAACGGAATGATAAGATTGTATGGCTGAAGTGTAGAAACATGTGATTGAATTGCAGAATATCATAATTGAATTGTGAATGGTAGAATAAATTGTGAATGGTAGAATTACTTGTAGAATAGTAGAATTGAATTATGAATGGTAGAATAAATAGTGAATAGTAGAATAAATTGTAGAATAGTAGAATTGAATTATGAATGGTAGAATAAATTGTGAATGTTAGAATAAATTGTAGAATAGTATAGTTGAATTGTGAATGGTAGAATAAATTGTAGAATAGTAGACTGAAGTTTAGACTGGTAAAGTATATTGTAGAATAGTAGATGTAATTGTAGAATAGTAGATGTAATTGTAGAATAGTAATCTGAATTGCAGATACTAGATTGAATTTCATAGAATCATAGAATAAAGTGTAGAGTCGTAGATTAAATTGTAGAATGTTTAGCTGTGCAAAAATCGCATGAATTGTGCATTCGTATACTGAATTGCACTATAAAATCATTCATCAAATTGCAGAATAGTGTAAATATTAAGCTGAAATGTTAAATCGTACGACTTGCAGGATTGAAAGTTGACTCATTATACGAGACCCTTTTGTAAATATTATGTAATTTTGAACGAAGGGGACATAATTCAGATACAAGCTAAAATACATTTAACTATCATACGACACATTTTCATTCTAGGAAATACGCCTCTGTTTGGGTCGCCAATGAAAATCCCTTCCAAGAGAACTTGTATTACATAAGATACTCATACTTGTAAGCTAACCTACACATGAATTATTGTAGAGCACCTTCCTAACTAAAGTCCCATTCATACCTAATCCCCTGTTCCAATCATGGGAAGGGAGGGATGGTCCGTTGCGCCACCATAAACCACGACCTTGTGGGCACTTAACGAAGGGCGTTCACCGAACACCGAGAAAGACGGATCTGAAAAGAGCGTGTTGGGACACACACCCACTCCGCGAGCTAACAATACTATTAGTATGCTGGGGATACTTGGTGTACCCTCGCAACTGCCCGGGCCATTGTCTTAATTTACCTTTCTTATGAGATGCACCTTATCTTATGCACCAAGCAACTAAAAAGTTTGCAAAGTACTGAGGTCATGAGAAATTTATGTTTTGTGTAAATAATAGTTAAATATAAAATTTCTTTTGAGTAGGTGGAAATATAATTCAAGACTTTTTTTAAAATAGAATTCATTATATAAAGTAATAAAAAAATATTTTGGCATGAAATTTAAGATTGCTCAATGTCCTGAAATGAGACGTCAAGGTTATTTTTATAAATGGTTGCTCACTTCTTGTGAAGTAGTTGAAGATTTAAACCTACTTTTATTAACGCAATTTTTCATTTCTTTGCTTTTTCGATAGTTTTAAATGACTTTTTTGTGGGCTTAATATACTCATTTATTTAGTCGTTATTAATGATAAATTAAAAGAAGAATAAAAAGATTTTCTTCCATATTAGATTGTTTTCAGTTAAAATATGGAAAAATATATTGCGGCTAAAAAATATTTTTCTACTTATTTATGCGTGACTAACATAATGATTAGCTACTCTTTAGAAAATATTAGAATAAAGTTTTTTTAAATAAATAAAATAAAAATATTAAAAAATTATTAATGAATATCAGTGAAATGAATTATCCTGTCGCAATGAATAATTTACTGAAGGCAGAAATTTAACTTTCGCATTAATTTTTCTCAATGAAGTGAAATTATTTTGGAACAAAAACAAATCCTATGAAATAAAGGATTACTGCCTTAAATTAATGCCTTTTTCTCAATATTTTGAAAACATTTTTAACAATGAAGATGCATATAGTTTTTTTTTTTCGTAGACTTCATAGCAGAAATCCATCATGTTAAAAATGTTAATAATCAAATAAATAATAATTATAAAACAAAATTCATAAATGTTTTATTTCATTTGATTTTACTGATAAATATGTTTATTTAGTATATTAAATAAATATTATGCATTATTTAAAATTATAAATTAATTAAAATATTACAGTTTTATTTATTAAATTAAAATTTTGTTATTTAATTTAACTTTTGTTATTTATTTTAAAATCATATCAAAGTAGCAAACTATTAATAATCAATAATATAATAATAATCAAATAATGACTTTTGCGTCTTATTAGATGGTTATGAGTAATCATTATTTCTCATTCAATAAATGGATTTCAGAAATTTTGATGCTTTACAAACATATTTTTTGCAAAATAACACATCCGTTATGTAAACGAAATAATTTAAAATTTTTTTCTGTTTATAACATGCAGTTTGAGAAAAATTGAATTAATTTTTTAATTTTTTTTTTTAATTTTGCAGACTGATATATTTTTTTTTTCTTTTGGTTACATATTATTTGTATTAGTAGTAGTAATTCAAAATAAGTAAAAAGCATTTACTTCTTAAATATAATAACAAATTTGTTTATCACACCAACAAAATTACATTAGAAAGTTATTTAGAAAGTTTATTTCCACTGGAGAAAAAGAAAATTATCTAAAGAAAAAAAGTATACCAAAACTTTTAGTTTACAAAACTTCTTGAGTTGCAGGAGATCACGTTTTCTCATATGCCTTTTGTTAGTTATTTTAAAAGCAAGCATAAAAAGAACATGGTTTTTCTTATATTCGTCAAAATAAGGCATGCAAATATCTCCAAATTCAGCGCATGGGACAAGAAACTATCACGTCTGAGATCAAACCACATCCAGAATAGGAAATAAGTTTACTATTCATTCCCTTCATCAACAAGATTTTGGGAGACAGAAAAAAACACTTGCTATCTGAACAAATGTCAGAAGTCATGACATAGGTGGAAACTACTGTATGTAGACAAACTTTTTATACAAAAGGGTTTCACGTATCCCTCTAAAAAGTCCCATCGGTTTTTAGGAGGCAATTTATATTCTTTCAAGTTATTTTAGATTCAATTTCGAAGTTCTTTTAGCTCCAATTTACTCTATAAAGTAAAAAAGGTTTTCTAAGTTAATATAACAGTATGTATGAAGCCAAACCAAAAGAATTTGCTCAAGTTTTATTTTATGAAATGTCTGGATCTCTTATATATTTTATATTTGAGTAAAAAAGCAAACTAAATAGTTCAACTAGACTGAACTACTAATTGACTATTCATAATTGGAAAAACCAATGATTTTTTTTTTATTTTAAAGAATTTTCTTGAAATTTTTTGTCTGATTTTCCGGTAAATTGATTATCAAAGGAATTTCAGATTATTTTAACTAAAAATCAGGATGCTATTCAGAGCAAAGCAATTTTTGACTAAAATCTGAACAATAATTTTATGCCAGTTAGCAATTTCAGTATTTTAAGATACCTTCTATTATTATTTAATTTTAAAAATTAATTACTGTAAAGCGAAATTATTAGACTTAACAATATATTCGTAATTTTGTTAAATTAATGTATTACATAATAATAAAATACATGAAAATTATAGTGCAAATGTTCTTGCACATTTTAGCAATATATTTTACAAAGTTAATAGATCCTTTTATTAAAGATAGTGCTGAGTGATGTAGAAATGACTTGATTTGAAACTAAAACATTGACTTTCAAATCATTTGAAAATTGATTCAATTGCTTAGTGTAAGTTAAATCTTATTATTTTAATTTCCTATAAAATCATAAAAATTATTTGAAAATGCAATTAGTATTTACAAAGAAAGTATATATATATATATATATATATATATATATATATACATGAAATTACACAAACATAAAACAGTTTAAGAATATTAGTTTATCTTAAAATATGTACAAATGCTCTTAAAAAAACGAAACTTTTTGTGTTCAAAATTCATAATCTATTCAACAAAGCTCAACAAAATAAAAATAAAAAAAATAATAAAATTAATTACTAAATTTATTATATCTTATCAGAACACTGATCTATAAATATTAAACGTAATTTTATCTCACCAAAGTCGGCACGGGCTAAAAAAAAGCACACTTTATTCTTATCACACGTATAACCCTTACATTACATAGGTGTATTCAATTTCAATTTACGATTGTGTAGAACACGGCCGAAATTACGGAATGATTCCAATCTTTTGCGAGCACCTTCATTTAATTACTTGATCTGCCCCTCATTTTTATTCCCTCGGTCCCTTTTTCTGTGCACCCAGGGGTCAGAACATTGACGGCCTCACCCCTACGCCCCTAAAGGATGGAGCACGCCCTTTAATTACAAGGCAAAGTTCGTTCTTGAACTGCTCCAAAGATAGGGGTGTTGAGCTTCGATGTTGCATCACCGTGTCTTCACGTTCAAAGGGGAAACTGTTGCAGTTCAGAGGTCAAATTATCATCAACTCTGCCCGTGTGATTTTCGTTTGTGGCTACTTTGATTTCTTCTGAGGATTTGTATTCAGTTTGCAGATTGAAAAAAAGCCATTATAATTATCGTTTATTATATCTTTGGGATGGTTCATTTCGAACAATTCGTTTAGTAATCGAGGGGATACTATATATTGAAGACCATGGGAGATTCAGTTTAACAAGTTCCACCCTTTAATATGAAGTATAAGGAACACTGATGTTGAGAGGTATTTTTGAAATAGATCGGATCCTTTTGAGATAATAACTGTTATCTGGTTTTTTGCGATGCTATTTCTTGTTAACAATTGTTTCGAATTGAATTGTATTTCAAAATTATTCTTTTCAAATTCAAATGCGATATGAATTGTATTTCAAAAATTACATGCTCTTCAATGCTTATAAAATGATTAAGATTGTTTTTCAAACCAATACCTTGTACTAAAATATGAAACCACAGAAGCACTTAATTTAATATTCTCAATTTATATTAGAAAAAGTTGTGAATAAAAATCATTGTAGCGAAAATTGTAAAAATATTGCTAACATTTAAATTAAATATAGAAGATCGGGAGATTAGAAAAGATTATTTTGTCGTTTTTGTGTTGCAACAAAGTTTATCATTATCAAAATCGGGAATAACATTATATAAAAATATGAAAATTAATATCATGCTAAGGAATATGAAGTATAATAAATTTCAATTTAAGAAGTTCAAAAAAATTGAAATTCTTTTAGGAAGTTCTGACAAGTATAAAATTACTTGATCTCCCTCGATTTAATAATCACCTGAAAGTAGTAAAAGTTAATTATGGATTTTCTTTTACCAATTATTTTTTCTGATTTTCATTTGCCAATTATATTTTCTATTACCTCATTTTTAAGCAGATAAATACACAGTTCTTAAACAAAAGAAAAATAAAATTTAATGCTATTCAAAAAACTAATTAACCAAGAAAAAAGATGTATAAAATAAACGGTTCTTGATTTTTATTATAATAATACCGATTTTTTGTTTGCTACATTATGTGCAATCAATTTCAAAAAAACGAACCATAAAATTAGTTATGGACTTTATATAAATTATTCTGTTTTAATTTAATTTATTGTTCATTGCTTATTGTTTCAAATGATAACAATGTTTTTAATATTTAAATAATAATTTTGGTTTAATCTTTTAAAAATACTAATTATATTAATCATTGAACAAATTTCATAATAACTATTCATATTTTTAATAAATTTATCAGGATTTAAAAAAAAATGTTTCTTTTATTTTAACAGGTAATGTATTGCTGATGAACTGATGAATGCCAAAGTGCCGGTCACTTTCGCATGGATTAATCAGATGTCAACAAAAAGTTGTCACTGCAGAAGAGATCTCTAGTTATTCTTCAGAAGCTGTCAATAAATCTTGTAGCTGTTAAGCAATTATAGCTGTGTTTGTTAGTTTCAGTACCTGCGTCTAACCACAAAACGAATTTCCCAACCAAATTTGAAATAATTGCTCAATAAAATATCTGATTTCACTGCAAAAAATGGCGCTGAGCGCTTCTTATGGAGTGGAGGACAATGTACTTCATACACCGAAATTCGTTGATACCACGTTTGATTTCAGTGCCTTATTCAGTTCGAAGTATCATTCGAGCAGCATAGATGACGGCGTTGAGTGTCTGGATATTCCTCAATGTGTTATTGGCTCAACAGCATCCACTTCTTCCAGTCCTACCTCACACCAAAAACCCCCAGAAACTGATCCCATCGAGTCATGTTCCTCCATGGACGAATCCCTGGCCATGGAAACTCCAGAAAACATTCCTGTCCGCCTACCCAACTACAACCTCAGACAGCGTTCCATCAAAAACAGAATCGAAACCGAAATCCGGAGGAAGGTCGCCAAGAAGACGCCAAAGCCCAAGCAGAGACCGGCACCGCTCAGCAAGTACAGGAGGAGGACAGCGAACGCCAGGGAACGAACCAGGATGCAAGAAATCAACGATGCCTTCGAAACGCTTCGAAAAGTGGTGCCACAGTTCCCTTGCAAGGAAGGAGCAGACAACGCCAAACTCACCAAGATCACCACCTTGAGGTTGGCGGTGAATTACATCGCGGCATTGTCACAGATTCTAAAGCAGGCCGATGCAGACGCAGCCCCGCCTAATGATAGGGTGCTGGACGGCATGATGGCCCAGCACTCTGTCATAGACGCCATAGACCCTTCCGATCTCCTAGGGGCAGGGCTGGGCTCGGTGGAAGGACTCCTTGACGACTCATTTGATCTCATTCTGGAATCGGATGGTGACAGCCTTCCTCTTAGTGACGACATAAACGTGTAATCCGAGGACCCATTATTACACGTCGCTCAATAGGTCTTTGAATTAAGTGTGACTTACATCTGTTAAATGTCCTTAAACTCTACTCGCCATTTGTTATAATCGGCCTTGGAAGTTGGTATTCTTCGTACTCTGCTGGAGCCGAGGTGATGAATTGGCTTCCCATTTAGTTGAATCGACGCCTAATTAGGCGACTGATTTATGGGTTTGATTTGCCAAAAAGAAAAGTAGCCCTTGTTTGCTAAACATATTTCAGGAATGGCATAATAATGAGAAAGGTTTGATTGAAAATGAAGATATTCGTCAATGTTATTATTTTAATTACCATCATTCTCAAAAAAGACTTCCAACATGAATCGATCTGAATTGTTATTTTATATGAAATACCAAGTACTCATTATATTTCTATTTGCGTCAAAATGTGAGTTAAAAATAAAAAGCCTGAAATTATTCCAACAATAAAATGCATTCCTTGTATATTTCTCCAATTCATCTGTTTTGCAGAATGTAATTAAAATTTCTAAAGTTCCAATATAACTTGTTTTCAGTTTCTCTAGAAAATGAGGAAAAGTTGATTAGTTTATTTCTGCTGCCATTAAAATTCTTGATAAAATTGTGATAACAATATACATTAATAACTCATGTACAATGTCAATGCTATTATGTATTTCTCATATTTGATGTATTTTAAAAACAATGATTTTAATTTCAATCCAGCATGAATTTTGTACTTTATTTTATAAATGAATACAGCCTGATACATTTTTGTGTAACTTGAATTATTTTATTTGTAAAATATGATTGAGATTGAAAACAATGTTTATTTCCCAATCAAAATTTATCCGGTGAATTTAAGAATGATAATAGCTGAAAGGAAATGAAGTGTTGTTATGTCTGGTCATTGTTCATGTTTTTGATGTTTATTTAGTGCTTTTATTGTACATTTTGTTTATTATTCACTACATCTTTTGTTCTTTTATTGCTGCGATTTTAGAGTAAATAATTTAAAACAGAAAAAAAAAATTTATGTTCTTCCTAAAATGGATACTTACTAAAATCCCAATGTAGGAAGATATAAAAAAACAAAGCATGTTAAAATAAAAATTTAATAGTTAGCTCCATTTTGAATGTTTTCTTATTAATAGTGCTGTGCATTATTATCCGTGCATTATGTGTTGTTGTTTGTGCTTTAAAAGCTTTTACGAATGTTTACATATCTGCTTCTTTAGCACAAATTTTTTCATTAATTTCTTTTTCCTATTTATGGTGTTTTACTAACACTTGAATATTGCATGTTCTGTTTGTGAATTAGAAAACTTTTATGTCTGAGTGTTTTGTGTGAATTATTTTCAATTTCATTAGAAAGCTATATTTAATTTAAACGATCTCTGGCAAAATTTAGAAAAATTCTATAATCAGAATACTGCTGAAATTTTATTGAATATTTTGCTATATAAGGACAGATAAAATATTTTGAAATCAAAATTACACTATTTTTAGTGGTACTAACCTACTATTAAGACAATTGTTATTTAAAAAGTGCCGTGATGACCACCAAGAGACTTTTCATGTACTATCAGATATTTGGCATCATATGTTAGTGATTTATTGTGGAGATATAAAACTAAGGTAATATCAAAATAATTATTGAGTATCTATAACGAGAAATAACATTATAATTTATTGAATTGTTTTCTAAATTCCCTTAGGAGTAATATTACTAAGATTTCAAATAATAGCCCATTATTCAATTAAAGATGTAATGAGAAACATCTAGTATTTTCTAATATAAAAATTTAACAGTTTAAACATAAATTTTCTTAAAATATGCATTGCATTTCTTCAAAAATCTACAGTTAAATCTTACTATAATCAAAAATCTTACTTAAAATACATCTTAAGTACTAATATTCCTGCATTAATTAATGTTTTTAAATGAAATATTTGAAGATTATATATTATGATTTATAAACATTATGATTATATACATTTTACAATATTATCTTATCTTACATTGGCTAAATATTTTCATAGAAGAAATAATCGGGCTTTCATTTTTATAAATTAGCAATAAAAGCTTATTTTAAAAATTAGCAATATATAAATAAAGAGAAATGAGTTAAATTAAATTACATATGTGTTTGTGTTTTGTGAAACATTTATTTCTTGTACTGTTTGATGTTTAGTTAATTTTATGTTGCCTCCATGCTATGCAAAGTAATACATTCTTATAACATGAGTCAGTATCGCTGGTCGACACCTGACACCTATGCTCCTGCTTGTGATTTGTGAGTAAATAAATGTGAAATTGGAAGTGGGTTTCCCATGTTTGGTTTCTTTTTCCACACACATTTTTCACAACCAATACATTTATGCAATCTTTTAACAACAATAATGCTAGACACATTATTTTAATAACATTCATGATAAACACATACTTTTAATAGCAATAATGTCTGACATATAGTTTTAATAACAATAAAGAGAGAAACACATACAATAAGATACACATGTAAAAATATTTTCAGAAGAATTTTTCACCAAATGTTCATGAACATATATTTTAGATCAACAAGAATGCATTTCTTTTTACTTTAAAATAGAGTAAAATTACTTTAAAACTTGAATAATTGTATTTATAAACAAACTCTAGAATAGATTAATTTCACCACATGATAAATAATGATAATAAATATCTTGAAGATTCGGTTAAAGACAAAGTAATATTAGCTGAAAACACTTTTATTACGATATGCCAATTAAAAGACCTTTTAGGGTAACACTAATTTATCTGTCTTTTAAATGGTTTAAAATTATGATGAATAATAATTAAGGAAACGTTTAATCGAAACTCTAGGATAAATTAATTTCGCAATAAATAATATGTTTGATATTCAGAAGCTTTTATTTATAATGGCATATAAATTAAAGGTAATTTATGGAGCATTTTAAGATATCCATAAGATACTTTATATGCCATATAAATTAAAACCTTTTTTAAGCAATAATACTGATGCATCTGTTTGTTAACATAGAATTAAATTATTCTAAGTAATAAATAATTATGTAATCAAAATATGGAATAGATTAATTTCACTATATGCACATATAAGCTTAATTAGAGATAGTAGCGAAATAATATAAACTCTGTGAAATAAATATGAAACAAAAAAATTGTAAATTATTTACAAACAATAAAGTTTACGTTTGAAGCAAAAAAAATGAATCAATTTTAGAAAACAATTTATGACTTCTTAAAAATATTCGAAAATGGTAAAAATATACATGGAAGATATGATGCATTTTATTTATATTTAACATTCTTAAATTAATTCTAACTATCAATTTAATATTGCAGTGTGCAGATTGGCCGACCAGATTGTAACTGTGTGTGGTTGGGTTGGGATACTTGAGACACAGGTTTGAGAACTTAGTTTTATTACAACAGGCTTCAATTAGTTTTTTTAGGCAACAGTTTTATTTACACACGCACAAACATCACACACATACATGTGCTGACGTATGATGACATTAACACATTAACATGATATTTAACACATTTAAAACAGATAGTCATAGATTCGTGGAAGGACTCCACTTCTAGGCCGAAACTCGGATATGTGCAAAGTGCGAGAAATATATTTACTCTCCGGATGAGATTTTGTAGGCTACGAATAGGTTTGTATGTCTGTAAGTAATATAATATGTAGAGCGATTGTTCTGCAAGACCTTCAAGACGCCAAAAAAATGAAACTTAATAAGACTGATGAAATTGCATGTTTGTTGGCTGCGCTTTCGGGACGAGTACCCAATAATGTTAATTATGACAGCGATGAAGAATTTGTTCTTCCCCAAGATTTTCAGATTGAAGTCAACTTATAATAATGCATTTATATTAAATATTTGTTAATGATAAAGTACAATACAAAAATGATTTATTTCGTCACTTATTCTCATAATTTTGCTTCATTTTTACACACGAAACTCCAGCACATGAAGTGGAATTAAGAAATAATTGTACGTCCAGTGTCTATCAATACGCTGGCGCATAATCAAAATATCCTAACAGGAAAGGCCTACGTATTATTGAGTAATCAGTATGATAGGCATAATCACGCTTTATTACCACTTTTCAATCCTATTTATTATAAAAAGTAAGTTGCCTTCTGGTGAAAAACCCATTTCTATGGTCAGGCAATGACTATTACCACATCCTCAAGTGACCGCAACCAAAGTGTTAAATGTATCGCATCCTGATTTCTTTGTTCTTGAAGCTATATGATCCACTCATGTCAATGGAAAATGCTGAAATTTGTTAAGGAATACATAAATAATGACTATGATTTTTGGAAAACTTCTTTCTTATCGATGAGAATAAATAGAATTTTTCCACAATGATAGACGTGGAAATGGATTGAAACTCATAAACTTGTCTGAATACTATCTCTGAGAAAAAGATTGTTTAAAAAATGCATTGTTGCACGTTTGAACTGAATTTACACCAGATATCACATACGAATCTTATTGCTTCAATGCGTAGGATATGAATATCCTCCATTTAACACGGCCAAGTTGCACGATATTAAATTATTATAATTGTATGTTAAATTGCATTGTAACAATTGTGTTCTAAAAGAAGTTATGTTATTTTTTCATTTTTATTTAATCATGTGTGTGCATGTGTTATGGGATTTTCATAAAATGAATAATTATTTAATTTTCCATTTTAAAGCCTTTATTTTTTACATAAATATAATTCAATACAAAAATTATTGTATTTTTTCAGTTTTTATAGTTACATGAAAAATGTCATTTTTGAGGATGTATGTAGACTTTTGTGTCTGACTGTATTTCCATACAAAAGAATTTTAATTAAGGTCTAAATGACAACTTTGCACACACAAGAATGACAAATATAAGTTCCGTTTTCGCATGATGGTCAAGAAGAAAAAAATAAAATTCGATAAAATTAGGCTTTTTTTTTTTTTTTAACAATTACGTGATTGATTCGAAACTCGACAAGAGATGATGAATGAAAATCTCTCGTGTCCATGCCAAGTTTGAGCACGATAAATCTGTAGGCCAAGATTTTATTTCATTTGATTCGATGAGAATGGCCATTACAAGCCATCCTTGGGAGGGATAGGCCGAAATTATTATATTAAAATATTGGTGTTGCATAGAAGTGTCCGCGGCGTATACTGGTAGTCGTTGAAAATTGATATCTCTGCCTCTCTAGTAACGAATGACTTCTGGCTAAAGTACCTGGCATTTAAAAGCAACAACAATACTTATTAATTTAAAATTTCAATACTTCTTCTGCATATTTGCAATACAAATTTTATAAAAATTTTCTAGCCTTCTTCTTATTTCTAACAAGCTGCAGAAACGAAATATTATGTAAATCAAGGAATGTCTTTAAAGTTTTGGCTAAGAGAAAAAATGAGATACTGTAAAGTTCCAATCTAATGTGGGTATGCTTGTTGATTAATATATTGAATTCATTTTATCTTACTACTGTCATGTACATATATGTAATATTGCGCTTTCTGTACTAAAGTTAATAATGAAACTAAGGAAATAGTCTAACTGGAGGAACTGTATGCATTTAACGTTATCAGTAAAAACACATGAAGATGAAATTAATGGAAATACTGTCTAGACGAGGAATTAGCTATTTTTTGAAAGAAATTAAAGACAAAATGTTATATATATACATATACTCATTTACAAGGATTACTGTCCTTTTCTATTTATGTTGCAATTAAAAAGTTTAAAATTACTTGGCCAAACTTAAACAGATAAAAAAAAAGAAAATTTCAAGCAGTCTGTATATTTCTTAACCATAGGAAATAAACTTTAACAAATTGGTTATCTCAAAATAAGTTTTGTCAAACAGGGGACACATAAAGTTTCTTTACAATTTCTAAAATTTATTACGAAGGAAATTATTGCAAAATGAAACGTATATGCTTAAATCTTCTTTGAATAGTTTAATTTTATTTTAAAGTAATTTAATACACCTCTACATGGACACTATTAGTTGCACGAAGCACATCAAGGTGGTACTCGATTTCTCGCCATGTTTGCTGTAACTTGCTCTCATCCTCTACTTTAGATTAATCATGTCCAATACCTTTGTTAGATATTTTTAACATAGCCCTACAGAAAGAATTCAAGGGAAATGCTATTGGATGTACGAGATATGGGACAAAGCTAATCTAAAGCAGTTTATTACGTAGCAGTATATTTGTGTATAACCTTATAATGAGGCTTCTTAATCAATATATATCTAAATTTGAGTGTTCGAAAGATAGCAGGGCTCGTTGACGCTGATTTTACAGTCTCTAAATCAGCCATACTGCGCTCTTATATTGAAGAAGAATTTTACAAATTTTTATCTAGCAAAAAAAATTTCTCAGAAATTATATGAAAAAAAAAAAAAAAAAACGTTTTTCAAACATCAATAGGTATCTTAATAAAGAACACAATTTCTGGAGTTTCATTATAATCCCAAAAGAAAATTATGTGTAATGTATTCGGAACTGGCTGTAGACAAACGGGGTGGTGCAAAATAAATCTTAATTTGCCGATATGAATGCATCGCAAAATCTTAATTCATCATCACAATCTTTCAATACAAGCACACCGGTCTTTACATACTGTGGAATTTTAGTGCACTACCACAGTTTCTCGACATTAACCACATACACATCGAGGAATCTTAATAAATCACCACAATATTAATCGCCACAATATATAATTTCCCAATATGAACACACCGACATTTACACACTGATAAATTTTTATATACCACCAAAATTTCGGGGTTGTAAGAGTAAGGGTTGTAAGAGTGCACAAAAAGACCAAACACTGCATGACATTGATATAATAAATTGATCGTACCCCATTGATATTCTGAAAATGAATTTGATTAATGGTATTGAGCGAATAGTTCAAAAAAATAATTTCATTTCTGAGAAGACAATCACCTTAATTATACAACTTGTAATGGTAGCATCTGGATGATATATGGCTTTTTAGAGCATTTTAGTCCATTGCATCCATATCGACAGATTGTGGGCTATTATAGATGGTGAGATAGACATAGACACCTTACCACAAAACACACTTCTTGAGGATTGGATATTAATATCATCAAAAATTGAAGATAAAATTGGTAATATTCAATGCCAAAAACTTTTAATGAAGCTTAATGATACCCTACAAACTATTAATAAATGGACATTTGAGAACTTTTTATTGTATTTAGTGTGTACGAATACTTTTGACACAAAAGTTTTGTTTTCAAATTCTTATTTTGTATTACTTTATTGACATCCATGAGAATTACTTTTAATTTTTTTTAGTTAATTACGCATTATATGTATTATAATATTTGTATTTTTTGACAAAATGTAACAAATTTTAAACAATAATTTTTTTAATTTATCATAACTTATGTGTACGAATACTTTTTATCTTCACTGTTTATGGTACTATAAATTTTGAAAATAGAAAGTGTAACATTTTCTAGAAGATTTTCAGGAGAAATATTTATGTATTTGTGTACATCAAAAGTGTCTCACTAAGTAGTTTTAATTTGCGCAATCTCCAACAATTCCATTCTTCTTCAAAAAAGTGATTTCAGTGCTCTCTATACCAGGAATAAATTTAATACTATGATGTGGTTGAAAATTAGGTAATGTAAAAATATTAAAAATACATTTAAATCTGCAAAATAAATAACCGAATTCTTATCTTTTCTTCAGTTAATTTCAATGAATTGACATTAGTTATCATCTTACAACAAATGTTTTCAACATTTATCTCAAAGAATTAAAAAATTACTTCAATTACTTTATAAAGATTGGTCATAAATTCAAGATCGAATTCAGAAAACCAGAAAAATTTAACTCAACTGAAAATAATGTCACAACAGAGCAAATGGCATTTATAGGAACAAACTCAACACAAGCGTTAACACGATAATAACCCAGAATTTTACAACTGCACTCTGCATGAAAATGGTTTGCGATAAATAAATTTGTGAAATATGTTACATATGCACCCAACACCACATTCTCCAAATCTTTAATAATGCAAAAGTCAAGTTTCGTGTCCATAAAAAACTGGTTTTATGACCATTATATTTCAAGTGAAGGTTGTAATAAAATCCACGCAGCAGCATTTTCATTCACTCCCCAAATACCTTAAAAGCAGAATATTTGAAGTGGAATATCGATCTGCGGGACTGCATCATACTATCGATTTCTGCATATCGATTTCTTTGGTAAATTGTTTATCGATGTTATCAAATATTGTTGGCGTTTTACTAACGTTAATTTTGTTGCAGATCTTCAGAATTTAATTTTCAGAAACGTCACAGCTTTTATATGAAAAAATAATATTTTTATATGAAAACTGTGATGATTCTGAATTTATTGATTATGAATAAAGAGTGCAAATTCTTATTATTTGTGTGAATGGAGATACGAATCATATAGATAAAGAACTCCACCTATGGAATAGATTTTTTGAACAAACCTACATATATAGTAGGAATCGAATTTAAATCAATTTTAAAACTATTATGTGGTGGAAACCTAGGTAATGTAAAAATATTAGAAATACATTCAAATATGCAAAATAAATAACCAAATTCCTACTTTTCTTTAGTGAATTTCAATGAATTGATTACATACTGAATATGTTGCATATTTACATCTATATACATATATATGTAAATATGCAACAAATGCAATCTCTCTCCCTTTCTTTCTGTATATATATATATATATATTCACTATAGCTACACATTCCACAAACTCAATGCTGCGATTGCGACAAAAGTAGTTTTTAGGACTCATAGATTGCCATTAAAGAACTTGTTTTCATTTTGATCCCTGCACTGAAGACGTCATATAATATTTATATAATAATATATATATATATATATATATATTTATAGAGTAAAAAGGGATGTTTCCCCTCAATTAATTAAAAAATATTTAAATGCTCATAAGTAAAATATTTTAAATTATAGAAGTAAATGTTATTAATCTTTGAGAAATTAACGAATTTTATGAAATCTATCTGAACTATCTGTTATAAACTTATCTTATCAATAGTTGGACATTTATAGTATATACAATCGCATTTTAATTGCATTACATGTTTGCTATATAATTACAATTTTATGTTGAAAATTGCAACACTGATAATCTTAGCGACACTGACTAAGTGGTGTAGAAAGAATTTCATGTAACTTAGAATCAAGCCACTAGTTTTTTTTTCAATTCCATGCTCATCTTCATGTTCTAGGATAATGAAATCTCCAATCCAAGTTTCATGCCTTAACTGACCCCATATATTTACAATTAGTTTTCTTCTACGTGAATTATAAAAAAAAATAGTAATAAATGACATCTCTAATCTACATTTAAAATTTTATCAATGAAGTAAATGACTTTCAAATATTCTCAAAAATATGCCCCAAGAAAAATATGTAAATAAAACGTCAAGTTCAAATTCGAGATTGCTGTGTGCTGGAAACTGACTTTGGTATTTTCCGAAATGAACTCTGGCGAAAAGTTCTTCACCATCACTTCATTTGTCAGCCAGAATCCATCATAGAGATAACAGAGAGATAATCGCTCGGGAATGAATGCTGAAGGGAAAATAAACCTCTAAGTGTTGAGCATGCAATTTATTTGAATACCCGGCTCTTGTCAATTTTTAGTTTTCTTCGTCTTACTTTTTATGAATTTATTATTTACAACTTATTATTTATCTTTGCAGATGAAAAAAATTAAAATATTCGTTTTTTTTACTTCTTATAGAGAAGCAAAAAAATATTTTTATTGATTGTTATATTTGAGATTATAATGTGTTATTTAGAAATAATAGAAAATATTATAAAAATTAACATATCTAATTGTTTTCATGAAATTATTGTTTTATTTTATTACTAAACAAAAGTTTTTTTACGACACATGTTTTATTTAACATCAAAATACAAATTACATTAATTAACGCTAGTTTAAAAGTTGTTAAATGTATCTTCATAATTTTGGAAATGTAATATTTTTTTTTCTTATCCCATTTAGTAGACAGTAACATCTAGACCATATCCTCTTGGACTTGGAATCCGTGTGTTCTCAGATAAAGCACCCGTAGGTAGACATCTGACTTGGCTCTAGAAGTAGGGCAGTGGTTTCTAAGAGGACTTTTAGGGGGAAATTAACCCGCATTTGAATATCATACGGGAGAAATCCCGAAATACTCCCAGCGACTCACGAGGCAAAACAACATCACAAACGCCATCTAGCTTCCTCGTTTTTTAAAACAGTGTCAACAGCAAACCGACAGCTGATTAACCCTCCACCCTAAAGCTCATCAGCGGCATACATTAGCACTGAGCCACAAATCGGGCAAATGTAATTAATACAGAAAGGTAAAACAAATATGTAAGCTACATACTAAAAAAAAAACTTGTCATAATAGCAGATTTCTTTTTTCTTAGCTAGATTGTTTTGAAGGGAAAAAAAATTAGTAGTTTAGATTAATTTATTTTGTATCGTGTAATATCTATAAAACAAACAATATAAATATATATATGAACAAAAAATAAGGAATTATTCTTCAAAATGGCAAAATATCATTGAAGAGGATATATCTAAAGTCTACATTTCCACTGGCTTATTTATTCAGGCCAAATTAAATCCAACGCTTCTAAGAATGAGCATTTCAGATCCTATGTTATCTCTTATTAAAACTCTTTTAGGAGATGAATCACTTTCTGTCGTTCAAAATATTTCAAAGCATTCATATTAAATTTGAAAACTCCATTTAAATGTATCTATGCTTCCCCTAAAGCAATCAAGTAAACAGAACACTTACCACAGCAAATAATTCCGAAATTCCTAAACAAGGACCAAATCCCATTTTTATTTACTCTATCATCCAAATTGTTCAAAATGTTCTCTTCCAAGCAGCTCGGAAGTAAAACAGCTGCTGTTTACTTTGCTCGTCAAGTTGATGTTTTGAACCTGGAGCATGGAAAAATAGGGCCTGGAGTAACGACAAGAAAAGAATGACATCGAAACACTTGTCTTTCATTTATTAAGGTATTACCTCGGGCCTTTTAATAAAAATTAAGATAAAAGTTTATTTTCTGAAAGGTTAATTCTAATAAACTCGAGACACGAAAGTGAATTTTTCATTCTAATGTTTAACATACTTTAATGGAGTTGGAGCACTATCTTTCACAGCGTTTTAGTTTTGTTTTCAACGTTATTATCCACAAAAAATGTTGAAAAACGAAAGTGAATTTAAATAGAAAGGTAAAAAATTTAATTGATTTTACATTTAATTCAACACAAAGAGGTAGTTTTTTTGCTGTATAAAAAATAGAAACATTCTGTCCAAAACGATTTATTAATCAATGATATTAGTGGAATGTAAATGTGATTTAAAGATTGTAAGAAATTTTCTGAAAGTTGGATTTGTTTTTATAAGTTGATACTTTTTATTTCTAGCATAGAACAACACCCTTAAAAATACCAAATAATAATGACATCAAAGTAATTACTAATATTAGTTATTCGGTTAGTTATTTTTATGGAATAATAATATATAAAACATACCACTAATTATTTTGATGCCATTGACTTTTTGATTTCACTCTTTTTTTGTTATTCACTTTTTTATGTCAACTAATTATTAACCATATTTTTAATAAACCGTTCCTGGGGTAAAAATATGCTTAAAGTTAAGTTAATTACTAAGTTTTCTAATCGTTAACAATTTAATTTATGTTGTTTTCGGATATAGTTTTTTCTGGAATAATATGACATTACAAATTTGAAAAAAAAATATATTAATTAATTAAAAAGTAAAAAAATGTTTACTAAAAGTTTTTTATAGCTAAAGTTTTTCACTTTCAGCCAAAAACACAATGCTTCAACTATAAACCTTTGTTTTACATTAAAATATATAATTCATATAAAAGTACATAAATACATAATACATATAACGGTAATATGTTCAATAATACTTACCTTTAAAAGTGTTCTTTATTAGCTATTCACTGAATCTAAAGTCTATAATTCAACAGATTTTACATTCATGATTATCTTATTTTCTTAACAGTACCACATTTGACCGCCTACGGATTTCATAAAAGTAATTATAACTTGTAAAATCTTAAATTTTTCTCTGGGAAAAAAAGTTAGATAACTGCAACCTTCTTTCTTATTACTTGTCAGATTTTCTAATTATGTAAGCAAAATAAATTAAACTGAACTGCAATATATTAGAGTTCAACGGAGCACAAAAGAAAACCTTTTATTACTAAAGTTTGTTTTTCTCTATAATAACTTTTTTTATATTCTTTTATAATATAAAATCCTATAAATATTTACTTGATAGCTAAACCTTTGTTAAACCTCGTATCACATTGTATTATTCCAAATTTAAAGCTAACATTTATATTACTAATTTTCTCGGAATGTTTCATCATTTGTTAAACTTACGAAAATGTTACCAAAGAATGTCAAGCAGAATAACGAGATACCATTAAATATTCATATAATATGACGTCCCGTAATATATTCGTGTAATAATATTCCGAATAAGTATGTCTTATATAATCTAATATCTCACATTATAAATTTAAAAGTACGAAGTAGGGAATGTTTCAGATTTTAAAATGAATAATCTCGGTTTTTAACTTATCAGCAGCTCCACCTATAATTGTCTACATATGTTTTTATTTTACTACTTCTTTCTACTGTATGAAAACTTGAATTGTTAGCCAATCAAAAAAACATTGTAAAGGTTCAATAATTTAACATGTTAACAATGTTAAATTTAAGCTGCATTTCACCTGAATAAATATATTTTTTGAATATTATCGTTTTCATTAATCTAGTGAACTTGTAGTTCATTTGAGCGACTAAAAAAATCGACCGTTAAATTTTGTTTTGCATCTGTTAATTGGATTTCTGCGTCCATGTCATGAATTCATTCTGATTCGAAAAACATTTCCGAACAGGAAAAGATTTCAAGAAAGATGACTTGTTGTATTTCGTCAAACGAATTGATGGAATAAAATTTCAAAAGATCACGATATCCGAATTAAAAGAAGTTATTTTAAAGAGTAAATTGTAAAGACTCCCATTTTATAAAGACTGTAATGGAACATAAAAAGAAGAGACAAAAAAAGTTAAATATAAATAGAACGTGTAGAATGGAAAAAGCTAAAACAAATGGAATATGAAGAACAGGAAATGGTAAAACAACTAGCTTCTGAAGCCAGTGCAAATTCAAGTAATTCCGCCATTGGCAGGTGTCTCAATATTCTGATGAGGCTATATATGGATGAATAAATCTTTGTACATGATTTGCTTATGCAATATGTACATTTTATTGACGAAAAACACTATCTTAACAGATTCTACATTCTTTGTTTACTATCGCTTATTGGTAATACGAACCATCCTTTTACTTTTTCTTTTTAGCTGCCAAGTTTCAAAGTGAAATACAATACTAGAAGAAATAAAGTGATACAGGAAATAAAAAACATATTAGGAGTGACAATAGTTATTACAATTGATGAAAAAATTCGCTAGCGCCATAGAAATTAAATATAATTTAAAAAATTCATTTGCGACATCTCTCTATGGTAAACTCGAACTGTATCTTAAAGTAATTGGGAATGGATAAGGATAAATGAGCCTCAATCCTTTAACACTGGCTGAATCTAGTTTTCAAGAAGAGCTCCTGAAAGTACAAAACTAAAGTGCTTCCTCTGCAGCCTCATAATAATTGACTAATTTGACAGCTTTGCTTTAAGACAATCTTAAACTGCCAATTTACTCTTTACAGTTTCAACAGATGTGCGGAAAATGTACTATGTGAATTTTTTGTTCTGGGAAGTACTCAAGCTCAGACAGGTTTTCTGCTCAATAAATAGTTAGCTTAAAGGCTGACTAATTCAGAAATAAATAGTGATTGATAGCTGACCATCCAATTCGTAAGAGCAAAATTATTTCTGAAAAATGTAATATGTTGGAGAAAACATGTGCTGCATGTATGCTAAATTCTACGAGATAGAAGTAGACGAATAAAAAGCGATTGAAACTGTATAAGTTCTAAAATCATTATATCCAACATGTGTTATATCTTTTGGCCCAAAAGAGTTTTTATAGACCAATAAAAAAAAAGTGATATCAATTTACCTTGAAAAATTAAACTGGTAGCGTTTTAATATACTATTTATAAATAAAGAAATGTTGATAACAAATCAAAATCTATAAATGGTTTCAATTATACCACTTTATAAAATATAACTTATTTCACTACAAATTAAATTTGTAACAGTTGATTTATTCTTGCATAAATAAATTGATGATTATATAAATAAATATTGACAAAGATTTTTACTTTATAGACATTTTTTTTCTTATTGTTGATTATATGGCAATAGTTTTATACTTCCCCTTGCATGATGCAACTGCATTTAAAAACTGAAGCATCTTATACTCTTCTTATACGTCCGAAAAATGACATAGATAAAATGCTCTCAAAAAGGAGGGGGATTCAAATATCACTTGAATAATGCATGAGATGGGACGAAGCAAAAAGTTAAAAATCAATTCCATAGCAAACCCAATCCCTTCAAAGGCCGCATAAACAGATACATAATGGGATACATTTTATGCACAAAGAAATCTTAATAACCCATCACAAAACACGAAATCTTGAAATCCAGTGCTCCAAATCGGAGAAAAATTGATTCCTGAGAAGAAGTGACATTTTCAGGAGCATCACATTCTTTCTGTCTAATAAAGTCTCTCCGTCTGGATTGCTAAAATCAGTCGAATCTTTGCAGTCGTATCTTGTTTTAGCAGTCTCTTTCTGTACTTTATTTCTTCTACTGACAAAAAACACTGTCTTCGGTGGGTGCAGAACGAAATAATCCTGTTTTCCCAGACAGCACATCTTCCCTTGTTATTTGTAACCTTCACTTTTCAGGAGGAATGGCTCAAAGCGTAGCTTTTTCAAGAGTCTACGCGCCTTTAGTTCTGTCGGGCGGTTGGATTGCGTAAAGCGTTATTCGTTCTATGTTTATCTCTCTGTTTGTAGACATTTTTTTCTTGTTTTCTAATGTAGCTGGCAAACACTTAGACAGCTCGGTCTTGGTGAGTTCTGCACAGACGTTACTCACTTTGCATTACCCAGGGTGCGCGTGTAACATGAAGATACGGACACGGAGTGACAATGCCCCGCAACGCTCTACGATCCTATTAGGACCGGTACCTACAGCTTAAAGTGGATTCCGAACCATTACAAACATCCATGTCACCGCCGGGACTCGAACCCGAAACCTGTGGTACCGAGCGCCAAAGAACTGGCCACTCGGCCATTCATGCCTTCTGTTTGTAGACATAAATCTTCGATAGTTCCTTGTCCAATGAAAAGCATTTTGTAGATGTGTTGACATCAATTAGTATTTAAAAATATGTAAAATTCCTATTTACGTTTAATGAAATAATAATGATTTTTTTCTAACATCTTAAAGTTGTTAGTAATAATTATTAGTTAATTCATAAAAGTGTGTTAATTTAAGCGAAATAAATTATATACAAAGAACAGAGATTGTAACTTTGTGTAATAATTATATAACTTCTCAATCAATATTTTCGTGGAATCGGACTAAAACTTTATTGGCTCTATGTTTAACTTTTTTTAATGAAATAAGTTTTAGATAGCTAACAATTTTTCGTCCAATTAAAAGGATTCTATTGCAATTGAAAAGATTTCTTATTTTTGAATAGTCGAAATTTTCTTTTTTTATGGTATTGGCGCTGAGTGTTATTGTCATAATTCTTGTGTTTCTAGTGACAATAATTTTTATGCCAAGTTTTACTTGTATAAGAGGCCTGAGGGCCATAGGACTGTTGCACCACTGATGATGACGATGATAAAAACTTAAATAATTTTAAAATGTATATTATTAAAATAATAATTTTGTTAGTTTTTACGATTGATTTTATCCACTACCGATTATGAATATCTTAAGAAATACGACGTTCATGTGTTTAAATTGATCTCTTGAAATAACAAACGAAATACTTTTATGAAACATCAATCCAACTAAACTATATATATCATAAATTAGGTAAATTGACAATAATAAAACATATTTCTTTTTAGAAAAAATATTATAAATTTATTCACAAGCATGATCGTATTTATGAATAAATTCTACAGGTGCTTGAATTATTAATTTAAAAAATACAGTTTTTAAAGCTTTCACTCAATGCACTGTCAAAATAAGAGCATATATATATATATACGCTTAATAAAAATATGTATAAGTTGGATAAGGGCAAAATGTTCACTCAATCACGCCTCGGGGAAATTAAATTTAAAAGCTTTTAAGTTGAGATTCGAACTTCACTTGGTGTCATCGAGTGAAAGATTTTGCAGTAGCAAAACCCAGAATAGATCAGAAAGCAACGAAGATATTTTAAGATCTGAGAATTTCCAACCGAGGGGGTTTTCTGCAACTAAAATTTTCTGACGATCTACGGAAAAGATTAAGGAAGAGAGTCAGAACTCAAATCGAAGATGTCATAAATCTTCCTATGCTCGCTCCCCAGCGTTGTTTATTGTATTTGGTTGAAAAAAGATTTGACCAATAGAAGGAGTAAAAATATAAGTACATTATATTTCTCAGTATTTTGATATAAAGGGAAGGAAATTTAAAAGTCAGGGCTAATTTTAAAAAATCAATAATTTGAAAGCAAATAAGAAAAAAGAAGGATGTTATTCGGAATTAAGGTGTGGGAGGGAAAAAATTTATAAATTCACAAACTTAAAGGTATTTATGAATCGGTTCTGGTTTTTGGTCACAAAAAAATATTCACCAAGAAATATCACAGTACTTTGAACTATTCGTTACATAGGTTAAAGCGTTAGTCAAATGAATGGCTTACGAATGTTCAATGCACCATCTTTCACACATAAGCGTGTTAAATGAGGCACCAGACTATTCTTAGCATTATGTAAGGTATCTGATGGTATAGCATATGAAACTTTCAATTTTGTTAACGACGATTATTATTCAAGATACACTTTCAAATTCAGGTAATAATTCAAATAAATGTCAAAATGTGTGAGGTCCGGAGTTTTGGATGGCCATACTTGAGCAAAGGATCGTTTGAGTACACGGTTCTCTCCAGATGTTGAGCGTAGTAGTTGCTTAAAAGCACAACACCTTGTAAGGGTGTTCAATTCAAAGGGTGATATTATTTACCTAATTAATACCGTTTTTAGAAAATTATATTACAGAATTATATTTTATTTTCATCAAAGATCCACTATAAAGAATCATAATTATTAAAATGGTTCAACAGTTAGTTTTACCTACTGTAAAAAGCGTTTTAAAAATTTTATTTCCTTTATTTATTGCATATTACCTAAATAAATCCTTTTGTATTCTACAGCTAAATTCATCCGGTACAAGACTGTGAATTTTACATTACGTTCATACTGCAACAATATAAATCTTGCTTTTAAATGTCAATAAAATCTGAAAGTTAGCTTTTCATGTATTCGGAAGAAAGGATTTTTGAAAATCCATTAAAGAAATCAGTAAAATTCAACTGTCAAGGAAATGAAAAGAGGAAATAATACAATAGGAAAGAATTTCAGGAAAGGCTTAGATATCGATCGTCTGCAATTAAATGCGAAAATGAATTGATTTTGTGACTGAAATAAGATCTTTGCAATGCTTGAAATTTAAAAAAGAATATTAATGTTCCACTTTAATGTAGCAATACGTGAACTCAATCGAATAAAACAAAGACACAAAAGTTGCCAAAATGAAACAAAGGGGATCCACCTTTTCAGACAATTATAAAGGACTATTTCAGTAGATTATTGTTTGGATAGAATAAAATATATTTTTCATCAAATCCTTTCAGATTCTATTGTTTTATTATTAATTATTATATTAACTAATGTATTACTCCAACTTTTTTATTATAACTTTCAGCATTTTAAGGAACTAATAATATCTTTCTAGTATCGTAATATTGCTGTGGAAAACTACATATTGTACATATTTATTTTTTTGCATAGGGTAATAATAAGGATTAAGGTTTCATTTGTCATACCTATATAGTTTAGAGATTTTTTATTGACTAAATGAGACAAATCATTACGTTGCTAATATATTCTCCTTAATATTCAATATAAATTTTCAAACACATTCAAAGTGCTTGGAATCCAATAGCAAAATTATTTTAGTTGATTGACAAATCCATCATTAATTCTTCTTCTTCTTCATTGACGCAACAGTCCATCGTGGCCCTAGGCCGCCTACCTACTGGCAGATTTCGAAATAAGAGATGTTTTTCTTTTTACGGTGAAGGAATGTCATTCCTAATGTCATAATAAACCGTGTCATAATAAATAATGTCATAATAAACCGTGACCTACGGCTTAAAATAGATTCCGAACCACTGCAAACTTCCATGGCAATGCTGAAACTCGAACTCGAAACCTGCAGCACCGAGCACCAGAGCGCCAGTCCCTCAGCGATCAGGAACCACGTTAACTCTTCATATGATTGAAATCCATTTCTCTTTCTGCAGTTTAAACTTGTAATTATCACCTTAGTCTGTTTGTTGTGTCTTGTCCCACTTGGTAGACAACCACATCTAAACCTAGTCCAAATCCGATGTGGTCTCATGGAAGGAGGGAAAGGAGGGCACACAAGTAATACTATGGCTGCGAAGTCTCATCGACAAAAATCTGGATTAAATGTGTATTACAATATATTTGATTTATTATAATTATTAATATCAAATTGCTCTGTTAAGGTTTACCTAACATAACACAGAAAGCTTCGCGTTTACCCTGTAGTCTTCCGTGAAAACTTTTACTTTCTTCTCCCTCATGGATGTAGTCTATGAGGACTAGATGAAATTTTTTATTTTTTATTATTCATCGATGTGAATGGCAAATAGCGGAAATCAAACTGTTTGCTATTGCACTAAAAAGTATTTCTTCTTTATCAAAACTTAGCTATATAACAAATTGAAATAGTGTAGAGAAGCTTAAGAAAGATGAATTGGAAATCTACTTTCTCTTTTGTTGTTTTCGAAAATGAGATGCACTGATATAAGTCATTCGTACTAGTAGAATCAATGGATGGTGTCTGAAAATTCAAACCTTTCCACATCTTTTGCAATCCCAACGATAAAAATTTGAGGCCTAAGAATTTATAGTACCAATCCTCGGTATATTTACGAAAGCCTTCGATTAAGAAGCATTTTTAGGGTTTCCAACCAGTTTCTGCTAGTTCCGAAGACCAGTCTGTCATCCATCATGCCGCTCGATCCAGCAAAGATGAAATAACTCACTGCTTGGATGTGGCTCCATAAATTTGGATATTAATTATATGACATGTAACCTTATAATTTAAGTATTCTCATAATAATATATCTAATCTAATTCTAATCTATGTTCCATGTTTATCCCTGTAGTCTTCCGGAAAAATTTTACTAGTTTCTCCCCCTTCATGGACGTCTATGAGGACTAGATGACATTTAATTTTTTATTATACATCGAGAGTGGCAAATCAAACTGTTTACTCTGGAACGAAAAAGTGTTTATCCTTTATGAAAATTTAGCTATATAACAAACTGAAATAGTTTAGAGAATTCTAGAAAAGATGAATTGGAAATCTACTTCCACTGTTGCTGCCTGAGGGCCAGCTGACTAGCTGTCTGGCCGTTGGTATCGCAAGTTTCAGATTTGTATCCCGGCTGTGGCATGGATGTTTTTTTAGTGATTTGAAATCCACTTTAAACTGCAGGTAGTCTAATTAGCCTAAATTTGGCATAAAATGACCGTAGAGCGACAGACAAATCAAACCAATCTGGTTTTGTTTTCGGAAATGAGCTGCACTGATTTATACTAGTAGTATCAATGGATGGCATCTCAAACCTTACCACATCTTTTATAATTTCAACAATAAACTTTCCGGCCTAATTATTTATAGCACCTATTCTCGATATATACCCGAAAGCCTTTGATTAAGAAGCATTTTTAGGGTTTCCAATCTGTTATCCGTCAAGCCACTCGCCCCTCTACCTGATCTAGTAAAGATGAAATAACTCGCTGCTTGGATTTATCGCTCCTCAACATTGGATATTAATTATATGACTTGTAACCTTGCAGTTTAAGTATTCTAATATTAATTTATCTAATCAGCCTCTATGCGTTTTATTGCTTATAACATAACTCTTAGTTTCGATACTAACCACAAAGCAGGACACAGGAATTTCTAATTAAAATTATTCACTAGGGGATTAGCATGTTTCCTAACAGAACATAAATTAATGCATATTCTTCTCTGAAGTGAACTAGAATAAATAATCAATCTCTTAAATTTCCTTGTATTTCCGACCGTGGTAAGGGATTTTTAAAATGTTTCAATTTCCATTTTAAAAAACTTTAAGAAAAGTTCTTTTTTTTAAAACGAATTTTTTTAAAAACTTTTTTCGTGAAATGTCTGCTCATATCGAGGGCTATTGCAGACCAAATAACTGTATCATCTTTAAATAACTCATATATAAGATGTATTCAGCGATAAATTATGCAATGTTTTGATATTAATTTAAAGCACTGCAATATTTGTAGCAAGAATTTCATTTTATTCAATCTTTTTTAATTTATTCAGATAAACAGATTTGACGATACACTTATAAATCTTTCATACAATATGTATATTTTGTCATTAGCTTTCTATTTTTATTATCATTTTTATTTACATTTAAAATCTATAAGAAAAAACGCTTACTAAGAGTTGAACGAGGTATAATTATTTTTTAACGTTATTCATGCTTTAGACAAACATATACATAAAATAATCCTTTTTTATTTTCATTTTATATAAATATATTAATATTCCTTAAATAACTCATATATAAGGAGCACTCAGTGATAAATTATGCAATGTTTTGATAAAGAAATGTAACTTTTGCAGCAATAATTAATTTTATTCAATTTTTTTTTTAATTTATAGAAATAAACAGATTTGAAGATACACTAATGCATTTTTCATATAATATGTAAATTTTGTCATTTTATTTATTTATTTCGATTTAGGATACTTAGTTATCATTTTTATTTACATTTTAAAATCTGTAGAAAATAAAACTTACTAATAGTTGAACGAGGTATAATTATTTATTTAATCTTATTCATGCTTTAGAAAAACGCATACATAAAATATTCCTTTTTTTATCTTCATTTTATATAAATATATCAGTACTTAAAAAATTTATCTCTAACAAGAGAATTTGTAGATAAATAACACTAACTATGTTTTATTTAGAAATATTTATAAAAACTACTCTTTAAAATATTATTATTTCTGGAGAGAAAAGATAAAAATTACCGTGTAGTTAGTTTTGAAAACAGTTAGCAACTTCCAAAAAAATCTTATTTTGAAAATCAACATATTAACGTCAAACTGTAGTTAATTTAAATTCAATTTATTATTCATCAAAGTAGTTATGCATTAAAAAGTTTTATAATAAAGTGTCGTGAAAGTGAAATAAACTTTCTCTTGAAAATTTTTAATTATTCATGAAATATGTACAAAGTTTCTTCAGAAAAGAATGATTGCATTATTGAAATGTAAATAACATTTCCCTTCACAATGGTTAAATGGATCAATTTTAACTCTATTGTAATCAATGAAGATTTAGATTGAAATCTGTAAGCAAAGATTTCATTATGTTTTGTTGAAGTCTTATAACAGCTTTTGAAAAGCAATATACAGTTCACGGCATTCAAAATGTCCTGAATTATTAACTAGCTGAATCTACTATTATTCCTTTCAACATTAAATGATAAGGGATTTAAAGTATAGTTTTAAGTTCGATTACGTAAAGCCATATTAGAATCTATAGTTTTCAATGTATGAGACAAAATCTGGCTTATCAACTGATAAGTTGATTACATATCATTTCTATGTTTTCATTCAGAATATAAAAGAGCAATTAAATGATAATTTACTTACATTAGATATATTAGCAAGTAATTTGCTAATTTGCATTATATACGATTTCTCTGTGTGGTTTTTTTTATTCGCCAACTTTGCGACGGAAGAACAATAAGCAAAATAATACATGCATAGAAAAATTATAGAGAAAATCATTAATTATAAATAATGGAGACCAATTAATAATCAAACTTATCATTCAAAAATTAAAAATAATTGATAATTTTGTTACGAAGTATATAGCATAATTGCTACAAAAATAAAGTATAGAAGTTCATAAAAAGTGTAATAAAAATATTAATGAAGTTATAAATATTGATATGTAATTATTATCAGCACTTTCATCCATGAAAAGAAAAATAATCAATACAATTATAAGTAATCAATTGTGCACAATCATATTCAAAGTGCACAATCATGTTTAGAAAAAAGATGACGATTAGGAAGATATTAGAGGATTATAGAGATGACCAATTCCACATTTCAAACCAGCGAATAAAAACTGATGTACCTCATCGAAATCTCCTGGTGTCACAATCATCCTACCCTTCGGAACTAGGATTCAGGAGACGAAAATCGTCTACAGATTCTATCCGTGAATTATACAATCTGACCCTCTAAAGATGTATCACTTTTAGAGAACAATGTTTGCTTCTGTTCACTTTCTACTGAATTTTGATAAGTCAACCTTTAAAACTGAGGGAAACTGTTTCTTTCAACTAAAAATTTGCAAAATTTGCATACAGTAAATTCTTGATGGCGATGTTCTAGAGAGTCTATTTGTCTGGTACGAAGGAATGGATGTCAAAAATAATGACTTAGAATTGTTGAGCGCATTTTGAATTCACTCTTTTCAGACACTTATAATAGATTGCAACACTATTATATTCTAATGCAAATAGTGTTGCATCATCCATTTATATTATGTATGAATTCATATTGAATTCTCTTCGAAATGAGCATACATTATTTAAATGTTTAACTTCAATTAATTTTGTTTTTGTAATTAGTTATCGTATTATAAAAATGTTTTGTTGTAATAACTTTTTATTTTATAATTATGTGACAATTATACACTGCGTTAAGCAGAATATTGAATTAACAACAATTGACGAGGTAGCCTTGCCTGACAAGAGATCTAACGAGTTGTTAAGAGATCTAACGAGGTTCTCGAATTTTAAAATTTTCCCTTTCCTAAGTCTTTTTCTAATATTGAACACGATGTTATTATCACTTTATTTTCTTATTTTTATGTTATATTATTATTACATGTTTATTATTATTTTATATTGGCCGTATATAACTAACTAACTAACTCCCTTCACTACAGTCCATAGTGGGTCAAGATCGTCTGCCTATTGGCAGATTTCCGAAGAGGAGATGTTTTCTTTTTACAGGGTAGGATTGTCAGCACTACGCCCAATGTTCTACAATCATATTGGACCAGGTCCTACTGTTTGAAGTGGATTCCGAACCAATAAAAACATTCATGACACCACAGGGACTCTAGCCCGAAGCCTGTGGCACAGTGAGTCAGATTGGTAGTATATAAATAACAATTTTTAAATACAGATAAATTTAGTTTTAAAAAGGGATAGTTTTGTTAGGTAGTACATTAAAATTGTTCTAATACGAGGAAGTATTAAGTAAAAAAAATGTTTATGATATTCTCGTTAATTGCTTACATGAAGTAAATAAATGACGTATTTCTTTAAAAAATATAGGCATATCAAAACATTAAAAATATGTTTTGTAAAATATCATGCAGTTGAATTTTATACTAAGTCAAATGATTAACTAAGCATTTCATCTTATTTATTTTCAAAGTTCTTTGACATCCTTTAAAAAATATTGTTTCCAAATTCATTTTCTTCAAGTCTCCAATACTACTCTTTTCGTCACTTCTTGGCTTAACAGTAATTTTTCTAAAGGAATAAGTCATCCATTAACACTTTATAGGATTTTAAAATAAATATTTAAGCAGTGTCTGGGTTCTCTGTCATTCCGCAGAAAAACATGCCATAAAATTTCTAATCATGCATTTTATACGATTCACTTGCTGACAACTAAATTCCAAGCTGAAGGAAACATATACGAATATCCCTTTTGATGCTTTCTTTCAAGGTGTTTAAATATGTACGTTATTCCATCATGGCCTCAAGGAATCAGAACTTTCCTGATGTAACACAACTTATATTAAACTAGTTCTGATAAAAAGAAAAGTTACAAAAATGTTGATGACTCAAATGTCTGGTATAATTTAATGAAACTGCAAAGCAAATGTAAATGTAAAACAATAGTATAGTACACTGAAATGATCGATAACATCATACAGTAACATGTAAGTTTACACTAAACTTAATAACCAGACGTTTAAGCACATTTATAAAATTAATAAATTAGATGTGTCAATTTATTATGAAAAAAATATCTTCAAATTGGAGTGTGGTGTAAAGAACAGAAATTAAACACATACAGCAATCTATAATAAGTTCCCAGAGATCAGTAGGAAGTGATATCTATGCTTTCTACAAAACCTTTCTAAACATGGAAGGACGAGAAATGAGAACAGAGTGCAGCAACGCTATTCCTTAGAGCTGTGTCTCTTAAACTTTGTCCTCTATCATACCATTTGATAAACTTCCCCTTAAGCAGAGTACTTCATCATATCTCATACCCCTTCAATTATACTTCTAAATAAAAAAAGTTTATTCCTGTCAGGGTTTTAATATTTTTGTGTTAGTTAATAAAAATCAATCGACTCAACTGGATAACACTTAATAGCCTTTTATTTTTGATTTTGCAATATACTATTTTTTTTTTTTAAAGTAGCAGTTTATTATAAAAATATAGCTTTTTTATTTTTACCGTTTTTACTAATCTATTTTTCATCTTCCCCAAATAGTGTTATACAGGTTTAGAATGGCTGCCGTACAATATTTCCAACATGTTAAATGTAATTCTGGTTCGGAAATCGAGCTGGCCATTTCATGTTCTACATTTTTTGCTGCTGGAAATAATCTTCTGTGATTCAAAACGTGTGGATTTTATTGATGTCGTCTTTTAGTATGAAATTATCTCTTATGATATCGGAATAAAGACGTACATAATAAATATATCTTCTTTATTTTTTAACCATCATTCTATGTGCAAAAGCTTGGAGAAATGTATGCCTGCCAAGTGCATATTAAAAGAGATACCATCTTACGCACAGTTACTGAATTCTCTCTATGAATCATTTTAATCTTTTCTCTATGAATTTCTTCTCCATGAATCTCTTTGATGTTCCAAGTTCACTACAAACCAAGCAACATTTTTTATCTCGTTGCAAGATAAATCTGGACTCGTCAATGAAAACAATAACCCACCAATAATCTGTTGACATGTTCACCTTTAACCCTAAATCCAAGGAAACAATGCGAGTGGCATACAGTTGACTGCCATCTTGCTAATAAACAACCTTCATGAGCTTTCTGTGTATGGAAATATGAGGTTATACATCACCATATGACTTTCATGGTCATTTAAATATCTCCGTCTTTCCAGGAGTATCAGCAAGATAAGAATTGCCTATCTTTTTGAGAGTTACAGAATAGCAAGAGTTGAGATTTTATACTTTCGGGCACTATACATATCGGTCATTGTCTTTTGACTTACCTATTAACCTCCCTGGCCGACCTTTCTTTATGTCGAATTTTGCAACGTTTTGAGTGTCACATCGCCTCATTTTAAAACTATTAATGTTTCAACTTAATAAGACATATACCTCCAAAAGCAACGACATTCATTAAATTAACAGATTTATTAAAAATAACTGTATTAATTTTGATTAAATTTAATAATGTACTCAAAATTAATATTACAGAATCTCAGTAAGTTTATATAAAATGTTCTTTTAGACGTTTATAAATATATCATTTAAAAATTTGCAGTTTTCTATATAAATATGCGTATAATATATGTTAAAATGTTATATAAGTTATAAATATGTTATAATAAATTAAAATGTTATCTTCAAAAAAAGAATTATATAATACTAATTAATAATTTAATTATTTTATAATTATCTCTTCCCTAAACATTATATAACAAACTATGAGAAAAGAAAATTCACCTCATTTTAAATAAAAAATATAATAGAGTGAACAAAATACATTACTTTTTGTATGAAATCCTTTTTTTTAGATGCCTTTGAACTGTCTTTTAAATTCAAGATAGTAAAATGTTAAAAGTTATTGAATAATTCTAAGAAAATTATTTTTTTTTAAAAGAAACAAATTCAAGTTATAGTTACTTCATCAAGAATAAAAATTAAAAAAAAGTAGGAATTCTTTCTCCAAAGATTTCTAAAGAGGTAAAATGCATGTTTACCGTCAATTAATTAAAAAAAATATATTTAAATACTCATAGTTATAATATTTTAAATTAAAATTATTTATAGAAGTAAATACTATTAATCTTTGAGAAAAAAATAACGACTTTTACAAAATCTATTCATCTGCGTTATAAACTTATCTTGCCAGTAATAGGACATTTGCATACAATTATATTTTAATTACGTTTGCCCCAATTACATGTTAGCTATATAATTACATTTTTATGTTAAATTGTAACACTGATAATCTCAGTGAAACTAAATAAGTCATGTAGATAGGATTTCATGTAAATTCCATGTTTATCTTTATGTTCTAGGATAATGAAATCTCCAATCCAAGTTTCATACCTTAACTGACCCCAGATATTTACAATTACTTTTCTTCAACGAGTGTTATAAAAAAGTAGTAATAAATGACATCTCTAATCTACACTTAAATTTTTATCACAGAAGTAAAATGACTTATGACTAAATATTCTCAAAAATTTGCCTCAAGTAAAATATGTAAATAAAACGTCATGTTCAGACTCGAGATTGTTGTGTGCTAGAAATTGACTTTCGAACTGAACGAAAACTTCTTCACCATCGCTTAATTTGTGAGTCCGAATCCATCATACAGATAAAAGAGAGATAATCGCTCGTGAACGAATGCTGAAGGGAAAATAAAACTCCAAGTGTTGAGCATGCAATTTATTTGAATACCCGGCTCTTGTCCTTTTTTTATTTTATTCGTCTTTCATTTAATGAATTTATTATTTACTACTTATTATTTATCTTTGCAGATAAAAAATATAAATATATTCGGTTTTTTTACTTCTTATAGAGAAGCAATGAAAATTCTTTATTGATTGTTATGTTTTAGAATATTATGTGATATTTAAAAATAATAGAAATCTTTATAAAAATAAACATAAAATCTAATTATTTTCATGAAAATTATCGTTTTATTTTATTACCATACAAAAATATTTTTTTACAGGGCATATTACAGTTAGGGCATGTACAGTTAACAACAATACACAAATTAAATTAATTAAAGTTAATTTAAAATTTCTTTTCTAAGTATTTTTATAATTTTAAAATGTAATGAATTTTATTTTCTTATCCCACTGGGTAGACAACAACATCCAGACCATGTCGAGAACCCGTGTTGTCTCATGGAATGAGTGAAAGAAGGGAAGCTTTTGCCATGATGAAGCACCCGTAGGTAGAAATCTGGCTTGCCTCCTAGAGGCTGAAGAAGAAGGCCAGTGCCTTCTGGGAGGACTAACCCACATTTGAGTATCATATGAGAGAAAACCCAGAAATCTCTCACTCGTAGTTCGATTCACGAGGTAAAATGCTGAATATTACAAACGCCATTGGGGCTCCTCGTTTCTTGAAACAGTGTCTACAAGAAAAACTGCAACGGATTGCACCTCCGCCCTAATGCTTACCAATGGCGCATGTTGCCAATGAGTCACGAGTCGGAAAAATGCAATTAATACAGAAATGTAAAAAAAAATATATATGTAATCTACAGGGAAAAAATCATTTAGTATTTTAGATTAAATGATTTTTTATTTTGTAACATCGATGAAACAAACAATATAAATATATATATGAACAAGAAATCAGGAACTATTCTTCAGAATGGCAAAATATCATGGAAGAGAAAATATCTAAAATCTGTATTTGCCTTTGCTTATTTATTCAGGCAAAAGAAAACTCAGTGTTTCTAAGAATGTACATTTTAGATCATATGCTATCTCTTATTAAAATTCTTTTAGAAGATGAATCATTTTCCTTCGTTCAAAATATTTCAAAGCATTCATAATAAATTTGAAAATTCAACTTAAATGCATGTATGATTCCCCTAAAGCAATCAAGTAAACAGAACACTTACCACAGCAAATAAATTAATGCATATTTATGAGACAAATCGCATCTCAAGATTACACGTGCATAAATTCTCCGAAATTCCTAAACAAGGACCAAATCCCATTTTTATTTACTCTATCATCCAAATTGTTCAAAATGTTCTCATCCAAGCAGCTAGGAAGCAAAACAGCTGCTGTTTACTTTGTTCGTCGAGTTGATGCTTTGAACCTGGAGCATGGAAAAATATGTCCCGAAGTAACAGCAAGAAAATCACGGCATCGAAACACTTGTCTTTCGTTTATTAAGGTATTACCTCGGGCCCTTTTAGTAAAAATTAAGATAAAAGTTTATTTTCTGAAAATAAACTCTTGACTCGAAAGGGAATTTTTCGTTCTTGATGTTCAACATACTTTAATGGAGTTAAGACTTACTATCTTTCATAGCATTTTAGCTTTGTTTTGAAAGTTATTATGCAGAAAAAAGTTTAAAAAGCGGAAGTGAATTTAAATAGAAAGATAAAAAATTTAATTGATTTTACATTTAATTCAACACAAAGAGGTAGTTTTATTGCTGTACAAAGAAATATTCTGTACAAGGCGAATTTATTATTTTTATTATTTTATTATTTTTATGATTTGTGGACCTTTTCCAATGAGAGCAGTGGAATGTAAATGTGATTTAAAGAATATAGGCAATTTTCGAAAAGTGGAATATAGGCAATTTTCGAAAGTTCGTTTGTTTTTTATAAGTTAATGCTTTGTATTTCTAACATAGAAAAAACAGCCTAAGGTAAAAATACCAAATAATAATGGCATCAAAATAATTACTGACATGTGTTATTAAAATAATAATTATTATTCCGTTTCTATTAAATAATAATACCTAACACATATAACTAATTATTTTGATGTCAGTCATTTTTTTATATCCCTCTTTTTTTGTCATTCACTTTTTTATGTAACAAATTACTAACCATATTTTTAATCGAAATTTCGTCAGTTTCTCAGGTAAAAATATGGTTACAGTCAAATTTATTACTAAGCTTTCTAATCGTTACCAATGTAATTTATGTTGTTTTCGGATATAGTGTTTTCTGGAATAATATGGCATTACAAATTTGAAAAAAATATATGTTAATTAATTGAAAAGTAAAAAAAAAGTTTCGCTAAAAATTTTTAGTAGCTAAAGTTTTTGACTTTTAGCCAAAAACACACTGTTTCAACTATAAACCTTACGTTTAACATTAAAATAAATAATACATATAATAAGTATATAATCTATAATAAGCATTCTTTATTAGCTACTAACTGATAATAAAGTCCATAATTCAAGAGATTGTACATTCATGATTTTCGTGACAGAACCTCATTTGATCACCTACGGTATTCATGACAGTAATTATGTCTAGTAAAATCCTAAAGTTTTCACTGGCCAAAAAAGGTATATAGCTGCAGCCTTCTTTCTTAATATTTTTGAGATTTTCTAATTATGTAGGCAGAATAAATCAAACTGAACTGCAGAATATTAGAGTTCAACAGAGCACAAAGTGGAGACCTTATATTACTAAAGCTTCTTTTTTCATCTATAATAACTTTTTTTACATTGGCTTTTAACATAAATTCCTATAAATATTATTTGATAAATAAACCTTTGTTAAACGTCGTATCTTACTGAATTATTCCTAATGTAAAGCAAACATTTACATTACTAATTTTCTCGGAATATTTCATCATTTGTTAAACTTACGAAAAAGTTATAATTCTTATATATAAATGTTAAAATCTTTATAACTTACGAGATTAAAAATTAATTTTGTAGTAGTTGATTTATTCTTATATAAATAAATTCATGATCATATAAATAAATATTGACAAAGTTTTTTACTATATAGACATTTTCCCCTTATTATTGATTATATAGTAATTGTTGATTTCCTGATTCCTCTACTTTTAAAAATGGGTATTTTACTGAAGCATCTTGTATACTTCTTATATGTCAGAAAAACAACATAGATAAAATGCTCATAAAAAGGAGGTGGATTCAAGTATCACTTGAATAATGCATGAGATGGGCCGTAGCAGAAAGTAAATGTCAAATAAATCTTCGAAACACACAGTTGGGGAAAAAAAGGATCCATTCCATGGCGAACCCAATCCCTTCAATGCCTGCATAAACAGAAACATAATGGGATGCATTTTATGCACAAAGTAATCCTAATAACCCATCACAAAGCATGAAATTGTGAAATCAAGCGCTCCAAATCGGAGACAAATTGATTCCTGAGAAGAAGTGACATCTTCAGGAGCATCACTTTCTTCCCGTCTAATAAGGTCTCTCCGTCCGGACTGCTGAAATCAGTCGAATCTTTGCAGTCGCATCTTGTTTTAGCAGTCTCTTTCTGTACCTTATTTCTTCTGCTAGACAAGTAAACACTCTCTTCGGTGGGTGAAGAACGAAATAGTCCTATTTTCCCAGACAGCACATCTGCCCCTGTTGTTTGTAACCTTCACTTTTCAGGAGGAATGGCTCAAAGCGTAACTTTTTCAAGAGTCTACTCGCGTTTAATTTTGTCTGGCGGTTGGATTGGCGTAAGGCGTTATTCGCTCTAAGTTTATCTCACTGTTTGGAGAAAGAAATCTGCGATAGTTCCTTATCCAATGAAAAGTATTTTGTAGATGTGTTGTCAACAATTATGACTTAAGCAAGTGTTAAATTCCTACCTACGTTTCAGAAATAATAATGATTGTTTTCTAGTTTGATAATGAATTAGTACGTTTTCAAGTTGTCAGTAATAAATATAATTTAATTCATAATATAATGTTAATTTAAGTCACTAGCGCTCTTGCGCTCGGTGCCATAAGTTTCGCATTCGAGCCAGGCTGGATGTTCCATGGATGTTTGTAGTGGCCGTACCTCCCTGTGTAATATGGCTGTTGGGCGTAGCGTTCACATCCCTACCCCTTAAAAATAATACAACACTTCCTGTCTTGAAATCTGGTATACGGTCTTGGGCCTCATGTGGCTGTTGTGCCAATGATGATGATGTTACTTCTATAAAAGAACTGATATAATACTCACTAATATGCTGAAAATGGTGTTAATTGAAGTGAAATAAATTATTTACAAAAATGTGTAACTTGTGTAATAACTATAGAAGTTTGCAATCAATAATTTTGTTGGATTGGCGTAAAGCTTTATTGACTCTATGTTTAGCTTTCTTTATGTAAAAGGAATAGTTCGATAGTTCCTTGTCCAATAAAAACATTTTGTAGATGTGTTGTCAACAATTATGACTTAAGGAAGTAAGTGTTAAATGCCTACTTATGTTTAATGAAATAATAATGATTGTTCTCTAATATACTGACTTAATACATTTTCAAGCTGTTAGTTATAAATATAAGTTAATTCAGAATATGGTGTTAATTTAAGTGAAATAAATTATTTACAATTAATATGAAACTTTGTATTATAATTTTATAACTTTGCAATTCATAGTTTTGCTGAAACTATGGATTGCATTTCGTTAAAATTGCTATATGTTTATCTTTTTCCAATAAAAATGATTCTATTGTAGTAGAAAAGCTTTCTTAGTTTGAATAGTTAATAAATTGTATTCATACATTTATTATGAATTTTCTTTTTCACTGTTATTCGATCCAAATGTTCCTTTCATAATTCTTTTTTTTTTTTAGCGACAATAATTTTTATGGCAAGTTTTACTTCTATAGAGAGCCTGATGGTCGAGTCACTACCACTCTGGCGTACGGTATCTCAGGGTTTGAATCCCGGTCGTGTTGTGGATGTTTGGAGTGGTTCGGAATCCACTTTAAACCGTAGGTCCCGGCACAATGTGACTGGAGGCTGATTACCACCAAGGCCTTGGTCCACAATAGGGCTGTTGCGCCACTGATGATGATGAATGTCTTAAAAGAATAGTTTTAAAAAGTATACTTGTTAGATAATATATATTATTAAAATAATTATTTTAATTGTCAATTTTTACTAACAGATTTTATCCATCCACAATTATGAGTATCTTAAGAAATATGCCTTTCATGTGTTTTAATTGATGTCTTGAAATATCAAACGAAATACTTCTATGAAACATCGATCAAACTAAACTTTATATATCATAAATTAGATTAATTGTCAATAACAAACTAAGTTTCTTTTTAGAAAAAATATTATAAATTCACAAACATGAACTTATTTATAAATTGATTCTACTGATGCTTGAATGATTAATTAAAAAAAACCAATTTCTAACGCTTTCACTCAATGCACTGTCAAAATAAGAGCATATATATATATATATACACTTAATAAAAATACGCATAAGATGGATAAGGGCAAAATGTTCACTCAATCCCGCCTCCGGGAAATTAAATTTATAAGCTTTTAAGTTGAGCTTGAAATTCACTTGAACGTCATCAAGTAAAAGATTTTTGGAGCAGCAAACCCAGAATAGATCAGAAAGCGACGGAGATATTTTCAGATCTGAGAATTTATGCGACAAAAATTATTCTGACGTTCTACGGAAAAGATTAAAGAGAGAGGTAGAACTCAAATCGAAGATGTCATAAATCTCCCTATGCTCGCTCCCCAGCGTTGTTTATTGTATTTGGTCGGAAAAGGATTTGACCAATAGAAGGAGTAAAAATACAGGTACATTATATTTCTCAGTATTTTGATATATAGGGAAGGAAATTCAAGAGTTAGGACTAATTTTAAAAAACTCAATAATTTGAAAGCAAATAAGAAAAAGGAAGGATGTTATTCGGATTTAAAGTATAGGAAGGAAAAAAATTATAAATTCATAAACTTAAAGGTATTTATGATTTGGTTCTGATGTTTGGTCAGAAAAAAATATATATTTAGAATTTAAAATATTCACCAAGAAATATCAGTATACTTTGAAATATTTATTATATAGGTTAAGGCTTTAGACAAACGAATAGGTTACACTATATAGGTTATGCAGAATGCACTAAACACGATTGTTAAATGAGGCAACATACTATTATCAGCATAATGTAACATTTCTGATGGTATGGCATAAACAACTTTAAATTTTGTTAGCGACGTTGATTATTCACGATGCATTTTCAAATTCAAGTACTAATTCAAATAAACGTCACAATGTGTGAGGTCCGGAAATTTGGGTAGTCATACTTGAGCAAAGGATCGTTTGAGTACACGGTTCTCACCGGATTTTGAGCGTAGCAGTTGCTTAAAAGCAGAATAACATGTAAGGGTGCTCTATTCGAGGGTGCATAATTCCGTGTGTCAAAACCGCCTATATATGAAGAAGAGGAACAACAACTGGCCAGCAATTTTTTCAAGTTAGACACAGCTTTCAAAATTTGCCCTTTATACACTACCGGGCAACTAGTTTATTTTTTTTAACGCTATCTGTTTGTAAAAAAGGAACTAGGAACCAATTTTTATTACCCGCCCAAAAAATCTGCATTTTAGGAATCTTACATCCACTCAGATCTTCAAAACTATGGAAAACATGTTTAACTTCCCTATATACTGCTTTAACATGCCTTTAAGCATGACCAATACTTTCTGATCTCGAAATAGTTCAATGTTCCAAACATCATTCATTTATTTTGAGCTCTTATTGTCAGAAAGCATCATGCCCTTTTGTCTATATTAAGCATAATTTTTCAGAATTTAATTAATCATTTACATATATTTATTCGTCTAAATCAAATATTAATGCCGATTTTACCAATTTAAATATTTAATTTAGATATTAATTACCTAATTAAAGCCGTTATTAGAATTATATGTTACATTTATTTTAATTTTATTTCGTTTATTTATTACATATTACCTAGATAAATCCTTTCGTATTCTACAGCTCAAATTCATCCGTTACATGACTGTGAATTTTACACTACTTTCAAATTACAAAAATACAAATCTTGCTTTTATATGTCAATAAAGTCTAAAAGTTTAAATACAAATAGCCTTCCATGTAAAGGTCCTTGAAAATCCGTTACAGAAATCAATAAAATTCAAATAGCTTTCGGGCTCAGAGGTAAAAAATGATTATTGACATTACTGTCAAGGAAATGAAAATAGAGAAAATAATACAATAGGGAAGAATTTCAGGAAATGCTTAGAAATCGATCGTTTGCAATTAAATGTGAAAACGAATTGATTTTGTGAATGAAATAAGGTCTCTTCCATGCCTAAAATTTAAAAAAACAATTGATGTTGCACTTTAATGTAGCAATACGAGAACTTAATCGATTGCCATGAAAGCAAAGACACATATGTTGTCAAAATGAATCAAACGGGATCCACCTTGCCCGACAATTATAAAGGACTGTTATAGACTAACGACTAGAATACAATATTTTTGTATCATCAAATCCTTTCAGATTCTATTGATGTGTTATTAATTATTATATTAACTCATGTATTACTCCTGCTTTTCGATTTATCCTTTTAAAGAACTAACAATATATCTCCAGTATCGTAATAATGGTGAGCAAAACTATATATTTTATACATTTATTTATTGTATGATATTGTATTAGTAGATTTATTTAGGTAGATAATTATTTATTTATAATAGGGTAATTTATTATTGTACGTTAATAGCATTTATTTAAAATAGGGTAGGTAATATTTATTTATTATAGTTTATATATTGTAAAGTAATAAAACTATATATTGTGTACATTTATTTATTGTAGGGTAGCGTAATCTTTAATAAGGATTAAGATTTCATTTCACTTCTCTATATAATTTGGAGACGATTTAATGATTGATCAATCTATATTTTCTTCTTCTTCATTGGCGCTTCAAATCATTGGCGCTTCAAGCGCCTTTCAAATATTCTCAAAAATATGCCTCAAGTAAAATATGTAAATGAAACGTCAAGTTCAGAATCGAGATTGCTGTGTGCTGGAAACTGACTTTGCGATTTTTCGAACTGACTCTGGCGAAAACTTCTTCAACATCACTTCATTTGTCAGCCTGAATCCATCCTACCGATAAAAGAGAGATAATCGCTCCTGAATAAATGCTGAAGGGAAAATAAACCTCTAAGTGTTGAGCTTGTAATTTATTTGAATACCCGGCTATTGTCAATTTTTTTGTTTGCTTTGTGTTACTTTTTATGAATTTATTACTTACTACTTATTATTTATCTTTGTATATAAAAAAATAAAGATATTAATTTTTTTTTACTCCTTACAGAGAAGCAAAAAAATATTTTTATTGATTGTTATGTTTTAAAATATAATGTGTTATTTAGAAATAATAGAAAAAAATTATAAAAAATGAAAATATCTAATTATTTTCACGAATTTATTGTTTTATTTTATTACTAAACAAAAGCTTTTTTTACAATGCATGCTGTTAGTTATCATCAAAACACAAATTAAATTAATTAACGCTAATTTAAAATTTAGATTTCTTAAACATTTTTTTAATTTTGAAAATGCAACTAATTTTTTTACTTATCCCACTTGGTAAACGGCAGCGTGTAGACCTACACCAAGTCCAAGAACTGGTGTGGTCTCAGGGAAGGAGAGAGAAAGGGGGGCAGCTTCTGTTGTGACGGAGCAAAAGTTGGTAGAAGTCTGAGTCGGGTCCGAATCGATGAAGAAGGAAGGCAATGCATTCGGATGATTTTTAGGAGGAATTATCCCATATTTGCATATCCTATGGGTGAAAACGCGGAATACTCCAACAGATAATCCGACTCTCTCTTTGGCAAAATGCTGACAATCACAAACACCATCGAGCCTCCTCGCTTTTTAAAACAGTGTTTACAGCAAACCGCCAGCGGATTGATTCTCTGCTCACCTTTACTACTGAACCCCGAGTAGGGTAAATGTAATTAATACAGAAAAGTAAAAAAAAAAAAAAAAAAAAAAAAAAAAATGTAATCTACATACCAAAAAACATGTCATAATAACAGACTTTTGTTTCTTAGCTAAATTGTTTTGAAAGGAAAAAAACATTTAGTAGTTTAGTTTAAATTAATTTTTTATCGTGTAACAACAATAAAACGAATAATATAAATATATATATGAACAAAAAATAAGGAATTAATCTTCAAAAAATGCAAAATATCATTGAAGAGAAAATATCTAACATCTATATTTCCATTGGCTCATTTATTCAGGTAAAAGAAAAATGCAACGCTTCTAAGAATGAGCATTTCAGATCCTATGTTATCTCTTGCTAAAACTCTTTTAGGAGATGAATCACTTTCCTTCTTTCAAAATTTTTCGAAGCATTCATATTAAATTTGAAAACTCCATTTAAATGTATCTATGTTTCCACTAAAGCAATTAAGTAAACCAAACTCTTACCACTGTAAATAAACGAATGCACATTTATGAGATAAATGACATCTCAAGATTACACATGCATAAATTCTCCGAAATTCGTAAACAAGGACCAAATCCCATTTTTATTTACTCTAGCATCCAAATTGTTCAAAATGTTCTCATCCAAGCAGCTCGGAAGCAAAACAGCTGCTGTTTACTTTGCTCGTCAAGTTGATGCTTTGAACCTCGAAGCATGGAAAAATACGGCCTGAAGTAAGAGCAAGAAAAGAATGACATCGAAACACTTGTCTTTCGTTTATTAAGGTATTACCTCGGGCCTTTTAGTAAAAAGGAAGATAAAAGTTTATTTTCTGAAAGGTTAATTCTAATAAACCTGTGACTCGAAAGTGAATTTTTCCTTCTAATGTTTAACATACTTTAATGGAGTTTTACTACTATCTTTCATAGCATTTTAGCTTTGTCTTCAACGTTATTATCCATAAAAAAGTTTAAAAAGCGGAAGTGAATTTAAATAGAAAGGTAAAAAATTTAGCTGATTTTACATTTAATTCAACATAAAGAGATTGTTTTATTGTATTAAAAATAGAAACATTCTATTACGAATTTATCATTTTTTTTATTTCTAGAACTTTTTTAATTATATCAGTGATATGTATTTGAGATTTAAAGAGTATAAGCAATTTTCTGAAAGATGGATTTGTTTTTCATAAGTTGATGATTTGTATTTCTAGCATGGAAAATAACCGCTAATATAAAAATAAAAAAGATTAATGAGATCAAAAAAGTTATTTATATGTGTTAATTATTATTATGGAATAATAATACCTAATATATATAACTAATAATTTTGATGTCATTCACTTTTTTTGATGTCAACAAATTATTAACCATATTTTAAATCGAAATTTCATAAGTTTCTCGGGTAAAAATATGGTTAAAGTTAAGTTTATTACTAAGCTTTCTAATCGTTACCAATGTAATTTACGTTTTTTCCGGATATTGTTTTTTCCTGAAAAAATATTGCATTACAAATTTGAAAAAAAAATTGTGTTATTTAATTAAAAAGTAAAAAAATGTTTGGCTAATAGATTTTTTTAGCTAAATTTTTGACTTTCAGCCAAAAACCCAATGTTTTAATTAATCCACTTATTTTTAACATGAAAATACATAATACATATAACGGTAATATGTTCAATAATACTTACCTTTAAAAGTGTTCTTTATTAGCTACTCATGGATTATAAAGTTTATAATTCAAGAGATTTTACTTTCATGTTAACTTTATTTCCTTGACTGAACGCATTTGACCACCTACGGAATTCATGAAAGTAATTATATCTACTGAAATCCCAAATTTTTCACTGGCAAAAGAAATAGATAACTACAGCCTTCTTGCATATTACTTTTGATATTTTTTAATTATGCAAGTAGAATAAATTAAACTGATATGCAGAATATTAGAGTTCAACAAAGCACAAGCAAAGAATTTATATTCCTAAAGTTTGTTTTTCTCTATAATAAATTTTTTTATATTCTCTTATAATTTAAAATCCTATAAATATTCATTTGATAGCTAAACCTTTGTTAAGTCTCGTATCACACTGAATTATTCCTAATTTAAAGCAAACATTTATATTACTAATATTCTCGGAATGTTTCATCATTTGTTAAACTTACGAAAATGTTATTAAAGAATGTCAAGCAGAATAACGAGATACCATTAAATATTCATATAATATGACGTCTCATAATATATTCGTTTCACGATATTCCGAATAAGTATATCTTATATAATCTTATCTCTCACAATATAAATTTAAAAGTACGAAGCAGTGAATGTTTCAGATTATAAAATGAATAATCTGTGTTTTTAACTTATCAGCAGCTCCACCTATAATGGTATACATATGTGTTACTACTTCTTTCTACTGTATGGAAATATGAAGTGTTAGCCAATCAAAAAAGGTTTCTAAAGGTTTAGTAATTTAATGTTTTTACAATTTTAAATTTTAGCTGCAATTCCTATGAATAAATATTTTTTTGAATATTATCGTTTCCATTAATCTAGTGAACTCTTAATTCATTTGAACGATTTAAAAAAAAAAAAAAAAAAAAAACGTCCGTTAAATTTTGTTTTGCACCTGTTAATTGGATTTCTGTCGTCCATGTCATAAATTTATTCTGATTCGAAAAAAAATTCCGAACAGCAAAAATTTCGGGAATGAGGATTTGTTGTATTAAGTCGAAATAATTGACGGAATAAAATTTCAAAAGATCACGATATCAGAGTTAAAAGAAGATATTTTAAAGAGCAAATTGTAAAGACCCACATTTTGATAAAGACTGCAAGTGAACATAAAAAGAACAAACAAACAGAATGTTAAAGACAAATAGAATGTGTAGGGCAGAGAGAAGCTAAATCAAATGGAATATGAAGAACAGGAAACGGTAAAACAACATGAGCTGCTGGATAAAGTGCAAATTCAGTAATGCCGCCAATGGCAGTTATCTCAATATTTTATTAACACCTGTGTGTGAAAATAAATTGGAGTTTAGATAGTTTAGATGCGATAGTAAGGATTGGCTACCTTTTTGGTGTTATTTTCAACGTTTTTATATTAATGAAGACATTTTACCTAAAAATAAATTTAAATACCTTGTTCAAGCGAAACGAAAAATGTTCATGATAAATTGTAGAATTCAAATTGTAGATAGATACTCGCCAACAGAAAGCAACCAGACCAAAGTAATTGATAGTCTAAAAACTCGGTTTGGAAAAGATACACTATTTGGTGGAGGTATATTTTAGAGAGTTACTAAAATTGTTGATAAAAAAATTCGTTAGTGACATAGAAAAAAAAATAGAAATAAAACAAAAACTGTTAGGGACATCTCTCTGTGGTAAACTCGAATTGTATCTTAGAGAAATTGGGAATGAATACGGATAAATGGCTATTTTAACAGTACTTTAACACTGGCTGAATCTATTTTTCAAGAAGAGCTCCTGAAAGCATAAAACTAAAGTGCTTCCTCCGCAGTCTCATGACAGTTGACTAATTTGACGGCTATGTTTTAAGACAATCTTAAGCTGCCAATTTACTCGTTAAAGTTTCAACAGATCTGCGGAAAGTGTGTGTGAATTTTTTTGTTCTGGGAAGCACTAAAGCTCAGACAGCTTTTCTGCTCAATAGATAAGTTTAGCTTAAAGGCTGACTAATTCAAGAAATAAATAATGATTGATGGCTAAGTAACCAATTCGTAAGAGCACAATTGTTTCACGTGTATTATGTTGAAGAAAACATGTGCTACATGTATGCTAAATTCTACGAGTTAGAAGTAGACGAATAAAAAGCGATTGAAACTGTACAAGCTCTAAAATCATTATATCCAACATGTGTTATATCTTTTGGCCCAAAAGAGTTTTTATGGACCAATAAAAAAAAGTGATATCAATTTACCTTGAAAGATTAAACTGGTAGCGTTTTAATATACTATTTATAAATAAAGGAATGTTGATAACAAATCAAAATCTATAAATGGTTTCAATTATACCACTTTATAAAATATAACTTATTTGACTACAAATTAAATTTGTAACAGTTGATTTATTCTTGTATAAATAAATTGATGATTATATAAATAAATATTGTATAATTTTTCTTATTATTGATTATATAGCAATAGTTTTATACTTCCCATTACATGATGCAACTACATTTAAAAATGGGTATTTTACTGAAGCATCTTATACACTTCTTATATGTCAGAAAATAACATAGATAAAATGCTCATAAAAGAAGGTGGATTCAAGTAGCACTTGAATAATGCATAAGATCGGAAGTAGCAAAACGAAAAAGTCAAATAAATCTTCGAAACACACAGCTGAAAAAAAAGGATCCATTGCATTCCCATCCGTTCAATGCCTCCATAAACAGATGCATAACGGGATGCATTTTATGCACAAAAAAATCCTAACAACCCATTACAAAGCACGAAATTTTAAAATCAAGCGCCCCAAATCGGAGACAAATTGATTCCTGAGAAGAACTGACATTTTCAGGAGCATCGCTTTCTTCACGTCTAATAAGGTCTCCGGTCGGATTGCTGAAATCAGTCGAATCTTTGCAGTTGCATCTTGTTTTAGCAGTCTGTTTCTGTATCTTATTTCTTATACTTGACAAGAAAACGCTCTCTTAGTTGGGTGCAGAACAAAAAAATCCTGTTTTCCCAGACAGCACATCTGCCCTTGTTATTTGCAACCTTAACTTTTTAGAAGGAATGGCTCAAAGCGTAACTTTTTTCAAAAGTCTGTCCTTTAATTTTGTCGGACGTTCGGATTGGCGTAAGGCTTCCTTGGCTCTATGTTTAACTGTCTGTTTGGAGACAGAAATCTTCGATAGTTCTTCCTTGTCCAATAAAAAGCATTTTGTAGATGTGTTGATATCAATTATGACTTAAGGAAGTGTTAATTTCCTATTTATGTTGAATGAAATAATAATGATTGTTTTCTAATTTGATACTGACTTAATAAGTAAAGTTAATAAGTTAATTAATAATATTGTGTTAACTTAATTGAAATATAATATTTACAAAAAATATGTAACTTTGTGTAATAATTATAGAACTTTGCAGTAAATAGTTTCGTTGGATTGGAATAAAGCTTTATTGGCTCTATGTTACCATTCTCTTTGGTTTATCTCTTTATGGTCATTTTGTGCACCCGAGGGCTAAACAGACCAGCACCCAGTTTAAAGTCGATTCCGAACCAATAACAAATATCCATGCCACCGCCAGAAATAAAGCCTGAACCCCGTGGTACCAAAGGCCAGCGCGCTGGCCACTTGGCCGTCAGGCCGCATTTTGCTTTGGAGAAAGAAATCTGGGATAACTCTTTGCCCAACGAAAAGTATTTTGTCAATGTATGGACATCAATTATGACTTAAGGAAATGATAAATGCCTAATTATGTTTAATAAAATAATAATAATTTTTTTTCTAATACGATACTGAATCGATGTATTATCCAGTTGTTAGTAATGCATATCGGTTAATTCGTTTTATGATGTTCATTTAGTTGAAATAAATTATTTACAAAAGAATTTGAAACTTTGTGTTAAAATTATATACCTTTGCAATCAATAGTTTCGTTGAATCGGACTAAAGCTTTATTGGCTTTTTTTAATAAAGGAAGTTTTAGACAGTTAGCAATTTTTCGTCCAATTAAAATGATTCTGTTGTAGTAGAAAAGCTTTCTTAGTTTTGAATTGTTGGTAAATTGTATTCATATATTTATTATGAATTTTCTTTTTCACTGTTATTCGTGCCAAATGTTGCTTAAAAAATTCTATTTTTCTTGTGACAATATTTTTTGTGCCAAGTTTTACTTCTTTAGGGAGCCTGATGGCCGGATGACTAGTGTTCTGGCGTACAGGTGTCTCAGGGTTTGAGCCCCGGCGGTGTCATATATGTTTAGAGTGATTCAGAATCCACATTAAAGCGTAGATCCCCGTGTAATGTGTCTTGGCGCTGATAACCCTCACAGTAAAAAGAAACATTTTTCATCTCGAAATCAATGTCCAAGGCTTTGGTCCACCAAAGGCTGTTGCGCCACTGATGATGATGATGAATACTTTTTAAACGCATGCTTGTTAGATAATATAGATTATACATATAATTATTTTAATGGTCAATTTTTACGAACAGATTTTATCCATCCACAATTATGAATATCTTAAGAAATATGACTTTCATGTGTTGTAATTGATCTCCTCTAGAAAATAAAAAACGAAATACTTCTATGAAACATTCCTCAAACTAAAATTTATATACATAAATTAGATAAATTGACAATATCAAAATAAGTTTCTTTTTAGAAAAAATATTATAAATTCACAAGCATGAACTTATTTATAAATTAATTCTACTGAATCTTGAATTATTAATTTAAAAAATACAATTTCTAACGCTTTCATTCAATACACTGTCAAAATAAGAGCATATATATATATACACACACTTAATAAAAATATGCATAAGATGGATAAGGACAAAATTTTCACTCAGTCACGCCTCGAGGAAATTAAATTTAAAAGCTTTTAAGTTGAGCTTGAACTTCACTTGATCAAGTAAAAGATTTTTGGAGCAGCAAACCCAGAATAGATCAGAAAGCGACGGAGATATTTTCAGATCTGAGAATTTATGCGACAAAAATTATTCTGACGTTCTACGGAAAAGATTAAAGAGAGAGGTAGAACTCAAATCGAAGATGTCATAAATCTCCCTATGCTCGCTCCCCAGCGTTGTTTATTGTATTTGGTCGGAAAAGGATTTGACCAATAGAAGGAGTAAAAATATAGGTACATTATATTTCTCAGTATTTTGATATAAAGAGAAGGACATTTAAAAGACAGGACTAATTTAAAAAACTCAATACTTTGAAATCAAATAAGAAAAAAATAAATAAATAAATAAAAGGATATTATTTTAATTTAATGTATGGGAAGTAAAACAATTTATAAATTCACAAACTTAAAAGTATTTATGAATCGGTTCCGATTTTTGGTGAGAAAAAAAATATTTCTAAAATTTAAATTATTCATCAAGAAATATCAATAAACTTTAAATATTCGTTACAAAGGCTAAAGCTTTAGGCAAATGAATGACGTACAAATGTTCAATGCACCATCTGTTACTCATAAACACAATTATTAAATGAGACATCAGACTATTATCAGCATGTGCAATTTTCATATAACATGGTAACGTATGTAATGGTATGACATATGTAATTTTCAATTTTATTAATGCTGCTAATTATTCAAGATATATTTTCAAATTCAGGTATTAATTCATATAAACGTCACAATGTGTGAGGTTCGGATATTTATATGGCAATATTTGAGCAAAGAATCGTTTATGTGAAGAGAAGGAACAACAATTGCCGAACAACTTTTTCCAGAAGGATACTGCCATCAAAATTTGACTATTTTAACTTCAAATGTAACATCAAAACTATTTTAACATCAAATTTTTATTACCTGAAAAAACGCTTATTCTGTTTTCATCTTTCCTGCGAAAAATGCCTCTTTCTATCCTTATTATATTTCGAATTATTGTTTGCTTTTTTTAAAATTTTTCTTGAATTTCGGATCACCTTGAATATAGGTTTTAAATTATTTCTATACAAATATTTTAATTCTTTTTTTATATAAATCATATATTTTATTAATTAATGAACTAGATGAATGTAGACCTCTATACATCAAATATCATTCCTCATTAAAATGGACACTATATATAAAAGATACAGGTTTAACTAGGTACACAGCGGAGGTCTTGATACACTATATTCCCTTGGGTGCTTCGACGTGTTCAGTATCTTCCTTCATTTCTCCTGGAGACTAAAGGGAAAACATTTCTACTTGGGCACTTTGACTTGTAGTCATTCACCATTAGATTGGTAAACATGTAGCAAATTCAGCGTTTATCAGGACACATAAGTAGAGGCGAGCCCTAGATCACATTCCTTATTCAGTAATTTCGATAATTTGAAGCGACTAACTTCAAATGTTTTTGCGTCTACCTCTATTTTACACAGCATCTTACGAAAAGACATTTCGGCTAGGTCATTCACCCTCAGAACATCTGAGATATGACAGATTTAACGTTACTCAGGACCACTAAGAAGCACGTCCCACCCCGTCTACATTCTTTTTTTCATCTCAATTTTTGGAGTACCCTGTAAAGTTCGGCATCTGTAGCTCCGTACCCATCAATTTCTAGGTGAACGAAAGGACATTCCAGGAGCCCAAAACCAGTAATATATCCTGCCTTTTTGTCTATATTAAGCTATTTATTTACATCAAGCTTCATGCTTTTTTAAGTTCAATTTTTAATAATTAATTCGTGCTTAATATAGCAATAATAGTTTATTTCAATAAATTTATGCGTTTTTAGAAATGCTGCTTTTTTATACCGTTATTAGAAATTATATTACATTTATATTTATTAAAAATGTATTAATATCCTAATTATTAAAATGGTTTAACGGTTGGCTTTACTGTAAAAAGCGTTTTAAAATATTTTATTTCGTTTATTTACTTCCTATTACCTAAATAAATCTTTTTGCATTATACAGCAAAAATTCATCCGGTACGAGACTATGAATTTCACAGTACACACAGTGAATTTCACAGAAGGAAATGAAAATAGAGAAAATAATACAATAGGAAAGAATTTCAGGAAAGGCTTAGAAATCAATCGTTTGCAATTAAATGCGAAAATGAATTGATTTTTGGGACTGAAATAAGACCTTTCCAAAACAATATTCTTTTTCAAAGATAAATGTTGCACTTTAATGTAGAAATACGTGAATTTAATCGATTTGCACAAAAGACACAAAAGTTGCCAAAATGAATCAAAGGAGATCAACCTTGCCTGACACTTATAAATGACTATTTCAGTAGATTATTGGTTTTGATAGAATAAAATATATTTTTCATCAAATCCTTTCTGATTCTATTGATGTATTATTAATTATTATATTAACGGAAGTATTACTCCTGCTTTTATATTATAACTTTTAGCATTTTACAGAAATATTAATATCTCTCCATCAGCTTAGTAATGCCGGGGAAAACTATACATTGTACGTATTTATTTTTTTACATAGGGTAATGATAAGAATTAAGATTTCATTTGACATACCTGTATAGCTTATAGTTGGTTTATTAAGTAAATGAGACAAATAATTTCGTTGTTAATATATTCTCCTTAGCATTCGATGTAAAAAAAAATTCAAAGTTCACATTCAAAGTGTTTGGACTCCAATAGCAAAATTATTTCAGTTGATTGGTGAATCCATCGTTAACTCTTCTTCGTATTCACTGGCTCAACAACCCCATCGTGGGTAAGGCAGATTCCGAAACATGATATATTTTTCTTTTTATGGTGAAGGAATTCATTCCTACGCCATATTATATCGTCACCTACGTCTTCAAATGGATTCCTAACCACTACAAACATCTATAGCACTGCCGGGACTCTAACCCGAAACCTGCAACACCGACCACCAGAGCACCAGTCACTCAGCGAACAGGACCCACGTTAACACTTCATATGACTGAAATCCGTTTTTTCTCTTTTTGCTGTGATAATCACCTTAGTCTGTTGTGTCTTATCCCACTTGGTAGACAGCAACATCCAAAAATCCATGTGGTCTCATGGAGGGAGAGAGTTTATGTTGTAATGGAGCACCCGTAGGTAGAAATTTGATTGGGCTCCGTGACGCTGACTTTTTACGGGGTAGAGATGTCAGACCTACGACTAACACTCTACAGTCATATTAGACCTGGTCCTACGGGATAAAATAGATTCCAAATCACTTCAACAATCCTAGCAGCGCCAGGACTCAAACCCGAAATCTGTGGCACAGTGCATATCAATGAGCTAGCGTGTCAAGGGAGTTATCTTGTTATCATACTTCCCAAGAAATAGAAATCCAATCACGACAAATCTGGTAATCACGGTAGCTAAAGAAAGTTTATCATCTTCAAAAACTCAGTCATCGTGTATTGTGAAACATTTCTGTGATTTGGCATATATATATTTCCATTTATAGTATATAGTCTGTCCAGAAATCTTTCGTGAACCTGTGTATTCATTTTTATATATTGAGCAACAATAAATATTTAAAAAGTGATCGAAACTAATTGAAGTCCTTCTTTGGATCATAAAAGAGTCTTGGAGTCTAGACTTCATCGAGTACTTTTGGGATATTACACCATGACTGAAATAGATACTCGTTTAACAATTGGACATTCATTAGATGTACTTTTCGTACATTCGTACTAGCAGTACCAATGGATGGTATCTGAAGATTCAAATATTTCAATATGTTTTGTAATCCCAAGTATAGAACTTTCCGGCCTAATACTTTATAGTACCTTCCTCAGTATATACCCAAACGCCTTCGATTACGAAGCATTTTTAGGTTTCGAACCCTTTTCTGCTAGTTCCGAAAACCAACTGTTATCGATCAGGCCATTGGACCCTCTACCTGATCTAGTAAGATGAAATGAAATAACTCTCTGCTTGGATGTATGGCTCCACAAACTTGGATATTAATTATATGACATGTAACCTTGTAGTTTAAGTATTCTAATATTAATATACCTAATCTGCCTTTGTGTGTTTTATTGCTTTTAACATAACTCTTAGTTTCGATAATAACCACAAAGCAGGACACAGGAATGCGCGGATTAAAACTATTCACTCGGGGATTAGCATGCTTCCTAACAGAGCATAAATTAATGTGTATTCTTCTCTGAAGTGAACTGGAATAAATAAACAATCTCTTCAATTTCCTTGCATTTTCGACCGTGGAAAGTGATTTTTAAAATCTATTTCGATTTCTATTTTAAAAGAACTTTAAGAAAGTTCTTTTTTTTTCAAATGTATTTTTATTAAAAACTTTTTTCGTGAAATGTCTGCTCATATCGAGGGCTATCGCAGACCAAATATCTGTATCCTCTATAAATAACTCATATATAAGATGTATTCAGCGATAAATTATGCAGTGTTTTGATATTATATTTGTAGCAAGAATTTCATTTTATTCAATCTTTTTTAATTTATTCAGGTAAACAGATTTGACGATACACTTATAAATCTTTCATACAATATGTATATTTTGTCATTAGTTTTCTATTTTTATTATCATTTTTATTTACATTTAAAATCTATAAGAAAAAACGCTTACTAAGAGTTGAACGAGGTATTATTATTTTTTTAGCGTTATTCATGCTTTAGAAAAACATATACATAAAATAATCCTTTTTTATCTTCATTTTATATAAATATATTAGTACTCTTTAAATAACTCATATATAAGGAGTACTCAGTGATAAATTATGCAATGTTTTTATAAAGCATTGTAACTTTTGTAGCAATAATTTAATTTTATTCAATTTTTTTAAAATTTATACAAATAAACAGATTTGAAGATACACTAATGCATTTTTCATATAAAATGTAAATTTTGTCGTTTTATTTATTTCTTGCGATTTAGGATACTTAGTCATCCTTTTTATTTACATGTTAAAATCTGTAGAAAATAAAACTTACCAATAGTTGAACAAGGTATAATTATTTATTTAATGTTATTCATGCTTTAGGAAAATGCATACATAAAATATTCCTTTTTTATCTTCATTTTTCATAAATATCATCAGTATTCAAAGTATCAGTATCATAATATTATCATTAACAAGTGAATATGTAAATAAATAACACTAAATATATTTTATTTAGCAATATTTATAAAAACTATTCTCTAAGATATTATTATTTCTGAAAAGCAAAGGTAAAAATTGACGTGTAGTTTATTTTGAAAATAGTTAGCAAACTTTAAAAAAAATCTTATTTTGAAAATCAACACATTAACATCAAAATGTAGTTAATTTAAATTCAATTTATTAGTCATCAAAGTAGTTATGCCCAAAACAGTTTTATAATAAAGTGCATGAAACTTAAATAATCTGTTTTTTTTTAAAAATACATTTAGTTATCATGAAATATTTACAAAACTTCTTCAGAAAAGAATGATTGCATTATTGAAATTTAAATACACACTCTCACAATTGTTAAATTGATCAGTTTTAATTCTATTGAAATGAATAAAGATTTCTATTGAAATCTGTAAGCAAGGATTTCGTTATATGTTGTTAAAGTCTTATAACAGCATTTGAAAAGCAATATGCAGTTCGCAGAATTCAAAACGTCCTGAATAATTAACTAGTTGAAGCTACTAATGTTCCTTTAATCGCTTAATTGATTAGACGTTTAAAGTATAGTATTGCGTTCGAGTACGTAAAGCCATATTAGAATCTATAGATTTCAAGGTATGAGACAAAATCTGGTCTACTAACTGATAAGTTGATTACATATATAATATTGCATTCAGAATATAAAAGAGCAATTAAATGATAATTTACATACATTAGTTATGTTAGCAAGACATTTGTGAATTTGCATTATATACGATTTCTCTCTATATTTTTTTATTCGCCAACTTTGCGACGGAAGAGCAATGAACAAAAAAATATATGCATGCGAAAATCATAGATAAATTATTCATCAAGGCTGTATGAATCTGAAGATCCCGCAAGAAATGAAATGTAAATAAATGTCTTAAAACACTTTAATCCTCCAATAAGGAATGTCTGTATTAGAATGTTATAGTAAGCTGGCACTTCTTTGTGAAAGGAAGTCCGCTTGTTCATTTCCCCAAAGACCACAATGACCAGGCACTACTGAAAAACGATTAGTTTCCCCTTTAAAGTGAGAGTTCTCAACAATTCTTGACACTGAAAAATCTCAGGTGTCAGTGGGTATTCAACAGAGCTAAATCATTGGATGGCTGCTAGAGAATCTGAAAGCTGGACTGCCCTTTTAAAATTATAATGCATAGTTAATAATTGCTTTAAGGTATACATAAGGTTACTACTTCACCATCGTAGGAAGTACCAATATAGCTCGCACTGGCTTAAAAAGACAAAAAGATCCAAAAACACACACACCAGCTAAAACATTGCTATGCACTACGCAGTTTCTACTTCCATAAACAACTGCTTTTTTTTTTTTTTAAAAACTGCTCATTGATGTTAAACGGTAGCATTTACACAGTGATTTGTATATTGTATTTGTTGCAGCATTACATTTTGCAATGTTGTCATTCACAAAATGGTATCATTGCAAAATGTAATGCTGCAACATATATTCGTAAAATGTCAATGTAAGCATCTCTTTTCTCTCTCTGCATATATAATAAGTACAACAGAAAAACCAAACAGGAACTGACAAGGAGTAAATTAGACGTACATCTATTTTGCACAATAAAAGCCACTACTGATATTGTCTACAAGTAAATTGTGTAACAAAACCATAATAGCTTTTGCAATATAAGACCCCATATTCAGACCTCTCTCTCTCAAAAAAAAAAAAAAAAAAAAAAAAAATCGATATCCAAAATGAGCATAAGCTGCAGCAACGAAACTGAAAAATCATTTAATATTACACAAAGAAGATCAAAAGACGAAAGAAAAAAATAATATAAGGTTGAAAAGTCGAAAAAATAAACGTAACATAGGACAATACGACACATGAACAAAACATAACAATTGTAGAAGATATAAAATGATAGGATGTGAAAACATCTTATACATACACACACACGCATATATATAATTTCAGTTATTTATATGTTGTAAATTTGACTGAATATATAAATAAGTGCTTATATGCATTCAAATATTGGTTAAAAGAGGAGAGATATTAGCTGTGAAAGAACAATTTATATAATCCAGAAATAGCTATATTAAATTAAATTGGATGTTTAATTAGCGATATTTTTTCTCGCCTTCATTCTCTGGGTCTTTTTTTAAATGAACAAGTGTCACTTTATGTTCATATGAAAAATTACTAGATTAAAAATAAAACAGTATACAGAAAAAAAAAGAAACACTTGTTTTAAAAACAATCACTTTATAAAAAAAAGAAGTCACTTTTTTAAATTTAATTAAATGATTAGCCTAAGAAAGTTATCTGGAATTAATTGGCCTGTTTAGTCATAGCGTTAATTCACTTAAATAAAAAATTACGCATTTTTTTAATTAAAAGGTAAGGGTAAAAAAATAAACTTAATTTAATAAAATTACTTCAGTTGTAAAAAAGCATTTCAATATCTTTTTATTATGAGTGAATTCTATTAAAAAGTTAATCTCCTTTTTATTTCTTTTTAATTTAAAAATTTTTATTTCATTTTTTACGATCTATTTAACTTTATTAACTTATTCGGATTAAGATAATTTAATTTTATTATTAAATATCATAGCCAATACCAAGCTTTAATATTAACTGAATTTTGACAAACAAAAAGAAATATTGACTGAATAAATTTTAACTTTTAATTTCTGAATTAAATTAAGGATTTTCATTCTTAAGACAATAGCTTTTAATATCGCAAAGGAAAAGAAATATTGCTTTTTAAAAGTTTGGATTTTTTAATTTTTTAATTAAAAAAATGCTTTTATACAAATAATGAATATATAATGTATTACTCTTATTTAAAATAATAATCAATGATTTTTAAAATATTTAATTTAACTTACATTTAAGATATTTTTATATAATTATTGATTTACGTGAATAAATTTTTAGATTTTAATTGAAATACTGATTTTAAAGTTTACGTAGCACATATTAAACATGAAATAAATTAAACGTATACAATAAATGCTTTAGAAAAATCATAAATTTTATTTTATATATTTAGCAACATTCTTTCTTATCACTTTTGAGATTTTCTAACTAGGAAAGCAGAATAAATTAAGCTGAACTGCAGAATATTAGATTTCATCAGAGCACCTTATATTACTAAAGTTTTCTTTTTTTCTCTATAATAACTTTTTTTATAGTGGCTTATAATATAAAATAATATAAATATTTATTTGATAGCTTAAACTTTGTTAAACCTCATATCACACTGAATTATTCCTAATTTGAAGCAAACATTTATATTACTAATTTTCTCGGAATGTTTCATCATTTGTTAAACTTACGAAAAGGTTGCTAAAGAATGTCAAGCAGAATAACGAGATACCATTAAATATTCATATAATATGACGTCTCGTAATATATTCTTGCTATAATATTCCGAATAAATATGTCTTATGTAATCAAATCTCTCACAATATGAATTTAAAAGTACGTCGTAGTAAATGTTCCAGATTATAAAATGAATAATCTCGGTTTTATCTTATCAGCAACTCCACCTATAATTGTATGCATATGTTTTTGTTTTACTTTCTTCTAACTGTATGGCAACTTGAAGTGTTAGCCAATCTAAAAAGCTTTCTAATGGTTCAGTAATTTAACATGTTAATAATGTTAATTTAAACTGCATTTCACCTGAATAAATATATTTTTGAATATTATCAGTTCCCTTAATCTAGTGAACTTGTAGTTCATTTGAACGACTTAAAAATCTTCCTTTAAATTTTGTTTTACCTCTGTTAATTGGATTTCTGTCATACATGTCAGTAATTCATTCTGATTCGAAAAATTTTCGAATAGCAAAAGATTTCAGGAAAATTGACATTTGTATTTGTCGAAAGAATTGATGAAATAAAATTTCAAAAGATCACGATATCGGAACTAACGAAGCTATTTTAAGAAGTAGAACATTTAGACAAGACATGATAAAACAACTAGCTTCTGAAGTCAATGCAAATTCAAATAATGCCGCCAATAGCATATGTCTCAATATTCAGTTAACACCTGTGCTGAACAGAAATTGGAGTTTAGATCTGATATTAAGAATTGGCTATCTTTTGAAGTCATTTACAAAATTTTTATATTAATGAAGACATTGTATCTGAAAATAAAATTGAATACCTTGTTTACGAGAAATTGTAGAAAGCTATCCTCTAACAGAAACCAACTAGGCCTAATATAGCCTAAAAGCTCGCTTTGAAAAAGATGCCCTTTTTGATAGAGGTTTATGTTCGAGAGTTATTGAAATTAACAATCTAAGTTCAGAAACAAAAAAAAATCTCTACGACAACTATGGTTAACTCGAATTGTATCTTGGGAATTTGATTGGGAATGGATAGTAGAAATTGGGAAAGGATGTGGATAAATGGGCCTCAATACTTGAACACTAGCTGAATCAATTTTCAAGAAGAGCTCCTGAAAGAATATAACTAAAGTGCTTCCTTTGCAGTCTCATGACAGTTGACTAATTTGACGGCTTTGTTTTAAGACAATCTTAAGCTGCCAATTTACTCGTTAGAGTTTCAACAGATCTGCGGAAAGTGTGTGTGAATTTTTTTGTTCTGGGAAGCACTAAAGCTCAGACAGATTTTCTGCTCAATAGATAAGTTTAACCAAGAGGCTGACTAAGAAATAAATTGTGATTGATGGCTAAGTAACCAATTCGTAAGAGCAAAATTGTTTCTGAAACGTGTAATATGTTGGAGAAAACATGTGCTGCACGTAAGTGAAATTCTAAGTATTAAAAATAGGTAATTAAAAAGCGAGGGAAAATGTACAAGTTCTAAAATCATTATATCCGACATGTTTTATACCTTTTGTCCCAAAAGAGTTTCTATAGACCAATAAAATAAAAGTGACATCATCAATTTCTCTAGAAAAAGTATCAGATAGTTTGAAATTACTTTTTAGAGAAATCTTAGAATATGGGTACCCAATAACATGTGTTTTAAAAATTCCGGTGAAAGTAAAGGGATATATCCAAGTAAGAAAAGGAGCTCTTATAAACTTTTTGTTTGGTGGGCTTAAATCTGACAGGTATAAACACACACGTTATAAATCAGATTAAGAAATCCAGAAATCAATGTAACTTGTATTATATAAAATTTTGACTCGTCTTCTATGTGTAATATCCTCACACATGTTAATTCAGGTTCAGGGATTCAAGAGCTTCATTGAAAGCACAGGCAAATGAAGATAATGAACGACAACCTGTACAAGTATTTCTTGTAACATACGTAATAAAAACATTTATCAAATGTCAGATGAAATATTGTCCTGCTGCTTGAGGATATATCTATATCTGGTCCTGAAAATGAAATAAATTAATTAAAAACTGGTAACTTAATTTTTCGAAATTAAATGGTTTTTCCTGAAGTGCGGAAATTAGATTCTTTGGGGATAAAAAAATCATTCACAGTAGAAAAATGAAGAACTTCCTGGAGCCTGAATGGAACTGTTGATAACTATAAAAATTCATGAAGATTAGCGTTGTCTTGTTAGTCTACCATGGTTTGATGTTCATTCGCCTTACCTGACAATTTTAATTTCGTAATAAAATTTTCAAGTGACCCATGCTGAAAATTGAGCATTTATATGCAGATTAGGATCAAGTCTTCAAAATGGGAGCTAGAAGGCGTCATCGAAATGGTTCTTTATGAAGAAAGGGAATCGTCTCGTTACTGCTTGGCTTTGTCATTATGTAGTGAATGAGAACAATTAGCCTAAGATTACGCCTGTGTTCAATTCTTCTCGAAAGTGAAGAGGAACTCCATGTCTCATTTATTGTATAGCAAAAACTTAAATTTGGTACGGCTAATTGAAATTAATTAAATTTGAACATTTTTATATAAATTTTTTATGGTAGTCATTGGAAAAATAAGTATGCAAACAAATCGCAAATTATAAAACAGTAAAATTTATTATAAAAATCGTTCATTTTAAATATTTTTCCACCTATCAAAAATTGTTCTCCATATTAAAGGCAGACATTATCTTTATTGAACTTCTTTCTAAAATATGTGTGAGAAACTATTAGTTTATACATCAAGAATGACAACCAAATTGTTACAAAATCATGTCATGTTGACACTGCCATCACACTGCAGCATACTGTTTCCAGATAAAGGACAGTCGGCAACGAGTCAAAATCTATTATAAAGGATTTCACTTCATAAAATCTTTTTAACTTACGAGATTCAAAATTAATTTCGTAGCTTAACCTTGTATAAATGAATTGATGATTGTATCAATAAGTATTGAAAAAGAATTTTACTTTACATGCATTTTTCCCTCATTATTGTTTATATAGTAATTGTTTTACACTGGTCATTTCCTGATTTCCCTACATTTAAAAATGGGTATTTTACTGAAGAATCTTATGCACTTCTTATATGTCAGAAAAAGAACATAGATAAAATACTCATAAAAAGGAGGTGGATTCAAGTATCACTTGAATAATGCATGAGATGGGACGAAGCAAAAAGAAAAAGTCAAATAAATCTTCTAAACATATAGCTTGGGAAAAAAAGGATCCATTCCATAGCAAACCCAATCCCTTCAAAGCCCGCATAAACAGATACATAATGGGATACATTTTATTCACAAGGAAATCCTAATAACCCATCACAAAACACGAAATTTTGAAATCAAGTGCCCCAAATCTGAGACAAATTGAATCGTAAGAAGAAGTGACATTTTCAGGAGCATCATATTCTTCCTGTCTAATAAGGTCTCCGTCTGGACGGCTGAAGTCAGTCGAATCTTTGCAGTCGTATCTTGTTTTAGCAGTCCCTTTCTGTGCCTTATTTCTTCTACTTGACAAGAAAACACTCTCTTCGGTGGGTGAAGAACAGTTCCCAAACAGCGCATCTGCCCCTGTTGTTTGTAACCTTTACTTTTCAGGAGGAATGGATCAGGAGTAACTTTTTCAAGAGTCTACGTGCCTCTAATTTTGCCGGGCGGTTGGATTGGCGTGAAGCTTTATTGGCTCCATGTATATCTGTCTGCTAAGAGACATAAATCTTCGATAGTTCCTTGTCCAATGAAAAGCGTTTTGTAGATGTGTTGGCATCAATTTTGACTTAAGGAAGTGTTAAATACCTACTTATATTTAATGAATTAATAATAATAAGTGTTTTCTAATATGATACTGAATTAGACATTTTCAAGTTGTCAGTAATAAATATATGTTAATTCATAATATGGTGTAAATTTAAGCGAAATAAATTATTTACAAAAAAAAAAAAAAAAAAAACTTGAAACTTCGTATTATAATTATATAACTTTGTAATCCATAGTTTCGTTGAATCAGACAAAGCTATATTGGCTCTTTTTTTTTAAATCTTTTTTTAAGAACGAAGTTTTAGATAGTTAGAAATTTTTCGTCTAATTAAAATGATTCTATTGTAGTTGAAAAGCTTTCTTAGTTTAGAATAGTGGGTTAATTGCATTCATACATTTATTACGAATTTTTTTTCAATGGGATTGGCGCTGAGTGTTACTTTCATAATTCTTGTGTTTCTAGTGACAGTAATTTTTAGGCAAAGTTTTATTTCTATAAGGAGATTGATGGCAGAGTGACAAATCTCGGTGCCACATATTCCGGTTTCGAGCCCCGGCGTGCCATGTATGTTTTTAGTGGTTCGGAATCCACTTTAAACAGTAGGTGCCGGTCTAATAAAGTGTTGGGCATAGGCTGACACCCCACCACGCAAAAGAAAAATTAAACATCTCCTGCCTCGAATTCTGAAAAGTAGGCAAATCGTGAACCCATGTGGCTGTTGAACCAATGATGTTAATGATGCTACTTTTATAAAAGAATTGATATAATAATCACTAATATGATAAAAGACAAACATAATTTTAAAACGCATATTTAGTTAGATAATATAGATTATCAAAAAAAAATTTTAATTGTCGATTTTTATGAACAGATTTTATCCATCCACATTTATGAATATCTTAAGAAATAGGACTTTCATGTGTTTAAATTTATTTATGTGTTTCATGTGTTCATGAGTTTTAATTGATCTCTTGAAATAACAAACGAAATACTTCTATTAAACAGTGATCAAACTAAAATTTATGTATCATAAATTAGATAAATTGGCAATAACAAACTAAATTTCTTTTTAGAAAAAATATTATAAATTCACAAGCATGAACTTATTTATAAATTGATTCTGCAGATGCTTGAATGATTAATTTAAAAATACAATTTCTAACGCTTTCACTCAATACACTGTCAAAATAAGAGCATATATATATAGACACTTAATAAAAATATGCATAAGATGGATAAGGGCAAAATGTTCACTCAATCACGCCTCGGGGAAATTAAATTGAAAAGCTCTTTAAATTGAGCTCGAACTTCACTTGAACGTCATCGAGTAAAAGATTTTTGCATCAGCAAACCGAGAATAGATCAGAAAGCGTGGAAGATATTTTCAGATCTGAGAATTTCCGACCGAGGGCGTTTTCTGCAACAAAACTTATTCTGACGTTCTACGGAAAAGATTAAAGAGAGAGGCAGAACTCAACTTTAAGATGCTATAAATCTTCCTTTGCTTGCTTCCCAGAATTATTGATTGCATTTGGTTGAAAAAGGATTTGACCGATACAGGAAGTTAAAATTTAGGTACTTTACGTTAGTATTTTGATATAGAGGGAAGAAAATTTAAAAGTCAGAACTAATTTTAAAAACTTAAAAATTTGAAACCAATAAGAAAAAGGAAGGATATTATTCGGATTTAATGTATGAGAAGTAAAAAAATTATAAATTCGCAAACTTCAATGCATTTATGAATCAGTTCTGGGTTTTGGTTAGAAAAAAAATATTTCTAGAATTTAAATTATTCATCAATAAATATCACTACTTTAAAATATGCGTTACATAGGTTAAAGCTTTAGGAAAATTAATGGCTTACAAATGTTCAATACACCTTCTTTCATTCATAAACACAATTGTTCAATGAGGCACCAGATTATTATCAGCATTAGGTAACATTTCTGATGGTATGGCATATACAATTTCAATTTTGTTAACGACGCTGATTATTCAAGATGCATTTTCAAATTCAGGTATTAATTCAAATAAACATCACAATGGGTGAGGTCCGGTTATTTGGACGGCCATACTTGAGCAAAGGATCGTTTGAGTACACGGTTCTCACCGGATGTTGAGCACAGCAGTTGCTTAAAAGCACAACAGCATGTAAGGTGTTCAATTCCAGGATGCATATTCCTTGTGTCGAAACCATCTATGTGAAGAGAAGGAACAACAACTTTTTCAAACAGACACTGCCATCAAAATTTGCCCGTTTTATACTACCGGGCAACTAGTTTATATTTTTTATCGCTATCTGTTTGTAAAAAATGAACTATTTTAACATCAAATTTTTATTACTCCCCCCTACCCAAAAAAAAAAAAATCTGCATTTTAGGAATCTCACATCCACTCAGATCTTTAAAATTATGGAAAACATTTACAAATTTAAATTGCCTATTAGTACAGCTTGAACATGCCCAGAACCTATACATGCCTTTAAGCATGAACAGTACTTTTTTATCTTAAAATAGTTCATAGTTCCCAACATAATCCATTTATTTCAAACTCTTATTGTCGGCAAGCATCATGGTTTTTTTGTCTACATTAAGCACAATCTTCAAAATTTAATTGTTTATTTACATACATTTATTCATTTCAATCAAATATTTATGGGGATTTTATTATTTAAATTTAATTATTTAATGTATATTATATATTTAATATATATTATTTTATATAATTAAAATATTAAAGATATTAACAATCTAATTATTACCGTTATTAGAATATTCTATATTACATTTATTTTTATTAAAGACCTACTATGAAGAATCATAAATATTCTAATTGTTCAGTTAGTTTTACTGTAAAAAGTGTTTTACAAAAATTTTATTGCATTTATCTAAATAAATCTTTTCGTATTCTACAGATAAAATTCATCCGGTACAAGAATGTGAATTTTACAGTACGTTCAAATTGCAACAATACAAATCTTGCTTTTAAATGTCAATAAAATTTGTCACTCGGCCAACAAATATTTAGATATTACTACATATTTATAATAATACCTATAAAAGTTTAAAAATTAAAAAAATTATATAAAATTTATTTTTATTAAAAATGTGTTATAAAGAATCATTATTACAATTGTTCAACAGTTAGTTTTATTGTAAAAAACATTTATTCGTTTATTTATTTCATAAGAAAATAAATTTTTTGTATTCTACAGCTAAAACTCCATTGAATTTTAGAAATCAATAAAATTCTTTTAAATAGCTAAAATCTGAGAGTTTAAATCAAATAGCTTTTCTTGTATTCGGAAGAAAATGATTATTAAAGAAACAATAAAATTCAAATACTTTCGGCTCAAGGTAAAAAAATGAGAATCAAGGAAATGAGAAGAGAGAAAATAACACAATAGGAAAGAATTTCAGAAAATGCTTAGAAATCGATCGTCTGCAATTAAATGCGAAAAGGAATTGATTTTGTGACTGAAATAAGATTCTTTTCAATGCCTAAAATTTAAAGAATATTAATACTGCACTTTAATGTAGCAATACGTGAACACAAGAGATTGGCATAAAAACAAAGACACAAAAGTTGCCAAAATGAATCAAAGGGAATCAACTTTGTCAGACAATTATAAAGGACTATTTCAGTAGATTATTGGTTTTAGCAGAATAGAATATATTTTTCCTCAAATCCTTTCTGATTCTATTGATGCATTATTAATTATTACATTAATTAATTTATTACTCTTGCTTTTATATTATAACTTTTAGCATTTTAAAGAATCAATAATATCTCTCCAGTATCTTAAAAATGCTCGGCAAAACTATATATTTTATATATTTATTTATTGTAGGATAATAATAAGAATTAAGATTTCATTTGAGATACCTATATAATTTATAGAGGCTTTATTAACTAAATGAGACAAAGCATTTCGTTGGTAATATATTCTCCTCAACATTCAATACACATTTTTCCAACACATTCAAAGTGTTTGGAATGCTTTAACAAAATTAATCCAATTGATTGGCCAATCCCTCATTCTCCAGTATCTTCTTGTTCATTGACGCAACATCCCCATCGTGGACCACGACCGTAATTAAAAAGTGTTCAAAACTAATTTAAATACTTTGGATCATAAAAAGCCTTGGGGTCTAGACTTTCTTTAGTGCTTGTTGGATATCGTATCATGTTTGAAATAGATTCTGGTCTAGCAATTGTGCATTCATTAGTGGTACTATTGTCCACAATATGAGTTGAAGCAAAAAAATTCATAAATATTAACCTAAGCACATAAAAATATTCATGGCTTCGTAGTCTCATTGATAAAAATCTGGATTAATTGAGTATTATAATATATTTGATCTATTATTGTTCTTATTATTGCATTGATTTGGCAGGGCTTCCTTAACATAACTCAGAATGTTTCGCTTTTTCGGCTGTAGTCTTCCGTGATAATTTTTCTTTCTTCCCACTCATGAAGTCAATGAGAATTAGACGACGTTTAATCTTTTATGATACACCGAGAGAGGCAAATCAAACTGTTTACTTTGGCACGAAAAAGCGTTTCTCCTTTATAAAAACTACATAACAAATTGAAATAGCCTAGAGAATTCTAAAAAACATGAATTGGAAATTTACTTCCTCTGTTGTTGTTGCGGCCTGATGGCCAGTTGGCTAACTGTCTGGCCGTTGGTACCACAGGTTTCAGGTGTGTATCCTGGCTGTGTCATTGATGTTTGTTAGCGGTTTGGAATCCACATTAAACTGCAGGTCGTCTAATTAGCCTAAATTTGACACAAAATGACCGTAGAGCGACAGACAAATCAAACCAATCTTTTTGTTTTCGAAAATGAGATGCACTGATTTGTACTAGTAGTACCAATGAATGGTACCTGAAGATTCAAACCTAACCAACAATGCTTTGGCAATACCAACAATAAAACTTTCCGGCCTAAGAATTTATAGTGCTTATCCTCGGTCTATTTACAAAAGCCTTCGATTAAGAAGCATTTTTAAGGTTTCCAGCACGTTTCTACTGTTCCGAAACACAATCTGTTATCCACTGGCCATTGGTACCTCTATCTGATCTAGTAAGATGAAATGAAATAACTCTCTACTTGAATTTATGGCTGCATAATCTTGGATATTAATTATATGGCATGTAACCTTGTATTCTAATATTAATATATCTAATCAGCCTCTATGCATTTTATTGCTTGTAACATATTTCTTAGTTTAGATAATAACCACAAAGCAGGACACGGGAATTTCTAATTAAAATTATTCACTCGAGGATTAGCATGCTTCCTAACAGAGCATAAATTAATGCATATTCTTCTCTGAAGGGAACTAGAATAAATAATCAATCTCTTAAATTCCCTTGCTCTTTCGACTGTGTAAACAGATTTTTAAAATATGTTTCGATTTCCATTTCAAAAGAACGTTAAAAAACGTTCTTTTTTTTTTCAAATGTATTTTTATTAAAAAATTTTTCGTCAAATGTCTGCTCATATTTAGGGCTATTACAGACCAAATATCTGTATCATCTATAAATAACTCATATATAAGATGTATTCAGCGATAAATTATGCAATGTTTTGATATTAATTTAAAGCACTTCAAAATTTGTAGCAAGAATTTAATTTTATTCAATTTTTCTTTAATTTATTCAGATAAATAGATTTGAAGACACACTTATAAATTTTTCATACAATATATAAATTTTGTCATTAGTTATCTATTTTTATTATCATTTTTATTTACAGTTAAAATCTGTAGGAAAAACGTTTACTAAGAGTTGAACAAGCTACAATTATTTTTTAACGTTATTTAACAACGTCTTTAGAGAAACATATACATAAAATAATCCTTTTTTTTCTTCATTTTATATAAATATATTAGTGCTCCTTAAATAACTCATATATAAGGAGCACTCAGTGATAAATTATGCCATGTTTTTATCAAGCAATAATTTAATTTTATTCAATTTTTTTAAAATTTATACAAATAAACAGATTTGAAAATACACTAATGCATTTTTCATATAAAATGTAAATTTTGTCATTTTAATTATTTATTGCGATTTAGGATACTTAGTTATTCTTTTTTATTTACATGTTAAAATCTGAAGAAAATAAAACTTACTAATAGTTGAACAAGGTATAATTATTTATTTAATGTTATTCATGCTTTAAAAAAAACGCATACATAAAATATTCCTTTTTTATCTTCATTTTTTATAAATCTAATCAGTACTCAAAAAATTATCTCTAACAAGAGAATTTGTAGATATATATCACTAACTATGTTAGTTTAGAAATATTTATAAAAACTACGCTTTAAGATATTATTATTACTGGATAGAAAAGATAAAAATTGCCGTGTAGTTTATTTTGAAAATAGTTAACAACTTCCAAAAAAATCATATTTTGAAAACCAACATATTAACGTCAAACTGTAGTTAATTTCAATTCAATTTATTATTCATCAAATCAGTTATGCATTAAACAGTTTTATAATAAAGTGTCGTGAAAGTTAAATAAACTTTCCTTGAACACTTTTAATTATTTATGAAATACTTACAAAGCTTTTTCAGAAAACAATGATTGCATAATTGAAATTTAAATAACATTTCTCTTCACAATTGTTAAATGGATCAATTTTAATTCTACTGAAATCAATAAAGATTTCTTTGAAATCTGTAAGCAAGGATTTCATTATGTGTTGTTGAAGTCTTATAACAGCATTTGAAAAGCAATATACAGTTCACGGCATTCAAAATGTCCTGAATTATTAACTAGTTGAATCTACTATTATTCCTTTCAACGTTAAATGATAAGGGATTTAAAGTACAGCATTAAGTTCAATTATGTAAAGCCATATTAGAATCTATAGATTTCAATGATGGGACAAAATCTGGTTTATCAACTGATAAGTTGATTACATATCATTTCTACGTTTTCATTCGCCAACTTCGCGACGGAAGAGTAATAAGCAAAAAAAGACATGCATGCGAAAATCAAAGAAATCATTCATCAGGGCTATATGAGTCTGAAGAATCCGCAAGAAATTAGATGTAAATAAATGTCTTAAAACAGTTTAATCCTCCAATAAGGAATGTCTGTATTAGGATGTTCTAGCAAGCTGGCACTTCTTTGTGAAAGGAAGTCCGCTTGTTCATTTCCCCAAAGACCACAATGACCAGGCACTACTGAAAAACGATTAGTTTCCCCTTTAAAGTGAGAGTTCTCAACAATTCTTGACACTGAAAAATCTCAGGTGTCAGTGGGTATTCAACAGAGCTAAATCATTGGATGGCTGCTAGAGAATCTGAAAGCTGGACTGCCCTTTTAAAATTATAATGCATAGTTAATAATTGCTTTAAGGTATACATAAGGTTACTACTTCACCATCGTAGGAAGTACCAATATAGCTCGCACTGGCTTAAAAAGACAAAAAGATCCAAAAACACACACACCAGCTAAAACATTGCTATGCACTACGCAGTTTCTACTTCCATAAACAACTGCTTTTTTTTAAAAAACTGCTCATTGATGTTAAACGGTAGCATTTACACAGTGATTTGTATATTGTATTTGTTGCAGCATTACATTTTGCAATGTTGTCATTCACAAAATGGTATCATTGCAAAATGTAATGCTGCAACATATATTCGTAAAATGTCAATGTAAGCATCTCTCTTTCTCTCTCTGCATATATAATAAGTACAACAGAAAAACCAAACAGGAACTGACAAGGAGTAAATTAGACGTACATCTATTTTGCACAATAAAAGCCACTACTGATATTGTCTACAAGTAAATTGTGTAACAAAACCATAATAGCTTTTGCAATATAAGACCCCATATTCAGACCTCTCTCTCTCAAAAAAAAAAAAAAAAAAAAAAAAAAAAAAAAAAAAAAAAAAAAAAAAAATCGATATCCAAAATGAGCATAAGCTGCAGCAACGAAACTGAAAAATCATTTAATATTACACAAAGAAGATCAAAAGACGAAAGAAAAAAATAATATAAGGTTGAAAAGTCGAAAAAATAAACGTAACATAGGACAATACGACACATGAACAAAACATAACAATTGTAGAAGATATAAAATGATAGGATGTGAAAACATCTTATACATACACACACACGCATATATATAATTTCAGTTATTTATATGTTGTAAATTTGACTGAATATATAAATAAGTGCTTATATGCATTCAAATATTGGTTAAAAGAGGAGAGATATTAGCTGTGAAAGAACAATTTATATAATCCAGAAATAGCTATATTAAATTAAATTGGATGTTTAATTAGCGATATTTTTCTCGCCTTCATTCTCTGGGTCTTTTTTAAATGAACAAGTGTCACTTTATGTTCATATGAAAAATTACTAGATTAAAAATAAAACAGTATACAGAAAAAAAAAAAAAGAAACACTTGTTTTAAAAACAATCACTTTATAAAAAAAAGAAGTCACTTTTTTAAATTTAATTAAATGATTAGCCTAAGAAAGTTATCTGGAATTAATTGGCCTGTTTAGTCATAGCGTTAATTCATTTAAATAAAAAATTACGCATTTTTTTAATTAAAAGGTAAGGGTAAAAAAATAAACTTAATTTAATAAAATTACTTCAGTTGTAAAAAAGCATTTCAATACCTTTTTATTATGAGTTAATTCTATTAAAAAGTGAATCTCCTTTTTATTTCTTTTTAATTTAAAAATTTTTATTTCATTTTTTACGATCTATTTAATTTTATTAAATTATTCGGATTAAGATAATTTAATTTTATTATTAAATATCATAGCCAATACCAAGCTTTAATATTAACTGAATTTTGACAAACAAAAAGAAATATTGACTGAATAAATTTTACCTTTTTAATTTCTGAAATAAATTAAGGATTTTCATTCTTAAGACAATAGTTTTTAATATCGCAAAGGAAAAGAAATATTGCTTTTTAAAAGTTTCGATTTTTTAATTTTTTTAATTAAAAAAAGGCTTTTATACAAATAATGAATATATAATGTATTACTCTTATTTAAAATAATAATCAATGATTTTTAAAATATTTAATTTAACTTACATTTAAGATATCTTTATATAATTATTGATTTATGTGAATAAAATTTTAGATTTTAATTGAAATACATTTTAAAGTTTACGTAGCACATATTAAACATGAAATAAATTAAACGTATACAATAAATGCTTTAGAAAAATCATAAATTTTATTTTATATATTTTCACCTTCGAATACTAACATTTAAGGAAGGCAAATACCCCTTCCCCTTTGAAATTAAACTTTTAAATGTCTGATAAGCATAATTTATTTTATTATAATACACTCATGTCCATAAATTAAGGATAATGAAGTTGAGGCAAAGAAAAAGACAGAAGCAAAACAAATTTGACTTATTTGTAAAGTCTATTTATTAAACAAAAGTAAAGAGCAAAAAAGATGCTATATGTTTGACATAATTAATAAAAATTGCGATTTTTACACCCTGGAGCAAATTTCTGAAAAGAACCTATTTACAGAAAAACAGTATAACATGGTTAGTATGATGGTGAATATCGAGTATGTCTCCCGGACGATGTTATACAGGCCTTACAACGCCTAGGCATGCTGAGTATCAAAGTATCAATCTGATCTTGGGGAATATTACACCACTCATCAAGCAATGCCCTCCGGATTCTATTGGATTCAAGTCAGGTGAGTATGCTGGACAATCCATACGGGTGATATCCTCCAATTGAAGGCATTCGTCTACAATGTTTGCACGGTGAGGACGGGCGTTGTCATCTATAAACAGAAATTCAGCACTCATGGCGCCCCGAAACAAACGTACATGCTGTTCCAGAATGACATCCCGATAGATGTGGCTTGTCACCGTTACACTCTGAACATGCAGGTCAGTTCTGGAACCAAGAATAATTCCTCCCCAAACGAGCCATCCTGCACCACCGTAACGGTGTCGTTCAATGGTGTTCTCTTGGTGGTAACGGGTACCTGGCGCTCTCCATATGAAAGTCCGGCGAGAATCAGACTGCAAATTAAACCTGGACTCGTCGGAAAACGTCACACCAGACCACTGTTGCGGTGTCCACAATGCATGCTCTCTACTCCAGGTTAATCGCAGGCGACAGTGAGTCGCGGTAAGTGGAACACATCTGACAGGCCTACGAGCATATAGACCAATGCGCCCTAAGCCTCTGTACGCGGTCTGCCTTGAAACTGTCGTACCGGTAGCTGAAGAGAGCTGACGAGACAGGTCTGATACTGTGCTCCGTCTGTTTCTTTTGACAGTAACTGCTAAATACCGGTCCTCATTCGGTGTTGTAACTAAGGGGGCGACCTGTGCTGTAACATCTACTCACATTACCATCATCTTGGAATCGCTGCCAAAGCCTGGAGATGACATTCTGGGCGATTCCAAGTTCCTCGGATACTTCCAGCTGGGTACGTCCACATTCCAGTCGTCCGATAATTCTACCACGTAAAAAATCATCCAAATGCTTCCTTTGTTCCATAACTATGCGGTTATTGCACTGAAAGGCTTTTAAAGCGCTTTTGAACAATTTTACTTCTTTGCCACCATTCCTTATATACCCCTCTTTTACACTCTCGTCATTGTGACGTACTATCCGCGCCATCTGGTGGTTTCCTGTAATTTGCATATTCTTCTTCAAGATGTGTGTGATAATTCTACAGGTGAAATTTTTATTTTAGAGTTCAATTTCTGTGTGATTCTGAATTATCCTTAATTTATGGACATGAGTGTATAATAGGATTTAATTATTTTATTTTTATAAAATGTATTAAATTAGCTTTTCTTATTGAAAAAGCGTTTTTATAATACATTAAAAACAATAAAACTTTTAATTATTTTAAGAAATGTCAAATAAGGGTATGAAATACAAGCTAAATGAATGGTGGCATTTAGTGGCTTTTGTTATGTTCAAATCTCACAAGATATATATAATGCATACATCTGCGGGATTAATGAGTTGATTTTGCATTGATAAAGCAAGCATTTCTGTTTAGACCCATTAAGCAAAATGGCAAGTTAAGCTCGTTTAATAATGCAAAGAATCCACGGATTAGTATCCTTCTTATTTCCTAAGTCCCCGTTTGGAAATTCTTAGTACTCAGCATAGTAAATTTCATTTAAAATCCTTCATTAAAATGCAATTTGTCTTCATTTCCTGCAGTTTCTCTGCCTTCATCTTGCACCTTAATGAAGTAATATTTGTGTGCTAATTTCTGCATAATGTATTATATTTTAATTAGGTAAAAAGAAAAGAGAAGTAGAGTGCTGCTTTCAACAACTTTAAAAAAATGTTGACATTTAGTCAGTAATGCTTTTTTAATGTACTTAATTCTATTAATTTGAAGGTGAATGAGTTACTTAAACAGAACTTTTTAAATAATAGCGCAATTTGAATTTTTAATAATCTAAAAAATGCTTAAAAATCTATAAAAATGCTTTAAGAAATCTATAAAATGTTCTGTCCAGAAATTATCTTATTTGGCTAATAATCATTAGGCCCTCAGATGAACCTTTTACTACTTGTCATGAACTAAAGCAATCGCCTTGGTTTTAATTAACGAAAATAAGTGCGCATTTGGTTTTTAATATTCACATCTTAAGTCCATCCATTGCACTGTACAGAAAGGAAAGCTTTTTTTATGATAAGGATAACCATAGTGTGACAGAAATATCTCAGTGAAAGATCTGATAAAAAAATCACTTTAAGTTTGAAACTATCTAATACAGGAGCGAAATGTTTTGATGATAATGATAATAATGTGACAGAAAAATCATTGTGAAAGATATGAGCAATCACAATAAAATTGAAATCATTTAGTACACAGAAATATTCAGAGTATTCAGTATTCAGTAAAGATTTTTTTATGATAACGGCATCTATAATGTAGAAATGCAAAAAATAAGTAAATTTAGTTAAATTTCGAGTTATACCTAAAGTCGATTTAAAACAAACACATTAATATAAAATAATGTCTCTCGTTGTATTACAGATATTCGCCATTAGTAGAACTACAATATTTAAACAGTGTATGCGTAAGTGTGAGACGTATGGTCATATTGTGGATATGAGATGCATGTACATATTCTGCGTCATGTGATTATCTTCGATGCGAGACGGACGTATAATATATATCGTACAATATATACATATTGTCGATACGAGATGCATGCACATATTGTAAAAGTTTTGGTTGATGCGAAGCGCACACACACATTACTTAAGCAGAATTTTTTAAATAATAGGGCAATTTGAATTTTTAACAGTTAAAAAAATATTTTATAAGCAAGCTCCGTCCAGAAATTAGTTGCTTGGCTACATAATCACTAGGAACTCAGATGAACCTGGTACTACTTCTCATTAACTAAAGCAATCGCCTTACTTTTAATTAATGAAAATAACTGCACATTCAGCTTTTAATAATAAGAATTACTATTAAAAGCTAAAAGTCTATTCATTGTACAGTATAGAAACTCAGATTTATTTTATGATAAGGGTAATAATGGGACTAATAAATCATTGTGAAAGTTGTGAACAAAAAGATCATTGAAAGTTTGAGGACATTTAGTGCAGAATGGGAAGGTAAAATCAGATTTCTTATGATAAGGATAATAATGTGACAGAAAAATCACTGTGAAAGATGTGAGCAAAAGAAATCAATGGAAGTTTGCGGCCGTTTAGTACATAAGGGGAAACTGAGATTTTTTTATGATAAGGATAATAATGTGAGCAAAAAAAATAATAATAATAATAAACAAATCACTATAAACTTAAAATCATTCAGTACAGAAAGGAAACTCAGATTTTTTTAATGATAAGGACAACTATAATGTGATATAAAAATCACTGTGAAAGATCTGAGCAATTAATAATTAAAACATTAAAAACATTTGTTGAAATGTAACTTATTTAATTGAATTTTAGTTTTTGTGAGAACGCAAATAGCAATTGAATGCATGTATTAAAAAAAAATTTAAAAAACCTTTCATTTATTTGAATTAATTGAATCTTGAATTCAATTAATATGAATTAAAAATATAATAAAAATCAATCTTCATTTACAGAAATGAAAATAGAAAATGACAAAATGATTGCATTCAATGAAAAAATTCGAAACACATAATTTGTTCAATATAATAAAGAATGTATTTATGGAAATGAATTTGTCGTATTCCCTTCTAAAAAGAGAATTGCCTTAAATAAACTGGTGTAAAAAATTATGATAATTTAATTTTTGGTCTCTGATCTCCAGAGCTATTGAACAGATTTTAAGGAAGTAAGATATGAACAAAACTGATGCAATGCAGAAGCAACCACACATCATCTATGTTACAGTATACAAAACGTTATAGTAGTAACAGTTCGATTTTCGTATACAGTATACAGTTCGTAAAACACCTCAGCAGCCGAATTTCAAAAGCAGATCTTACAATTCAGTTAAATTTCGAGTTTCACCTAAAGTAGATTTAAAATAACACATTGATATAAAATAATGTCTCCATATATTCCAAATATTCGTCATTAGTAGAACTACCATATTCAGACAATCTATGCGAGACTCATACACATGTCATGTAGACATGCTTAGCTGCGAGATGCATGCACATATCGTCTATGTGAAACGCATGTACATATCTTCGATACGATACGGATGTACATATCGTGCAATATATACATATCGTCGGCGCGAGATGCTTGTGGCATATATATATATGTGGATATGATATATATATGTGGATATGATATATATATATAGTACATATCGTAAAAGTTCTTGGTTGATGCAAAACGAATACACAGTCGGGCATAACTGCATAGAAGTGAGACTCATATACATGATTACACAACCAATCATCTCAATTTGAAAACAGTGCTGCTATTATATTGCTCACTTTTTTAAAAATATGTGTGGGCCTCATATTGATTATGCCATGAAGAGCCCACCGACAAGTGATAATCTTTAGGGGCAATTGCCCCACATTTGCGCAACATATGGGAAAAAAATCCCACAAAGAAGCCTGACCATCAGGGCGAGACCTTTAATACATTGTCTCAATCCCCATCGAGTCTCCTCGTTTCTGAAAAAAAAGCTGCAATGAACATCATTAGTGGATTACAACTGATCTTATCCGCTGCACAAGTTCAATGATAAAGAGAGCATTTATTTGCACTTTATTTATTCACTGAAAATATTGAAATCTTATGGAAATTATGCTATTTTTATCAACTACAGAGAATCTATCTCAGGTATAAAAGAAAAGGTTACTATAAATAGCATTGGTAGGATTCAAATAGTATTCATAACGTCCAACCTTTGAGGGTAAATAAAATTATTTTCTATTTCCAGCAAGGATCTATAAATATCAAAAATAAATGTTTAAGATCTTATAAAATTTCAAGTGGGTTCTTTATTCAATTTTCGTTGAAAACTGAGCGTTTTAAGAAGTATAAAGTGAAGTTTCAAAGACTCAAATATATATTTTTTTCTCTCAGCAGAAAGTTCAAATCAGTCGAGGAGTTTAGTTTATTCAAGTATTTTTATTTCTTTCTATGCATATAAAAGTGAAACTATGTTTTTTTGTTCCATATGAAATGCCAAGAAGTGTCTTGTGGAATGTGAAACAAACCTCCTGCGATTCAGAAATTTAATGTGATATCTATTGATCCATTTATGAGAAACTAAAATATGATTTAAAAAGTTGCTAAAAACTAAAAATAAAGCCTCGTTTATTTAATTAAAAAATCTATAGAAATAACCGCTTAATAAGAATCGATTATTCTGCTTCTATACTGAATCGTTGTTACAAACTTATTCAAAAAAGCACATATGATATTCGATAAATAAGTTTTGGGTATGCTTATTTCTTTTGGAATTTAAATTTGGTATTTTCAGTTTACAGAAGAGATTCACTTTTTTTTCTAAAAAAACAACCAGTTTTGAAATAACTTTGTCATCTGGGGCTCATATTTTATGAAGAATTTGGCATCTTCTTTCTTACAGGATTTGCATTTTTGGATTGCGTATCAAGTGTGGTGTTTGAAGAGGTTATTATACGCCTGTGAAAGATGACAGATTTCACGGAAAGAGAAATCTTTGAAAGCAAAGAAAAAGAAATCTGTTTATCAAACCTACATTTGTTTAAATAAGAAGGAAATATGTGTATAGTTTGCAAGTGCATAATGGAAAATTCTGCAAATTTCAATGCAACAATTTCTTTTCAGAGATTTAAACTATTTTAAATATATATATAATTATAAAATGGGGTAAAATAAAGTTCTCCTAATTTTTCAAAGTAAAAATAATTTAAGTATATCATATCAAAAGTACATAATCTACACCCTTTTTTTCAGGGATATAAATTATTTATTATAAAATGGGGCAAATAAAGGGCTTCTAATTATACAATATAATTAAGTAAAGATACTTTAATGTACTTCATTGTAAATGGTACGAAATAATTTGAATAATTGAATATTAATTAAATATTCAAAGTAAATCATTCATTCAGATGAAAACTGCTTATTTATACACTTCTTTTGATTATAGAAGAACATTATTGCATCATAATATAATTATTTAATTATGTATAGATGCTACAGGAAATTTTATGCATTGCTCCTCATATTTTACAATTATGATTTATTAAGAAAGATTGAAATTATATTAATCTGAAAATAAGATTAAAAAAAGTTTTAGCATTTACAATTTACCGATATTTCTACTGAAACGATTATATAGATATTAACAAATACTTTTTCAGCATATAAAATAAGCAAGCATTTGAACATCAAAATTATAATAGTAAACATTAGTCAATATTTTTTATTGCTGTACATTGGTAAGTCATCAATACTACGATCAGCCCACACTGATAAAGAAAAGGGATAGTCTTCAGGAGAATTTTTCATGGGCAACTATAACATTTGCGTGTTGTATGGAAAAGCTCCACCAGCACCCTAGATAACTTTTAACTGTTTTTCATATTGAGCCTTCTCCTCCAGAAAGCAATGATGTGATGTTTATACACAGTTTCCTAATTTCCTTCAAGTCTTCTCTTTTTTGAAAGAAGTATCTTCATTGGACGTCACCAGGTAATTTGAATATAAGATCATTCTGTAGGTTAGTTGATACATGACCTCTGAATCAAGATTTGGTCCTTAACCTTCATTATAGAGCAAATTGTTTCATGGCCAATGATTTTGGAATAATATCAGGATTATTATTTGTAGTTCTCTACAATTATTTATTTTTAAATACACTTTTTCTCATTCGATTCAGTTCCGAAATGTCTTTCTAACTAATGTTTATTTTTCAGAAATTTTTGTTTTTTCATATTTTTGGGCCATTATTGGTAACTAAGTAATAGTTAATAAAAAAAGTTAATATATTGATATAAATGAGATTTGAATTGCATTGCTATTGATTCCTTTGTAAATATGTATGCTTTTTATGGTCATAATGTAAACACATTTTCAATAAATAAGTAATTTCATGCAAAAAACAAAAATTAGCTCTTAAATTTTCCAACTAAGTATATTGTTTTAATATATGAAAAAAAACTATCTTAAATTATATTAAATATTTATTTTTTATAATTAAAATTTAATAATTTTAATTATTCGTTTATTAACAATATTTTTAAAATTATTTTATATTTTGACATTAAATTTAAATGCTAAATAAATTTTTGATTAAAAAATCCTCAAAGGACCACAATCAACTAGAAATTCAAAAGCAATAATAAGTACATACAATATGTACATAAGAAAAAGATTTATATAAATTCAGCAAAAATTAAATCCACAAAACGAGGGAGATTTTTATTTAATCTGTAAAAGAAACAAATTAAGAACTCTAAATGTTGCTATCCGCTTGAAAAAAATAAACATTTGCTTTTGTAGAATAATAATAAAAAATAAACCAAAGCTCAACCAATGAAAAAATATCACCATATTTCATGTCGTAATTTATGTTCCTATAACAAATACATCTATTAAAGTACACAAAATAATCCTAGAACAATCCAATAAAATGTTTGAAACCTCAAGATTTAAATTAAGAAGAAACAGAATTAAATATGCATAAGCTAACAGTTATTTCTCTGAAATCAGCAGTCTGTACAGGATCACAAAAGGAATTTCTGAGATAAAGTCAAGTTAAAGAAATGTAAAGAATTTGATTTATGTGGCTATGGAAATAAAGAATAAAAATATTTCATTTAAATTCTCTTTTAATTAAAGACTTGATTAAAAATTCCATGCAGATGAGTAAGTAGATATTTTTTTAAACTCTATGTCTTTTACACGCTATATTTTTTTTTATCTAAATACAACTACAAAATTAAAGATTCAAAACTAATCTCTCAAATATTACTTTAATCTCTTTATCTAGAAAGTAAATAGGGTAATATTTTGTTGAATACATTTATAAAACCTTCCAAGTCCAGCGTAAATACAATGCTATTGTGTTGGAAATAAATAATTTTTATAGCATGAAATCTTTTGTTTAATTTTTACTTGAAAGTTAGATTTTGAGACAAACACATTGTTTTCTACAATGCCATCGAGCAAAGTACTTAGCTTCAATTTTTAACAAATATTGCTAAACATAATTAAAACTAAACAGTTATGAAAAGTCTTGAAGTCTCATATGAAAAAAGTCCAATCTAGCGTGTTTATTTACAGATGCGATTAATTTTATCATTCTCAAACATTCTTTAAATTATTGTACTTTGCCTTTTGTTCGGAGATATCGGTGATCAATAAAAAGAAAAAAAATAATTACAAAAATAAAAACATCAAAAACTTCGTATTAAGAAGATTTCAATTCTTTTAATCCTTATTTTGTTTATGAATAAATTAATTATAATGATAAATTGTACAGAAGAGTTACAGAGTTCTTGAAATATTGGTTAAGGGCACTTTTTAAGAATGTTATTTCACCTTTTTTTTATCGACAATTTATATATATATATATATATTGTATATAATTTTTAGTTCCTTTTATAATTTTTAGTTCCTCAAGATTTTAACATTTTAATTCAATATTCATTAAGATGTTACACTAATAATAATTTAATAATATAAAGCATATTTTTGTATAATATATGATGGAAAAAATCTCTTTTTTAATGCATTTTAATACAAGTTAACAAAAAAATAAAATAGGCTAAATTTTATGGAAAAAAATGTTTAATTAAATTAATTTAATACAAATTCTAAACTTTTGGTGACAAATGTCTCGCTTGATATACTTTCGATGTTTATAAAAATATACAGCACACGAAATCACGGATTAGATTCAACTAATCACTTGACTTTCAATCAGACAATGTATAGAAATACAACGGTTAAAGACTTAATTGAGTCAATGTTTGTTTATATTTAAGCCACAATGCGAAAATCGCAAGGTGTTTAAGCGCTAATGAACATACCAAAGAAGTAATATTCTTTTTAGAAAACAATTAATTACCTTCAATTGTTTTGTTAAACATTCAAGCCAACTAATTTGTGTAAAATACATCTGATTCTTTCCGAAATCTACATTTTTAAAACACAATATTATTTAATTTATTAAGGATTATATTTCAATTTATAACAATTCATATTGTATTTTAGTTTTTATAGGTAAATCTTAAAATGACTAATTACCGATCTTCGATGGAGGGTGAATGCTAATTTTATATTTGATATATCGAGAAACTTCCAAGCTACAGAAGTCTGATGACCTTCAAAAAGTTTCTCTTGTAAAGAAAGAGATTGGATATGTAAAGACATCATAAATGTAAGTCTTTATATTCTCTTTAGAAAATTCTTAAAAAAAATATTACAAATTTTTTTTTAACTTTTCATTTAATTAGAATTCAAAGTAAATTCTTAAAATTTCATAGCTATTGCTGAGTTTTTGTATCATTTCTTTAGCAATGAATACACTGAAGAACAATCTTTTACTAATCTCACCCGATTCAGTATATACATTATTTATTTCATTTAATGTAGCGTTTACGGTTATAACACTATGCAAACATAATAAGTAGTATATTTACGATTAATAATTTTCTATTTCTATAAAAGGGAATTAAGATAAATGCAATGTTTAAGATTAACGGCTTCAAATCTATTTGCATTATTATTGAGTAATGTTTCCAAAAATTGTATTATATATATATGCGTGTGTGTGTGTTATCTTTAAAAACTTGTCATCCAAACATTTTAAAATAATCCTTTACATATAAAATGCATCCCCAAAAATAATACAAATATTGTTTTACTATATATTTTACCAGTAATATAGACATGCATTGCATATAACAAAAATCAGGAATAGGCGCTAGAAATGCTGACAAAATGTGTTACATATTATAGATATTTATTGAAGTATTAATGATCATCGCTAATTATTTAATAAATTCTTGAGCTGTAAAATATGCTACTCATAAAGATTATCTTATCAAAAGGATTCGTTTTTGTTTAACATCTCAACAAGTAATCCATTAAAAAAAGTTCTTATTCTTACTTATTTGAATATAGATTCAATAAACATGTCTTAAATACCACTCAATTATTTAGAACGTCGTCTTTAGATGAATTGTGACTGTTGTGGAGGAAAAGGTTACGCCTCACTTCTTGTATTGTTTACACTTAAAGTTTTAAAAGTTATTCAACTCTTTCTATACTATTTTTATTAAAAATGGCTGTTGCCGATATATCTTTTCTTATATAATTCTCATGTATATTTCTCAGATATCTTCACAAATAGATGAGATTATATTGGTATAGATGTTACTCATCTTGAAAAATGTTTTCGTACAAAATTTATATTATTCATTATATTATTCATTCATTATATTATCATATATATATATATATATATATAAAGTTTTAGAATTGTGATAAATTTTGCATATATTAAATTTTTCCGTTAATATCAAAAATAAATGTTAATTTTAATTTAATAATTAATATGGCACGATGTACGTAAACAAAATTTAAAACATATGCACTCAACAGTTTCTTAAAAAAATAGAAACATTACTTTTTTGAGAAAATTGTATTTTAAACAAATATAACTAAGTAAATTAAATCCTTCCAGCTCCACATGTAGTATTTTTAAAAAGTTGCTTTTTGGTAGTTGCCCTTCTTTCTTTTCCTTTTGAGTTTGTTGTATTTTGTTTTTATTTTTATTTATTTATTTATTTTTATAGAATAAGTATTATTTGCTGAAAGGTCGCCACTGTGCGTGGCCAAGTGTGTTTGTCATTCTGGCTTTGACTCTTTTTAGTAATATTTTTTTTTATTTATAATTTCTCTGGCATTGAAGCAGAAAATATCATCAATTTAATAAAGCAGCAACCACAGTTGAGTATATTTTTCAAATTTTTAAATTTTGATTCCAATGAAAAGTAAGGTGAGTTAATTTTAAAAAAAATGCACGTGTTATGTATGCTGACTAATATTAAGACGTCAATCAGTCCATAAAAATGGAAGCCAAACTTTTACAAAAATAATTATTTATTGATGACTCAACGTGCTTTCTGTCATGGAAGTTTTAACCTTTCCTAACCACCTACTGAGAGATTATAAAAATAAATAAATAAAAGTAAAAAACATGGCCTTTTTTATGACATACCTTTAGAAATTCAGAGAAAGAATCTCGTCTATGCCATGGACTGTCAAATAAATACAAAATAATTTATAATTTCTGACAACCTCCCACCTTAAGTTTTACACCAGATAAACTCAACATGAGACAGCATTCCTAATTTAAATGTAGGATAAACATGCGATTTTCAAATTGCATACATAAAATTTTAAGATAGAAAAACTTAAGTTCAAACAAGCAGATCTTATGTTAATCAAAAAACTTATTACACATAAAAACAATAATAATACTAATAAAGAGAAATCCAACGTTATTCAAGGAGTAAAAATAAACTAAAAAAGAAAAAAAATAAAGTAAGTCATTTATAAGTGAATTGTTCTGGACTAGTTATTGTTCTGCAATTTCTGATACACAACACTGAGTTGAAGGTATTTGAAATGCCGCCTGTTGAGGCCTCAAGATATTACAGTTTATGGATAGGTCTCATAAACTCTGCCGATTGAATCTCCCCTATAACAACTCTGGAACGATAGCCTTTATCAGGAATCATCTCTGAAATTATAATCAATGATCAAAATACCCATTTCTTATCGTTTTTCATTAGAACAATATCTCCAACGGAAAGTACTGTGATGCAAGATCTGCTTTAAGATTAAAGCGGATCTCTTAACAGCGAGGCCCTTCCAAATACTTTTCTTAAAATGCTTTTTACCGACTGGATTAACAGCACCAACCAACCACTCCACCTGTAAGGAAGGTTAAATTTAGAAAGGTTAAATTTCCGGCTGATTCTTTCAACAGCCGTAGGAATGGCAACTTGCAGCTAATCAATTGCCGAGAATGCTTTGCTGGTTCCAAGGAAATTAGATCCGTTATTGGTATACATAATAATTAGCATTCTTCGTTTTTTCTATGAATTGTTTAATTATTAGAAGAAAGCTTTTGTTGATAACGAAGCTACCAACTCGAAATGCAATGCTCGATAGGATGAGGTGGTGAAAAAAAACGTTTTCTGACCATTTTTTTAGATACAATGGGCAAGCTAAATCTACCCTAACAATATGGAATATAATTTCATCTTAACTTCTTTCTGCAAATACAGTTATAGGTATAATTTCTATTTTACTTGCACTAATTCGTATGCACTTAATACACTTCTGTACAATAGGTACTCCATACATGGCCAGCCAATTGTAGTTGACTTACAAATAAGAGAATATTAATGTGCACATAAATTTTTTTGGTATATATTATTATATACAGTTATTACTAATTTGAATTATTATTGCCATCCAGGCATTATCTGAGCAGATTTGGATGAGAGGGATCGTGAAAAAATATTATTAATTCCATGGGGCAAGTATACTTTTGAGATACTTCAAATTAATTTTTTATTGTGCTCAATTGTTACAAAAATTTCGTAAAGGTAAGTGTTTTTGGCCAAATATCAGTTTATTCATATTAATTAAACTTAATTTTAACTCTGATCACATTGGAATCAGGCAGCAAATTACTATAAATATATTTAATTCAGTCGATTATATTAAGAAAGATTTTTTTTGCTCTATAAAGTAGTGAATCCCTTTAACATACGAAATACTCTTAATGTATAGGAATTATAAGAAATAACTACATGAATGTATAGGAATTCCATTAATGTATAGGAATGATAAGAAATAAAGAATACTATATGATATTGAATACAGGTTTCAACAATAATAACAAGTTTCCCTCAATATTAACAAGTTTTCTAAAACAAATATATTATTTTAATATCGTGCATTGTAAAATCAGAATTGTCATAAGGCTGAAGAAATGAATCCTTTGTAGATAATGAAAAAGGAAACCTAATTCAGAACTAAGTAAGAAATAATTAAATTTAAAGGTTTATTACATGACTATAAGTGAATATTGCAACACTATTATTCTTCAATTGCAATGTAATTTCAAGAGCAATTCTGCTCTATTTTCTTAATATACATAGTTTCAACGCAATAGCTTTATAATTGTTATCGTGGATTTGCGCATTACATATATTTCTATTTATTTAAACCACGTCAGTTGAAACAACATATATTTAACGCAGTTTCAAAATATTTAGCTCATTTATTCTGTGCAGGCTCTAACGAATATAAAACATGCATAATCCGCTCCAATTCGTAATAAATTTGCTTCATTAATTTTTGTAATGCTTATCTTAAGAATTATTCATTAATGATAATATTTTTCTGCAGGAATATTAACTGGACAGAAAACAGATTTTTTAAATATTTTTTTCAATTTAAATTAAATGTGACAATACTGATCTTCAGCTGATTTCTGTAGAAATCATGACTTTATTAAAATGGAAGAATCGAAGACCGATCCCACAGAAAAGCAAATTAAATGGACGTTTCCTTATTTTAATGTTCATTGCGAAAATTATGGTAATTATGTTCTGCAATTTAACGTCGCTTTGAAGTACTTCTCCACTGATAATTGCAATGTTCCAAACTTCTCGAAAATAAAAATAAGTTACTAACTAGACTTTTATGTAAAATGGGATCGAGATTAAAATAAATTTTGTTTTCTAGTTAATTAAGGTAGTTAAACTAATTCTTCGTTTATATGCCATATAATAAAAAGAAAAATAACTTACCAAAATTTAAAACACAATTTCGAAATTTTTAACTTTCACATGCTTACCATCCTTTAAAAAATAATCAAGATTTATGTTATTCCGCTTTCGTGATTAATAATGAATTTCTAGTCATAAAAGTGAAAAAGAGTCTCAATTAATAACTAAGAAACACATTTGAGTAATTTCAATATATTTCTTGCATATAAAAGTCAATATGAGTTTCAAGTCAAACTATCATGCCATATAATTGTATTCCATATCTTATCACTATTTTCATTAAAAATGTTTGTACATTATTTAACAGAAAATAACATGTAATTTATGTTTAAATAAATTACATCTTAGATGAAATTAATGATAAAAAATGATGTTTTAATATAAATTTTATATAGATGCAATTTATAGATGCAACTTAGACTTAACTTTAGATGCAACTTAAAATTTTAACTTCATCTTTTCGGATATTTTTAATCTGCACGAAGAAACTCGCAACCAGGTTTCTGTCATTTAATTTCCATATAAATTGACGCAAAGTAATTTGACTTTGCATATAAAATAATGGAAAATAATTGACAGTGGAGTTTATTTTTATTTAGGAAACATTTTTCTTATAGATTTTGTTTTAACTCCTTATTTATTAACTAATAAAAAAGAACCCTAAAATAATAAACAATACATGGTTTTAATATATTAAGATGCAAGATCTATAGGCCTGTCAAAAAACATATATTTTTTTTAACTTTTTGCTTATATTATTTTTATATTTTATTTTTGATGTTTGAAAAAATTCCATTATGAATTAAAATATAGCTTTAATTTATTAAACACTGATTAAATATACTTAGATCACAAGAGACTTTAATCAAAATAAAAATTTTCGATCTCTATCTAACAAAACGAGCGGCGAACTAGTTCCACCACCAAATAACGGATTCAAATTGTATTAGCAAGGAGCATAATTCCTCTTGAAGTGAATTCAAATTCAGCTTACTCGAAACTTGCAAGTAATCTCTTCTGAGGCAATTTTTAATATAATAAATTACTTTGCAATTTGCGTGCTGCATTCAAATTATTCTGATCCCAACGACAAGGAGCACAAAATTATGCTTTCGTGTTTATTTCTGCTTTCTAAGAAAGATAAAATTCCAGATAAGATTTAATTCAATTTCTTATAATTTATTCCACATGACAAGAAAATAAGAAAGTTGTTCGGCTCTTTTAACATCTCTCTCTATATATTTTCGAATTTAACTTTCGGCTTTATTATAATTTTGTATTATTTATCAGCAAAACTGATTTTTATCCTGTGTAAGCATGATATTACTCTGTTAGGAGTTTTTTAATGTATCCAATATACACATCTATAACGTCACAATATACGACGAAAAATAAAATTTATAAGCTCTGTTTTATTTAAAATAATAATTAATTTATTCATGATCCATAAAGTAAACGATGAAGTTTGCTGTAAGAGAGTAAAGTAAGTGGTAAAAGAATAAACGACAAAAGTACAGAACGCATTTAATTGAAAGCTGAAATTTGCATTTTAAATTTCAATCTTTCTAAACTGAAGAAATAAATTAATAAAAAACATAAAAATTAAAAATGAAACAAATCTTTATAACTAAGAAAAAAATCCCGTTTCAATGAAATCCTAAAGCTGGAATTGTGATGAAAAAAAAAACCTATCGGATGTAGAAGGTGTTGAACAATATTGAAATATTTACTATTCAATCGCACAGTAATTCTCAATGTATAGTCTTTTTGCATATAATCAGCAAAACAGAACACAATGACAAATGATGAATATTGTATATAAACAACTACCTTGTTTTACAAAAGATGATGCACAGTAACTGAAAACTCAACTAGGGATTTAAATAATAATAGATTAAACATAGACAATAATTTAAGATTGAGACGATTAACACTTATTTTTGTTTACACTGATACAAAACATCATTTTTATGAAAACATACAAAGCATAATATATAGAGTACTGATGCCATTTCCAATTCAGGAAAAACTAATAAGCAAATAGGAATTCCACCATCCAGCATGACTCCGATCGCGGAATCGACCAAGATTTTTTTAAAGTAGCTGATGCTGTTGTGACTTTTTGTCGACCGACTCTCCTCACATCGTAGCTGTCTTGATGGTGGCAATTTACGACTTCATAAGGTCCATGATATTTTGGGCGCTATCTAAATCCAATTCCGAATTGTACTCTTTTGATGGTTACGATATCATCCATTCTGTACTTTTTAGCTAAATTTCTTATTTTCTAACAGAATATTTTGAATATTATTTCTTTAAATATCCCGAGACAAATTCGTTTGCTTCTGCTTTTTGCAGGACCTTGACAATTTCTAAGTCTTCTTTTTTTTCTCATTTTCACTTCTCTTAGTAGTTCAAATGATATCTATTTAGTGCTCCGACAAGTAACGCTGTTTAATATTCGTTGTAATTTGTTTGTGTGTTTTAACCATTGGACAGAAGATTCTAAACTCAATTTTACAAGAACTGATATCAATGTTCTCATTTTTCTTACTACTTTCCTGTTTCCTCTAGGTATTCCTGCAATCTTCCATATTTCTTTCTTTTCTATTTTCTCCAATTCAAACTCCATTTCCTTTCTTCATGGTCGTCTTGACGTTTCCTTCCCCAGTCTTGGGGTGTCATTTCCTCTTTATTTTTTTTGTTCATCTATTATTGTATTTAATAATTCAGCCACAAATTATTCGTCTCAACTAGGATTTTCGAATATTAATGTTTTTACTTCGATAATCTTTATAGTTTCATGTTTTTCAATTTCTGACTTGGATGGAAACATTCAGAGCTTTTGTTTTAACGCTTTTCAGAGATATGCTATTTTGATATTTTGCTTTTAGAAATAAATTCTTCTTAATAAAATATTCATACAATATTACATTACGATTACATCTTCACACAATATTACAGTGGAAACGACTCTACAGAACCTCTCAGTAATACTCCATAGCTCATTAGCACAATATATTTAAAATAATGTCTCCTCTGAATAATACACTAATTCTGCCTTGTTTCTCTATCCTGGCCGAATGTACATATGTAGTTAACTTCCCGACGATTAAATACAGCAAGGCACTCCAAAACAATACCAGCTTAGTAGTACGTTAACAATCGAATGTAAACAGTTTGGCAAGAAGCCATTCATCTGCGACTGCAGCAACGATAGTTTTCGTTGCCGCATGCAGAGTATAATACACAGAATCAGTTTTTCGTCATTTACAGTTCAAAGAAATTAAGTAGCAGTAATGAAAATATACATATATATACAGAGAGAGATAATAAAAGACTGAATTCTTGTCAATTACTTAAAAAAATTTTACATTATTTACATCTTCTGGATATTTTTTTATAAACTGCTTTAATTCATTGAACAGAACATATATCCCAATATAGGCCTGTGGAATTAACCAGATAATGTAGAATATTTCGTTCTATAAAAAAAATGTAGAGCTATTTTGATTATGTATTATTTATTCAAGTTATTTATATACAAAATAATGGGATTAAAATGGATTTTGGAATTTTAGACTTTTTACTTTTTACTATGTACACAACATTTGTTTATTTTTAACCATAAACACTTCTTAAATTAACCATAAAAACTTTTTAAATCTTCTGTTCTTAAATTTTAATTTATTAAATTATGCTTATAATAAGTAAATACATATTGTTTTCCTACTGCTACTGCTATTTCGTTTGAATGCTATTTCTTCGCTTTCTCCGTAAATATTTTTTTCAACGAATACCTGGCTCAGTGGCAACACACATAGCTGGAAAGAACATATTTAAAATCACTCGTGGCATGAATTGCAGTCACTGTTGACATAAATGCAGAAACTTGAGGACTATCGTTATATCTTGCGTAAACATCTCAGATCAATAGTAAGACTACACGGTGAGAGTTTTTGGAGTTTTCCTGGTGTACATAAATAAATTATTACAAACTGATAAATATGGTACGAAATCAGTAGATTCCAAACTTTATTTTATACCTTAAATATCTTTAGTGAACATTATTGAAATCTTCATTCTTAGAAAAACAAACACTAATTCATAATATTTATCATGTCTAAAATTTTCATTTATTTTACGTATACTTATTAGAATAAATAACAGAAAGTCTTGTGCATGCATTGATCCATTCAACATTGTATATTCTTTGTTTGACGTTAATGTAAATACATATTCTGCGAAAATCTCAACTTAAAAGTACATGACTATTAAGCTTCCGTGGAAAATCAGAACCTTTGAAGATCATTTGCTTTCCTTTACTTTTAAATTACTCACAATGTCGTGGCTTCAATGAAAGTTACTTATTCATATTCATCAGACGTTATGATTCTCATGCTGAAACTCCAGCAACTCATCTTAAGATATTTATTTTAGTACAGAAAGAAGCCATTAGAAGCTCCGTTTTAGAAACTATGCTTCAAACTCATTTGGTGCCATTCAATTTTATGTTACTTTTGTGGATCCTTATCTAATTACATTGCCTTAAGGGACATTTAAAACACCGATAGAGATTCACGGAAGGGACAAGTCTTTATTTTCCCAAGCATTATTTCTTTAAGCCTCAGATCGTATTTCGAAATTCATAGAAATAAAAAAGGACAAACTTTTTTTCAATATTATACAAGCTTAGTGGAGTATCGAATTAGAGACGCTCTGCTAGAAACTTAGCGAGTGACAGGACAGGACGAATCCGAGAGTGAGACCTTCTTTTGGTCTCAAAGAGGAAGGTACTAACCCTCAGGTGGAAGATCTTGATGCATAGTTCAAAATCACGATGCAAAATATGATTTAAAAGGAACAGTATAATTGTGAACTGAAACGTAGTAATTGAGAGCTGAAACACATTGAAAACTGTAGCAGGAACACTGTGCATCATATTAACTAGAAATTGAAGCAGTGTAATATTGTGGAGCAAAGTAACTGAAAATTGAATCAGGGTAATTGTGAAACAGGGGGAGAAATTAAGGGTAATTGGTTAAGAAATAAACTAAACACCGAAGCAGAGTAACTGCAAAGTAGTGTAATTGAAAACTGAAAAGTAACTATACAGCAGATTAATTAAAAATGGAGTCAACATAAGTGAGTGTGAAGGAAAGGGAGAACTGAATCAAGGTAACGGTATAGCAAGATATTTGAGAACTGAACGAAAGTAACTATGTAGCAGGGTAGCTGCAACTTGCAGCAAGGCAGCTGTATAGCAGGTTATTTGAGAACTGATTGAAGGTAATTGAGCACTCTTGGTAGTTGAATCTGCTACATCTGCTGTTTCTGTAAAGAATGACATCATATCAAACAATCTAAATTTTAAAAAGAGCATTTAAATTTTACTTTCCATAAATCGCTATTAAAATATGTTAAAATAAAATTTTAATAAAAATTCATTGTATAAATTAAAAAGATTTTATTTTTGAAGAGGCTTATTATTATTATTTTTAGTAAAATAATCAATTTTTAAGACCGATGTAAAATCATTCAGTTGAAGTGATATATATAGGTATATATACATGAAATTATTGTAAATTTAAATTACCAGTGATATAAGTAATTGTTATAAAATCATGAAAATTGCAAATAACTTTATAAATATTACAAAAGTTCAAATAAATATTATGGTGATACGTAGTAAATTTATGATTAAAAGCTTTTTTTACTTGCATTAACAATTATATGGGTTTTGAAATGTCATTTTTTCTAATTTATGTATAATTTTAATAGTTTGATGTAGAACTAAAACTTTAATTTATTTATTTTTCTCTTTTTAAATACGAATTTCAAATTGCAAAAAAGATTACAAAATCAAAATCGATTTTACTTTTATAAATTATCTGCATATAGAAATTATGAACATTATGAAAAAAAAACAAAATACACCATGTCAACACTATAAATGTTAAGAGTTGCTCAATTAAAATGAACGCTGAAGTATTGCAATCATATTAGAATTAAGAAATTCCAAACTGAAATATTACAATTATATTTCAATTAAGCAGTTCCAGGCTTAAATATTTCAGTAATATTATAGTTTGTTCATTTACAGACAGAAATATTGTAGGCTATCCAAGGGTAAATTTGTAAAGCAATAAATATTAACTAAAATATTTTCAAAGCTTGTTGATAAATGCTCCTGGAGGTTATGAAACAAACCTGTTGCAATAAAAGGATTTTATTACTTTATTATTATTTTTTTTTTCGTTTTGTTCTATATTTATTAAATATAAGTATTTAAATTCTCGATATATTTGTAATAATTGCATTATGTTGAATCTTTCTATTCCACTGGCAAATTATATGTCGTTTACAATTTTCGTAAACAATATTTTTTTTTTACTTCCAATATGTCTACAGCATTTGAATCATCTAAAATGAAAAATTATAAGATAAATATTCTCCATAAACAACTAAATAAGTATAATTAATGCAATATATTAAGGTAAAATTAATGTATCCATAATATAATGTCTAATTATTTCGTTCCGCTGTAGAATATATAGCATAAATGTACATTAGCTAATGTACTGCACTATATACGAAGCCAAAATTATCAGAAATAGGATTTGATTATAATCAAATAAAGCATGGTCTATGCTGTATCGTTTTATGTTTGCAATAAATTCTACTCTAGCTTTTAGGAATAATAAAGGCTAATTTAAGTACTTCATTCATTGGGTATAAAATTTTTTGATCGAAAGAACAGTTAAGTTATAAAATAGTTGGCTATTAAAAACTGACCTTTTCTATTATGTTTATTGCAAGTCTAAAGAATGCTATTGCGACTTGCACATAGTGACAAAGACAGAAAATAATTCAACAAGGTAGTTTACGCATAAAAAACAATTGAACGGCACACTTTATTGTGGTATAGAAACACTTCGACTGCATCTAGAATTTTTAATTTAGGAAGAACAGATACTAGAGTAATACTTATATCCAGAAATAGTTTGAAATAAACGTTTTCTAAGGTGTAAGATATTGGCTTAATATTGCTGTTTAAAGACTCCTCTGGGTTACAAGAAATAACCCTTACTTTATTCCCTTTCAGCGCTCGTAACAATTTCGTGCTCTTTTTTATTGCGTCAATAAATTTTTATGATACTCGAAGAATCAAGAGCCCATAGTTTGTGAAGATCGGTTTTTTTAGAGTACAGCTTTCACGGCAATTTTTTCACTTAAGTACTTATATCTAAGGTAGAATTAGTGTATACATATATAATTATTCTAATACTAGGAAGTATTAAATGAAAAAAAAATGTTTAAAATATTGACATATTCCAGTTAATCGTTTACATGAATAAAATAAAGGAGATATTTTTTTAAAAAATATAGAGATATAAAACAATATTTATAAACACGTGCTGCAAAATATCATGTAGTCGAATTTTATACTAAATCAGATGATTAATTATGGCTTTCATCTTATTTATTTTCAAACTTCTTTGACTTAAAAAAAATATTGTTTCAAAATTCATTTTCTCCAAGCCCCCAACAGTAATCTTGTCGCCTTTTCTTGATTTAACTTTCATTTTTTTTCTAAAGAAACAAGCCATCCATAAACATTTTATAGGATTTTAAAATGAATATTTAAGCAATGTCTGGGTTTTCCGAAACACATACCATAAAATATCTAACCATGCATTTTATATCATTCACTTGCTAACTACTAAATCCCAATTATATTAAATACTTTACGAATATCGCCTTCGATATTTTCTTTTAAGGTTTAAATATGCACATTATTTCATTAGGGCTTCAAGGAATCAGACCTTTTTCAGGTGTAACACAACTTATATTAAACTAGTTCTCATGAAAAGAAAAGTTATAAATATATTGATGTCTCAAAAGTCTGGTGTAATTTAATGAAACTGGAAAGCAAATGTAACAGTACATTAAAAGTATATTTTAATGTAACTGAAATAATGTACACTGGAAGGATCAATAACATCATACAGTAAGATGTAAGTTTACAAGAAACTTAATAACCATAAATTAAAGGAATTAGCACAGGAAGGAATTTAACAAATTGGATGTCAATTGGGACAATTATCTTCAAAATAGAATATACAGAAATTCAACATATACAGCGGTCTATAATGAGACAGTAGGAAGTGGTATCTATGTCTCCTACAAGACTACTATCTCCTACTAGTTAGTCTTTCTAAACATGAAAAGAACAAAATTTTAAGAACAGAGAACAGCAATACTAGTTCCAAGAGCTGTATATCCCAAACTTTTTCTCCTATCGCACAAATTGATAAAACCTTCCTCTTATGATGAGCATCATTCCTCTTATGATGAGCATCATCTCTCAAAAATACCCCTAAATAAAAAGTAGCCTGATGGCCAATATGGTACAACCAGCTTCAGATTAGAATCCTAGCGGTGGCATGGATGTTTGTTAGTGGTTCGGAATCCACGGTTTTTAGCGCCATTACTAATATAATTTTCTTTCTCATTTTGATTTTATTGCGCTGTAGATAAACCTCTACGATACACAGACTGTGGAATTTACTGCTGTCGTCTTACACTACAAGATGACAGCAGTAACTATCGCTTATAATACCAGAATATAATGTACATAATAAATATATCTTCTTCATCGTAAATTTTTTTTTTTACTTTTACATTAGATTTATTGTGTTGCTAGTGCAGTTTTGTTTGGGAAAAATTCGTGTTAGTGAATCAGTGAAATTTTTCTTTAAAATTAAAATTTTAAGTTAAAAGAGAAAATCAATGTTGTGCTTTTTTTACTGTATTGTATATGTTAAATTTTAATGAACACTGGAATTCATAAATAAATTATATCGAGTTTCTAAAAAATATGCTATAGCAGAATTCAAAATTCAGAAATTCTTGACTAACATTATTAAATTAATTCCGCTAACACAGCTCGCTTTGAATATGCAGTTTGCTCACAAATTCTTTGAACATGTTTTGGACATCATTAGCCTAAAATTTCTGAAGCAGGAATGTCATATGAAATTTGTAGCCTTTAATATCTTAAGTAAATACAATATTTATAATCCACGTTTAAAATTCAAGGAACACTTTTTAACGACATTCAATATATTTTAAATGCATATAATATTTATATGTCAAAAATATCGGAAGCTTACGCTGGTTTTCAATGATTATGTCTGCAGTAAACTTAAATTTTAAATAAAAACTTCAATATTTATGTTACAAATGCCTGTGGTATATTGCTTTAGAATTTGATGCAAAATACCATAAAATACAAAACTGTTGGATATTTTCAAATAAAGTTTTAAAGTAGAAAACGTGAATATTTCCAAATAGAAATATTATCCATTTGCTATTTATTTTAAATGAATTAGTGAACCTTCCAATTAAGAGTGTTAAGCCCATTTTTTATTTGCCTAATTAAACTAATTAACTGTAAATGAGTATAAAATAAAATAAAAATAAAATTTTAAATAGTACTCAAATAAAATTTTGGTTTTGATTTTGAAAGTCTTGCAAGTAAATGATCGACATTCGCTACAAATATTCGCTTCTACAAAATAACTCTTATGCATTTATTGAATTTTATGATTATATACATATATACATGTGTGTGAGTTTAGTTTACTTTTCCTAATTTTACATTCAGCTGTTTCACTTATCCCACATTCTCTTAACAACCGCTTCTTGCCTTTTCTAAAACAGCTGACTTACCATTTATCTTCGAGGACCGTCTCCTTTATTTCCCACGCTCTGCAATCAACTAACCGAAACAGTTCCAATGATTTGTCCATTCGTTCTGACGCTGAGCAACTTTCGCGGTCTTTTTGTTTGACGCTCTTATATTGCATCTCGAAGTTCGTTAAAACCGCAATTCCTTAAGCACCAAATAAAAAAGTAAAATAAAAAAAAGACTCGCATGCTTACATTTGTCTGCTAATTCTCCTTGGTTATATCTATAATACAAAGAATACAACAAATGAACACAATGTATATATATATATTCAAATTTTATTTTACGAAACAGAAAAATAGAATATATTATACTTTAAAGACCACAAATATCATCTAGGAAGGGTTATTATTTCTGTATTTATATCTAATATTAGAGAAAACCTGAAAAGTTTTAAACAGGTAGCTGACTACCAAAGTAAGACCTGTAGCAGTTCCAACTGAATCCTTTTTGTAAGTTATTGTTTTTCAAAACAGTTTTTAAAGCAAATCAAATTAAAGAATAAAATGTATTGAAATTAAATTGAATAAAAACTACTTATACTTTTTTTTAAATTTGATTATTTATTTTTATTATTTTAAATTTATTTTATTATTTTAAATTATTATTTTCTTTAAAATTATGCTTAGCTAAAATATTGCTTCTGTATATAAATTGCTTAGTTTGCATTATCTAGCAAATTGAATTACTAAAAACAGTTATATACTCAGTTTCCACTTATCATTTGATTACATTTGCTTCATACACACTCATAGATGTACATATAACATCCATTTCGCTCTTAATGATTTTTAGACCTATAAATAGCAGTTTTATTTATTGTACTAACTCCCATTAACCTTTTAATGCAACAGTAGGTCCGTTTCTCTTTCGATTACATTCTGTAGCAGCTTCCGGGCTTGTTACACATACACGTATATCGGTGCTTATCCTAGGAGCAGCTGACATGATGGCAGGCTGAGAAGCTGGTTGGCTTGTCTTCCCCAATCCTATTAGTTAAATGTGTGCACGTATCCAAATTTATGCCCACATCCCAATAAAGTCCAATATTTTTGTTAAATATTTAGTTTTTCAGTGAATAAATGTTTTTTTTTCTAATTTTTTAATCGGGCCTGAATTTTTTGAATGAGCTGGTATTTTTAATATTTATTTATTTTTTTTCTACATTTTTATCGAATTATCGCAGTTGACATAAATGATGCAATCGACAAAAAAAAAGAATATTGAATATTAATTTATAATTTATTTAAATATTTTTTTAGAAATTAAATTTTTATTTTTATGGCAGTACTTCTTAATTTTAATATATTTGTACCAAATAAGTAAAATGTAAAAATTATCATTAAAAAACCCAAGAAAATTGGTATTTCAATTTCAGATACATTCTGAAGTACTTAATAGTTTAGCACGTCTTATTGAGCTTCCTCAATTGGCTGTGCTTAAATTTTCTAAACCTTCCCCTCCAAAACAAAATTCTGAATGCGCGCCTGCACAACACACACATGTAATTTGAAAGCACTTAATGTGAAGCACTTATTTGGCGACTATTATGAAACACATGAAAATTTACGTGTGGTGAATACTGCTAGGGATTTGTTATGTAAACTAATCACGTTTCTAATTCCTTTCTTGTGAGTTCCATTTTGATTTGTGTATTGATGTGTTATTTTCTTCACATGTATTTCAAATTTTAAAGCCCAGTTTATTGGAGTATTTTGTTTTCATTGAATTTAATAGCAATCCCATCAATCAAAATATTTGTTATAAGAAACATAAATGGAAAGTATTTTTAGGGATAATTTTCTCAATATTTGCGCCTTATATTGGAGGAAATTTGAAAAGTTTTAAGCAGTCTGTCCGACTAACAATACGAGTGAGCAATTCCCTAAAAATCTACTCATTTTTTCTGAGTGAATGTTTTCCAAAACCGTTTAAAGTGACTAGTTAGTAAAGCTAATAAAACCAATGGATAAAATTATCGAAATCAAATTGAAAGAAATATTTATCAGATTTTTGAACTTATCATTACTACTAAACTATCATTATATCTATATTATTTAATAAATAATTAAAGAAACAATAAAAAAGTAAGTTTTATAAAGCTATAATACCTTAATATATATATATACTAAACCCCACTTTAACATCTACAACAATTTTGCATTTTTACAGTAGGAAATAAATAAAAAAGGGAAGTAAATAAAAGCGTAATACTACAGTTAATTAACTGTAGTGTTATACATATTAACTGTAGTGTATACTGTCTAACTGCAGTTAATTAGTATAATTTAGTAATGTCAAATATTTTAGTAATGTCTTACTGGTAACAAATATTTTAGTAGCTTGATCTGTAGGGTGAGGCTCATTTGCTATTTTAATAACGACACAGAAAATGTTATTACTTAATATTACCTCCTCAACTATTATTTAGTACGATGTTTTTGTTCTACACACACACATAAAATGTGTGTCTCGGCATAATTAATAAAATATTTATCAAAATAGACAAGGCCACGTGTAAAGGTACCGTGCAAATATGATTTTTTTCTTTAGAAATATATTATTGCATAATCTATTCAGAAAATAATTTATATTAAAAATTTTGTTTATCCTTTAATTATAATTTGACACATTTTTATTTTATTAAAAATAGTTGCACTTATAATTTCTTATTATTAGATTTATACCTATATTTGTAAAAAATATTTAATATTTAATAATAATTATAATTATAATTATATTGTACAATAATATCTTTGCTCTTAAAAAATTATGATTTAATTTTAAATGGTAATAGTAAATTTCAACCCTACAGTGTGACAATTTTTCATTTTAAAGAACAATATTGGACCATTAAACTCAAGAAATTAGGATCTACAAAAACCCCTCATAAAAACGTATCCAAACCCCCTAATTTCATTGAGAGAATTAAAGGGAAAATCATAGTGAATAAGAAGAATCTACAAAAAACAAATATATTTTCAAAATTAGATATAAATTAACTCATATTATTTTAATTTGACGGCAATTTTAAATATACTTCAGTCAATATAAATATTTCAAAATGTTATTAAAATAATTCGTATTTACATTTTAATGCTATAAATAAAGATGTTATTCTTATGCAGGTCATTGAGTAATGCGTGTTGACCTGCCATAGCTCGAAGTCCTTTATTAAATTTTCCTAATATCCTTCGAACAACCGGAACAGATTTAGTCTAATTGCAATACCGTCACTCTCACTGTCTACGGCCACATTCATATAAAACGTAATCGAAATGCTATTAGTACTGGAACTTAAATCGGAAGTCCATTAAATCCAAGCGCCCACTACTAATATCAAGTAGTATAAGCTTTACATTTTCAACAAAGCCCCCAAATTTTAAACAATCAATAAAATCTAGCTTCGAAGTCTTAACCATTAATACTACTGTAATTTACTGTTACCAGGTAACAGTTTACATCAAAGACATACACACAGACGTAAGGCATTTCCTGCAGTTACTATTGTAATTCATTAAGCATACTTTTATAACTTTTCAATCCATAAAGAACCACCCTATTTTGAGCACCTATTTCAGTTGAATTAAAGCATCCATACATGATTACATCATTACATCCTTACATATTACAGCCCCCTTACATCATTGATGGCCATTATGGCCTCTTTACTACTCAGGATGTTAATACGCCGTTTCCTGATATATGGCAGATGTAATTACTGCAATGGACGTTGCGGAAGCAAACGTTCACATTACCGGATGTTGATATTTACTAGGTGGGATGCAGAACAGCTTAAGTAATGAGTAGACCAGTAATGGTCCATCCATTTAAGAAGATACCAATTAATTATTCAAACAGTGATTCATTAACAGAGACAATGGATTATGCTTTGTCACTTCCCTTTGATATGTCGGGAACTGGGTCAGTGGAGTGATATAATCCATTTTCAGTGTGATATCATTTATTTTCGTGTGATCCTCTATTTGTTTATGGATAATGGATATATCTTGTGATCAGGTGCAGGACTTTCAAAACTATGGACCATGAGTAAAAACTCATTAAGCATTATTTAATTTTTTTTAAATATCGCTTTTTTCGATACCTTAATTCATTAAGTAATATCATTAATCTTGGATCAGAGGAGTGATCAATACTTTGAAGCCTTAAACCAGTAGAGTTATATAATTCATTTTGATGCGATATCATTTATTTTGGTGTCCTCCTCCTCCATAAGTGATTTATGGATGATAGAAAATATGCATACTCACAACTGGAGTTTCTAACGCTCTGTTGAAGGAAATAAATTGTAAAAAAACGCTTCTGATAAAGCATTTTGAATCAAAAAATTTTTTTATTTATAAATTCCAGCTACTTTACATTTTATGTTGCTAGTGAGTAAAGGTTTTAATAATTTTAAACGCAATAATAACAATAATAATATTGTAAATAAACACACATCTCATTCTAACACCCGATAATTCTCCTTTATGCTATGAATGCATATGTATTATGCCGTTATGAAATGTGTTGTAAATATTTTTACACTTGTTTTAATGAAAACAGCAGACGAAAATTTATTTTGATATACTTATGACTATATACTTATTTACTACTTACATTTTACTATATATAGTTATATTATACTATATATACTACTTATTTCAACGTACAATAACATTCATAGTAAGTATTGGTTTGTCCAATGCTGTGAAACAGTGCAATTTTTTGTATGATGGATAATTTGTTTTAAAATTAAATGTCTTAAATATAAGATAGGCAAAACTTTTTAATTAACAAAAATTATTTTTTGATGCTGTGGGCTTTAAGCTTCTGTTCTTTGATCTATTAACGATTTATAATCTTTTACGACTTTTCAACAATCTCTTAGATTATTGATAATTTAGAAGGTTATCACTTCTATGGATTAAAGCACGAGCAATCTTAATTTAGAATAAAAACTAATAATCATGAAATAAAAATAATTGGAAACGCTTTGCTCTTGCCAACCGTTCTCGTCTATTCAAGGCAAACAGAGATTTTTCGGTGGACTGTAGTTGTGCAAATTTAATGTAAAAATACTAGTGATTAGATATTTGAAAAAAAAAGTGAACATTAATACAACATAAAATGCATGCATTATTAATATAATAAAAAATCGATTAAGCTCTTTATAAAAAATAATATTCACAATAGAACAAACACAGAAACAAAAATAAACAAATGAAACGGCCGTAGTATCTTAAATTTACAGTTGCTTATGATTAGTAAAAGGATAATTTATTATTAATAGAAAAGTATTTGCTATTATTAGATGATCATTAGTTATTTAAACATAATTACTTGCTATTAATAGATTATATAACTAAAAAAACTAACTCCTTGGCACTACACCAGGGACCCTGGCCGTCTGCCTACTGATAGATTTAGAAACAAGAATTGTTTTTTTTTTTTACGGCGTAGAGTTGTCAGCCCTGCGTTCGACGCTCTACAGTCATGTCAGACCGGGACCCACGGTTTAAAGTGTGATAGATTATTAGTTGCTATTAATAAAGGATTATTTGCTGTTAATAGATAATAATATGTTATTTATACATAATCATTTGTTATTGATAGATGGTCAGTTGCAGTTGATAGATGATTATTTTTATTTCAATCAGCAAAGATCTTCCAAATTTAAAGCTCTTATCATTCTACCAAAATGATAATCAAAATGTTGCAATTTCCTGAAGAAGCATTATTTGCTAGATAAGATCTGTATACTTTGCCACTCTCCTTGATGCTACGTATTTGTTTACATTAAAATTAACAAAAAAAAGGAAAAATTTTTATTTGTCTTATTTGTCATGAATGATTAAAGTAACATACTCATATTATAATGGGTTTAATTGCATAACATACGAATTTAATTCAGCTAGAGGATACTTCAATAGATTACAATAGATTATCAAGAAACTTTAAAATAGTTATTTTCTTCAATGTTATTTCTTAATCATCCAGGGAATAAGTTTTCTTCTTTCGGCAGAGACAATTTACATAAAACAGGAAAAAGCAGAATACTTACCATTTGCACGGGGGCTGTTCCATTTGAATGTTGCATTTCTTATTCTTTCAGCTATCTTTCTATTCCTAACTGCCGCTGAAATGTTTTTACGAGCGCTTCTTATAACCCAGTTTATTTCTTTGGATAACATCTGTTGGATCCCTTTAGCATTAATTGGTATTTTAAGATAAAGCAGACTGCATTTTCGGCCTTAACATTGTTTGAAAAAGCAATTGTTTGTTTAGATCTTTTGAAATGTAACAATACGTCATGAAGTTAAGTAAGAGGCATGGATAAGGAAAGAAGATGCGGACATTTATGCGATATCGGGACTGTAAATTTTTAAAATCAGTATTTACAGCGAATGTAATTTTAGACACGTGGACGTTATATTATACTCCATTAATTTTATAACATTTATATTTAAAGGTAATGCCTTAGAAAGAAGGATTCTCATCTGGAAATCATTGAATTATTGAGATACTATGCAATAGAGTTGAATTCTAGTTTTACGAATGTTTAAAATTGTGCCTTATTTTCGGTCGAATAGTGAATATATAAATAATTTATAACCAGTAATTTAAACAAATTATAATTTCTTTTGCATATCTGTAAGCCTTGTGTTCAGCTTATGTATTCTATAAACAGTCCATTAAAGGGGTAAATTTTAAGATTAACTGGCCCTTAAAGCATGCAAGGCAAAAGAACTTTACGAAAAACGCGCAACCGCGGATTCTAACTTGAGTTCGTATGCACACAGCAGCACACATTGGCTTTGACTAAAAATTTATTTAATAAATTATTTGTATTTACTTTAATTATCTGAAGTTAAGTTATTTGTAGTCACTTTAATTTAGTTATTTATTTTTCCATTTTGTACAAATTCATCTGAATTCATTAATTTTTATGTTCTGTAAATAATTTCAGTCCTTCTTCAATTAATTGATATTTTTTTTCAAAACATTGCAGTATTTTAAAGAAAATTATTTTTTTTAAGTGGAACTAAGTGAAAAAGAATTTTGTTAACACTTAGTGAATAAAATTAATCCTTACACTAATTTCCCAATTATAAAATACCATTTATGTTATTGCTGTTGTTTATATTTGAGAAAAAATAAAATATTTCAAAATTGGTCTAAATTTGAAACTTTTTTTATGTAATACAGTGCTTTTAAAACTGTTGAATAAGTGGCATGGCGTAAAAAATAAAATTAAATAATATCCCAAATCAATTGAAAAATTAAAGCAAAATAAATATTTGGACAAACCATTTGTTAAATATAGCTGGTAACAGTACTGAGTTTTAGAATTACTAATAATTACTCTTTCTCTTTAGGTAAAACATTCTCTTCACAATAATGTACTTTTGAACTTTTCCAGATTAGGTTGATAGAAAGTCAAATTCATGATCAGTTATTTCTAAAGAATATAATGTGTGATGTAAAACAATGTTTTCAGCACGAATGTTTCTTAAATGATGTATTTGTCATTGTACTGGCAACTCTTAATATTTAAATACTTAATTGCATTTGCACAGATAAATTAAGCATTTGTTGCTTAGTTGCTAATACATACATAACAAAAGTATCCTTTTTAAAACTAGATTTATCTGTGTTTAAAATTTGTTGTTTACATGCTGACAAAATGGCTCTCGATGCCAAAGGTTTCGGGTTTGAATTCGGTGTCATGGATGTTTGTAGCGGTCCGGAATCCATTTTAAACCTTAGGTCCCTATCTAATATGACTGTACAGCGAAGTAAGTAAGGCTGACAATCCTACCCTGCAGAATGAAACCTTCTCATGTCTCGAAATCTGACAGTAGGCAGACGGCCTTGGCCCACCACGTGCTATAGTGTCAGGGACTTAATTAGTTTATTGTATACAGCTAATAAAAATAAAATAAAATAAACATGCAACATTAATATAATATATAATAAAAATAATAAAGTTTTACTAACATGTGTTCAATAAAGGACTTGGGAAAGGAAAATTTTTAAAATTCGAGAGTCTGGAAGTTATTGAACCTCACTAGTTCTCTTAACAATGTTGCAAATTTGTCAGCCAAGGTGTCAATTTGGAGTTACTTCAACATCCTACTTAATGCAGTGTATAATTGTCATAGAATACTAAAATAAAATTTTTTTACTATAATAAAAAAAATTTGAATTGCGATAATAAAAAAAATTGAATTGTGATTATAAAAACAAAATATTGAAGTTGAGAATTTAAATAATGCATATTCATTTCCAGAAAATTTAGTATCAATTCATACATGATATAAACGGATTATACAAAAATTATTTACAGTACAATATTGTGCTGTACTCTAATATGAGTGTTTGAAAAGAGTCACTTCAAAATACGATCAACAATTACAAGTCATCATATCTGACGACCATTCTTTCGTACCAGACAAATAGCTCCTCTTCAAAAGATCACTATTAAGCAGTTTTTGATGGTTGACTCATCAAGATTCAGTAGAAAGTCAACAGAAACAAACATTGTTCCTTAAAAGTGGTACATCTTTAGAGCGTCAGATTATTACTGCGATATACGATTCATGGATGTTTCCTGTAGAAGATTCTTGTCACATGAAATTCTAGTTCCGGAGGGCAAGACGATTGCGACACAAGGAGATTTCAATGAGGTGCATCATTTTTCATTCACTGGTTTAAAATGTGCATGTGTACATATGATCATCACTATGATCTTTTTTCCGAATAATAAATATGATTGTGCACCTCATAATTATGTTGATTATTTTTCTTTTTATGATCGAAAGAGCTAATAATAATTACATATCAATTTTTATAACTTCATTATTACTTTTACTTCAATTTATATTAACTTCCATACTTTACTTTTTGTAACAATTATGCTATGTACTTCGCAACGAAATTCTCAACTATTTTTAATTATTGAATTTACTTATGTTATCTGTGTACATGTTTTTTTCTTTATTCAATGCACTTATGTGCTTCTCTCTATGATTTTCCTATGAATGCATTTATTTGCTTATCGTTATTCCGTCGTAAAGTTAGGCAACAAAAAAAAGAGAAAAAAATCGTATATAGTGCATATTCACAAATTTCTTGCTAATACTTATAATTTATGTAAATTATCATTTAATTGCTCTTTTATATTTTGAACGAAAACATAGAAATGCTACATAATCAACTTATCAGTTGGTAAACCAGATTTTGTCTCATACATTCAAGTCTATAGATTCTAATACGACTTTACGTTCTCGAACTTAATACTATACTTTAAATACCTAATCATTTAAGCGCTTAAAGGAACATTAGTAGATTCAACTAGTTAATAATTCAGTACATTTTGAATGCTGTTAACTATATATTGCCTTTGAAAAGCTGTTATAAGACTACAACAACATACGATGAAATCCTTGCCTACATTTCAGAAAACATAGATAGATTTCAATAGAAATCTTTATTGATTTCAATAGAATTAAAATTAATCCATTTAACAATTGTGCAGAGAAATGTTATGTCAATTTCTATAATGCAATCACTGTTTTCTGAAGAAGCTTTGCAAATATTTCATAAGTAATTAAAAGTATTCGAGGAAAGTTTATTTAACTTTCATGGCCCTTTATTATAAAACTGTTTAATGCATAACTACTTTGATGAATAAAAAATTGAATTAAAACTAACTACATTTTGATGTTAATATGTTGATTTTCAAAATAAGATTTTTTTGGGAGTTGCTAACTAATATCAAAATAAACTTCACGCGCAATTTTTTATCTTTCCTTTCCAGAATAATAATATATTAAAGAATAGTTTTTATAAATATTTCTAAATATAACACATTTAGTGATATTTATCTACGTATTCACTTGTTTGTGATAAATTTTTTGAGAGCTGATTATATTTATAAAAAAGGAAGATAAAAAAGGAATATTTTATGAATATGATTTTCTAAAGCATGAATAATATTAAATAATTAATTACACCTTGCTCAACTCTAAGCTTTATTTTCTACAGATGATAAAAATGATAACTAAGTATTCTAAATCGCAATAAATAAATAAAATGAAAATATGTACATATTTTACGAAAAATGTATAAATTCATCTTCAGATATGCTTATCTGAATAAATTTAAAAAAATTAAATTCTTGCTCCAAATTTACAGTACTTTAAATTAATATCAAAACATTGAATAATATATCGCTGAGTACTATTTATGTATCAGTTATTTATAGATGATACTGATATTTTGTCTCCTATGGCGTTGTATAAGAACAGACATTTGACGGAAAACATTTTTAATAAAAATACATTTGAAAAAAAATGAACGTTTATTAATTTTCTTTTAAAATGGAAATCGAAATAGATTTTAAAAATCACTTACCACGCTCGAAAATACAAGGAAATTTAAGAGATTATTTATTCCAGTTCACTTCAGAGAAGAATACACATTAATTTATGATCTGTTAGAAAGCATGCTAATCCCCCGAGTGAATAATTTTAATTAGAAATTCCTGTGTCCTGCTTTGTGGTTTGTATAGAAACTACGTGTTATGCTAAAAGCAATAAAACGCATAGAGGCTGATTAGATATATTAATATTAGAATACTTAAACTACAAGGTTACAAGTCATATAATTAATATCCAAGTTTATGGAGCCATACATAGAAGCAGTGAGTGATTTCATCTTTACTAGATCAGGTAGACGGTTCAGTGGCCTGACGGATAACAGACTGGTTTTTGGAACTAGCAGAAACGGGTTGGAAACCCTAAGAATGCTTCTTAATCAAGGGCTTTCGTTTATATACTGAGGATAGGTGCTATAAATAGTTAGGCCGGAAAGTTTTATTGTAGGTATTGCAAAAGATGTGGGAAAGTTTGAATCTTCAGGCATCATCCATTGATACTAGTAGTAGAAATGATTCATATCAGTGCATCTCATTTTCGAAAACAAAGACAGATTGGTTTGATTTGTATGTCGCTCTACGGTCATTTTGTTCCCACTTCAAGCTAATTAGACGACCTACAGTTTAATGTGGATTCCAAATCAGTAACAAACATCCATGCCACTGCCAGGATTAGAACCTAAAACCTGTGGTACCAAACGTCAGAGAGCTAGCCAACTGGCCATCAGGCCACAATAACAACAGATGAAGTAGATTTCCAATTCATCTTTTTAAGAATACTCAAAACTATATCAATTTGTTATATAGGTAGTTTTCAAAAAGGGTTTTGGTTGGTTTGTCGCTTTACGATTATCTTGTGTGCATTTTAGTCTAAAAAGACCGAGACCTACAGTTTAAAGTGGATACCTAACTATTCACAGACATTCATGACACTGCCAGGATTCGAACCTGAAATATTTTCAAAAAAGAGAAACAATTTTTCGTGACAAAGCAAACAGTTTGATTTCTGCTATTCGCCACTCTCTATGAATGATAAAATATTAAACGTCGTCTAGTCCTTATAGACTACATCCATGAGGAGGAAGAAAGTAAAAATTTCCCGGAAGACAACAATGAGTAAATGTGGAATGTTCTGTGTTATGTTAAGAAAGTCTACCAAATCAATTTGATATTAATAGCAATAATAGATCAAATATATTGAAATACACATGCAGTCCAAATTTTTGTCCATGAGACTACGAAGCCATTGTTTTATTTGTGTCCTTATGGTGAACTTCATGTTTTTTTTTGTGTGTAAACTCATATTGTGGACAAAAGTACTGAATGTACAAATTCTAGGAAGTCTAGACTCCAAGATTCTTTTATGATCCAAAGAAGGACTTAAAATTAGTTTTGAACACTTTTTAATTTTTTATCGTTGCTAGACTTATATAAATGTAGAAATATATAAATATATATAATATGCCAAGTAGCACAGAAATGCTTCACAATACACGGTGATCGAATTTTTGAAGACGGAAAATCTTGTTTCAGAAAGAAGGTGTAACTGCACCAAATTTAAGATGTGAAGTTGACATCTTAAATTTGTCAAGAATAACAGGTGATTTTTAGAAACCGCTGATTTGAAAGTTATGCTTGGCTACATTGTTCACCACATTTGCCATGATTTATTGGCAAGTATGACGAACAACGTAACTCTATGGATACGCTCGGTTCAGCAGTTTGAGTCCTGGTGGTGCCATGGATGTTTGTAGTGGTTCGGAATCCATTTAAAGCTGTAGGTCCTAATATGACTGTAGAACGTTGGGCGTAGGGCTGACAAACCTACTCCGTAAAATGTCAGCATGATGGAGCCAAGTCACGCTTCTACCTGTGGGTGCACTAACACAACAGAAGCTGCCTCTTTACCCCTTCTTCCATGAGATCACATGGGTTCTTGGACATGATCTAGATGTTGCTGTATACCAAGTGGGATGAGAAACGACAAACAGACGTGATTATTACATGTTTAAACCGCACAAAAAAAGAAATGAATTTCGATCATATAAAGAGTTAATGAGGGTCCTGTTTGACGATAGATTAGCGCTCGGTGCTGTAGGTTTCGGGTTCGAGTCTCTGAAGTGCCATGGATGTTTGTAGTAGTTCGGAATCCACTTTAAGTAGTAGGTGCAGATCTAATATGACTGTTGGGCTAACATACCTCCCCCATCACTAAAGCATCTCCTGTCTCGAAATCTGCCAATAGGCAAACGGTCTTGGCGCACGATGAGGCTGTTGCGCCAATGAAGAAGAAGAAAAGTTAATGATGATTGGCCAATCAACTGAGATAATTTTGCTAATGGATTCTTAGTACTTTGAATGAGTTTGAACATTTGTATTGAATGTTGAGGAGAATATGTTAGCATTGAAATGGTTTGCCTCGTTCAATTAATAAACCCTCTCTTAATTATATAGTGAAGTGAAATGAAATCTTAATCCTTATTAAAGAGTAACCTACCCTACAATAATCCTACAATAAATAAATATTGTCTACCGTATTATAAATAAATATTATTAACGTACAATAATAAATTACCCTATTATAAATAAATAACTATCTACCTAAATAAAACCTACTACTACAATACTCCTACAATAAATAAATATTTGCAATATATAGCTTTCTTCAAAATTATTACGAAACTGGTAAGATATTATTAGTTCTCTAAAATGCTAAAAGTTATAACATAAAAGCAGGAGTAATACATCCGTTAATATAATAATTAATAATACATCAATAGAATCTGAATGGATTCTGTGAAAAATATATTTTATTCTATCAAAACCAATAATCTACTGAAATAATCCTTTATAATTGTCTGAAAAAGTTGATCCCCTTCTTTGTTTTTATGCCAATCGATTGAGTTCACGTATTGCTACATTAAAGTGCAGTATTAATATTCTTTTTTTAAATTTTAGGCATTGAAAAGAATCTTATTTCAGTCACAAAATCAATTCCTTTTCGCATTTAATTGCAGACGATCGATTTCTAAGCATTTTCCGAAATTCTTTCCTATTGTGTTATTTTCTCTATTCTCATTTCCTTGACGGTAGTGTCAATAATCATTTTTACCTTTGAGCCGAAAGCTATTTGAATTTTATTGATTTCTTTAATGGAGTTCCAAGAATCCTTTCTTCCGAATACAAGAAAAGCTATTTGTATTTAAACTCTCAGATTTTAGTGATATTTAAAAGCAAGATTTGTATTATTGTAATTTGAAAGTAATGTAAAATTCACAGTCTTGTTCCGGATGAATTTTAGCTGTAGAATACAAAAAGATTTATTTTCGTAATATGAAATAAATAAACGAATCAAAAAAATTTTAAATGTTTTTTACAATAAAACTAACTGTTGAACAATTGTAATAATGATTCTTTATAACACATTTTTAATAAAAATAAATTTTATATAATTTTTTAATAACGGTTTTAATTAGATATAGAATATCTAATATTATAGGTATTATTATAAATATGTAGTAATATCTAAATATTTGTTGGCCGAGTGACTAACGCTGTGGCGCTTGGTGACACAGTTTTCAGGTTCAAGTCCCGGAGGTGCCATGGATGCTTGTAGTAGTTCGGAATCCGTAACCGTCCACTTTAAACCGTAGACCCTGTCTATAATGGCTGTAAAGCGCTGGGCTGACAGACTTATCACGTAAAAAAGAAAAACATCTCTCTTCTCGAAATCTTCCGGAGGGTCTTGGGGCCATGGGGCTGTTGATGAATGAATAAAACGCTTTTTTTACAATAAAGTTAACTATTGAACAATTTTTATAATTATGATTCTTTATAACACATCTTTAATAAAAATAAATTTAATAATTTTAATAATTTAATTTTTTTAATAACGGTATTAATTAGGTAAATAATTTCTAAAATCTAATATTTAAGTAGATAAATTAGGTATAAAATATCTAATAATTTACGTATTATTATAAATATCTAATAACTTCTAAATCTTTGTTGACCGAATGACTAGCGCTGTGACGCTTGATGGCACAGTTTTAAGGCTTTTCTTTCACGGCGGTGCCATCAATGCTTGTAGTGGTTCGGAATCCACTTTAAACCGTAGGTTCCTGTCTATAATGGTTGTATATTGTTGGGCGTGGAACTGACAACCCTATCCCGTAAAAATGAAAACGTCTCGAAATCTGCCAGTAGGGCGACGGTTTTGGCCCTCCATGGGGCTGTTGATGGATGAATATCTAAATTCAATATTTAAGTTGACAAAATCAATGATAAATTGGTACGAAATAAAAAGTAGCAGTCAAGTAAATTGGTATTTTTTGTTCTAACGTAGCTGGCACACACTTAGACAGTTGTCTTGGATGCCTTAAGGTAAGCGCTGCAGCGATCTCACTCACTTAGCACTGCCCAGGAAGTGCGTGTAGCTTGAAAATAAGCTACGGACGCCCGTAAAGGCTCGTGCCCACTGAGGCGAAAAGATGCAAGCGAAAAAATTTGACCCATCACTAGCCTCACCACGTTCGTCTGAAACCGGTTTGAAATGCGCCGCTCCGAGTTGACTAACTTTCAACTCTAAGCAGAACTTCACTAGACGTAACGCTGTTTCTGACGTTTCGCTGTGAAGGGGTCGAAAACATTTTCTCGCTTGCCTTTTGAATCTTCACGTCTCTCGCCCCGGTGGGAACGAGCCTTAACGATCTACGATCATGTTAGACCCGGACCTATGGTTTAAAGTGGATTTCAAACCACTACAACATCCATGGCATCGGAGGAACTCGAACCCGAAACTTGTGGTACCGAGCGGCAGAGCGCTAGGCACTCGGCCATTCAGGCGACATGTAAATTGGTATTGAGGTAAATAAATATTTGTTTCAGATGCATAAATGTATGTAAATAAACAATTACTTTTTGAAAAATTGTGCTTATTGTAGACAAATAAGCATGATTCTTGCTGACAATAAGAGTTTGAAATAAATGGATGATGTTTGGAACTTTGAACTATTTCGAGATCAGAAAGTACTGCTCGTGCTTAAACCTAAAGGCACGTATAGGTTCTGGGCATGCCAAATCTGTAAGCGTTTTCCATAATTTTGAAGAACTAAGTAGATGTGAGCTTTTTAAAATGCAATTTTTTGTTTCTTAGGCCAATATTAATGAGTCTGAAAATATGTAGTAAGGTGTAGTCGGAATGTCTTTTCATAAGGTGCAGAGTTAAACGGAGGAAGACACAAACACCTTTGTAATTAGCCGCTTCAAATTATAGGGATAACTTGTGAGTGTAATGTAGGGCCCCCCACCATTTATCCTGATTAATTGTGAATTTGCTACATCTCTTCCAATCTAATGGTGAATGATTTCTAGTCAAAATGTCCAAGCAGGAATGTCTTTCTTTTAGTCTCAAATAGAAATGGATGAAGGTATTAAATAACGTCAGAACGCACAAGGGAATATAGTGCATCAGGTCCTTCCTGGTTCACCCTAACTGCACCTTACTTATATATATTCCATTTTGGTGAGGAATGACGCTAGATAAACTTTTTATACATAATGGGAGAGGAGTAAAGAGATCTACAATTCTTCTAATTCAATCACTAATAAAATATAATTTCTGTAAGAAAAGAATTAAAAAATTCGTAAAGAAATAATTTAAAACTTATATCCAAGGAGATTCGAGAGGATGGCAAATTAAATTAAAAAAATAATTCGAAATATAATGAAGATAGAAAGATGTTGTTTCCACAGGAAAGTTGAAAGCAAAACAAGATTTTTTTCGGGTAATAAAATTCTGATGTTAAAATATTTCATTTTTTCCGGTTCTCCGGTAGTGTAAAGTTAAATTGAGTTAAAAAAGTTATCGGGCAATTGTTGTTCCTGCTCTTCATATAGGCGGATTTTGACACATGGAATATGCATCCACAAATTGAACACCCTTACCTGTTGTTGTGCTTTTAAGGAGCTACTACGCTCAACATCCAGTGAGAACCGTGTACTCAAACAATCCTTTGCTCAAATATGATCATCCAAATCTCCGGACCCCCCACATTGTGACATTTATTGGAATTAGTACCTGAATTTGAAAATGTATCTTGAATAATTAGCGTTGTTAACAAAATTGAAAGTTGTATATGCCACCATAAATGTTATATAATGCCGATACAATTCTGGTGCCTCATTTAACAATTGTGTAAGATAGCTCATTAGACATTTGCAAAGCCTGTTTTAATTTACTTATATGACAAATATTTCAAAGCTTGTGATATTTCTTGGTGAATAATTTAAATTTTTGAAATATTTTTTCTGACCGAAAACCAGAACCTATTCATAAATACCTTTAAGTTTGAGAATTTATACATTTTTTCCTTCCCATACTTTAAATCAGAATAATACATCTTTCCTTTTTCTTATTTGATTTCAAATTATTGTGTTTATTAAATTATTCCTAACTTTTAAATTTCCTTCCCTTTATGTAAAAGAGAAACATAATGTATTGAAATTTTAACTCCTTAACTTCTGGTCAAATCCTTTTTCAACCAAATACAATCAATAATGTTGGGGAGCGAACAAAAGCAAGATTTATTATTATTAAGTTCTACCTCTTTCTTTTAATCTTTTTCCGTAGATCGTCAGAAAAGTTTTGTTGCAGAAAACCCTCTAGGTTGGAAATTCTGAGATCTGAAACTATCTTCTTCGCTTTTTAATCTATTCTGGGTTTGCTGCCGCAAAATCTTTCAGTCGATGACACTCATGTGAAGTTCGAGCTCAACTTAAAAACTTTTCAATTTAATTTCCCCTAGGCGCTTGAGTAAAAATTCTGTTATCTTATGCATACGAATATATATATGTTTATATATATATGGATTATATATAATATATATTTATATATACAGTGCATTTAGTGATAGCGTTAAAAATTGATTTTTTTAAAATTAATCATTCAAGCATCTGCAGAACCAATTCATAAATACTTTATGCTATTCATAAATACTTTATAAGAATTAATAATATTTTTTCTAAAAAAGAAATATGTTTTATTATTGTCAATTTATCTTATTTATGGTATAATATAAAGTTTAATGTTTCATAAAAGTATTTCGCTTGTTATTTCAAGAGATCAATTAAAACACATGAAAGTCGTATTTTTTAAGATATTCTTAATTGTGTATGGATAAAATCTGTTTATTAAAATAAATATTTTAATTGTAAATTTTTATGTAATGTTTTACAATTATTTTTGTTTTTTATCATATTAGTGAGCATAATATCAATTCTTTTATAGAAGTAACATCGTCATCATAGGCTCAACAGTCACATGGTGTGCCAAGACCATTTACCTGTCGACAGTTTTCGAAACAAGAGATGTCAGCCCTACACATAACACTTTTCAGCCATATTAGACCTTGACCTACGGTTTAAAGTGAATTCTGAACCACTACAAGAGTCCACTACATCACTGAGACTAGAACCCGAAACCTGTGGCACCGAGCGTCAGAGCGATATTCGCCCGGCCTTCAGCTGCATTAAAGCGGCATTATGCATTGTAATCTGTATGCATGCAATGCATAAGCTAATAAATGCATGCATACAATTAAAAGACTATTAAAAAGTAAGAAATCTTTTCAATTACATTAGAATCCTTTTAATCGGACGAAAAATTGCTAAGTATCTAAAACTTCTTCCCTTAAATAAAGATAAACATAGAGCCAATAAAGCTTTAGTCCGATTCAACGAAACTAGTGATTGCAAAGTTATATAAATATTACATAAAGTTTCATATTCTTTGTAAATAATTTATTTCACGTAAAAGAACATCATAAAATAAATAAACTTATATTGATTACTAACAACTTGAAAATGTATTAACTCAGTATCGTATTAGAAAACAATCATTATTATTTCATTAAACGTAAGTAGGAAATCAACATTTCCTTAAATCATATTTGATGTCGACACTTTGACAAAATGATTTTTATTGGACAAGGAATTATCCAAAATTTCCTAATCCAAAGAAGAAGTTAAATATGTAGCCAATAAAGCTTTATTTTAATCCAACAAAATTCTTGATTGCAAAATTTCATAATTATTACACAAAATTACGTATCTTTCGTAGCTAATTTATTTCACTTAAATTAACACCATATTATGAATTGACTCATATTTCTTACTAACAATTTGAAAATGTATTAATTCAGTATCATGATAGAAAGCAATCATTAAAGGTAAGTACGAATTTAACACTTGCTTAAGTCATAATTGTTGACAACACATCTACAAAATACTTTTCATTGGATAAGGAACTATCGCAGATTTCTTTCTCCAAACAGTGAGATAAACTTAGAGCGAATGCCTTACGCCAATCCAACCGCCAGACAAAATTAAACGCGAGTAGACTCTTGAAAAAGTTACGCTTTGAGCCATTCCTCCTGAAAAGTGAAGGTTACAAACAACAGGGGCAGATGTGCTGTCTGGGAAAATAGGACTATTTCGTTCTTCACCCACCGAAGAGAGTGTTTACTTGTCTAGCAGAAGAAATAAGGTACAGAAAGAGACTGCTAAAACAAGACACGACTGCAAAGATTCGACTGATTTCAGCAGTCCGGACGGAGAGACCTTATTAGACGGGAAGAAAGTGATGCTCCTGAAGATGTCACTTCTTCTCAGGAATCAATTTGTCTCAGATTTGGAGCGCTTGATTTCACAATTTCATGCTTTGTGATGGGTTATTAGGATTTCTTTGTGCATAAAATGCATCCCATTATGTTTCTGTTTATGCAGGCATTGAAGGGATTGGGTTTGCCATGGAATGGATCCTTTTCTTTTTCCCAGCTGTGTGTTTCGAAGATTTATTTGACTTTAACTTTTTGCTACGTCCCTTCTCGTGCATTATTCAAGTGATACTTGAATCCACCTCCTTTTTATGAGCATTTTATCTATGTTATTTTTCTGACATGTAAGAATTGTATAAGATGCTTCAGTAAAATGCCCATTTTTAAATGCAGTTGCATCATGTAATGGAGAATATAAAACAATTACTGTATAATCAATAATAAGGGCAAAAATATTTACAATGTAAAAATCTTTGTCAACATTTATTTATACAAGAATAAATCAACTGCTACAAAATTAATTTTTTATCAAATAAGTTATAAAGATTTATAAAGTGGTACAATTGAAACCATTTATAGATTTTGATTTGTTACCATTATTTAAAAATATTATATTAAAGCTTCATAGTATGTTGGCAGTTATAAAATGACACCAATTTGTAACAATTTGGTTAACATTCTTGACGTATCAACTAATAATGACACATATTATAGAATAGTTAACTCATTTGACAAAGATAATTTCCGCTTTTAATATTGAAGACAATTTTTGTTACACGAAAAATATTTTGAATGAATGATAGAACATTTTATAATAAATATTACTAATAAATAAATTTTCTTTTTAAAGAACAATATTGGATCAGTGAACTACAAAATTGATCTACAAAAAGAAGCACCCAAACCCCCTAATTCAATGGAGGGATTTAAAGGGGAAAATATCATGGTGAATATGAAAAATCTCCAAGTGACCTACAATCTTATGAAGACTACAGTTTATGTGCGTACCAAGTTTGAAACATGTGAATTTGTATAAAATACAAATATATTTTCAAAATTATATATAAAACAACTCATGTTATTTTAATCCGATGACAATTTTAAATATACTTCATTCATCATAAATAATTCATTAGGTCATTTAGTAATGCCAAAGAATAAGCTTATGTAGTGTAATGTTATAGCTCGAAGTTCTTTATTAAATATCCCTAATATCCTTGGAACAACAAGAACAGATTTAGTCTAATTGCAATACCGTCACTCTCACTGTCTACGACCACATTCATACAAAACGTAATCGAAATGCTATTAGTACTGGAACTTAAATGGGAGTCCATTAAATCCAAGCGCCCACTACTAATATCAAGTAGTATAAGCTTTACATTTTCAACAAAGCCCCCAACTTTTAAACAATCAATAAAATCTAGCTTCGAAGTCTTAAACATTAATGCTACACTAATTTCCTGTTTCCAGTAGCAGTTTACTACATCAAAGGCACACAGACGTAAAGCATTCTCTGCAGTTACTATTATAATTCATTAAGCTTATAGTACTTTTATAACTTTTCAATCCATAAAGAACCAGTCTATTTTGAGCACCTATTTTAGTTGAATTAAAGCATCCATACATGCTTAATTCAATTGCATACCATATCAAATACGCCCCTTACATCATTGATGGCTATTATGGCTTCTTTATTACTCAGGATGTTAATACGCCGTTTCCTGATATATGGCAGATGTAATTACTGCATTGGACGTTGCGGAAGCAAACGTTCACATTTCCGGATGTTGATAATTACTAGGAGGGATGTAGAACAGCTTAAATAATGAGTAGACCTGTAATGGCCCATCCATTTAAGAAGATACGAATTAATTATTCTAACAGTGATTCATTAACTGAGACAATGGATTATGCTTTGTCACTTCCCTTTGATATGTTGGAAACTGGGTCAGTGGAGTGATATGATCCATTTTCGGTGTGATATCATTTATTTTCGTGTGATCCTCTATTTGTTTATGGATAATAGGAAATATCTAGTGATCAGGTGCAGGACTTTAAAAACTATGGACCATGAGTAAAAAGTCATTAATCATTATTAAATTTTTTTTAAATATCGCTTTTTTCGATACCTTAATTCATTAAGTAATATCATTAATCTTGGATCAGAGGAGTGATCAATAGTTTTAAGATTGGACCAGTAGAGTTATAAAATTCATTTCGATGCGATATCATTTATTTTGGTGTCATCACTATAAGTGATTTATGGACGATAGAAAATATGTATACTAATAACAACACTTTCCAGCGCTCTGTTGAAAAAGAAAAAAAAAATTTAAAAAAAAATTCTGATAAGGCATTTTAAATCCAAACATTTTTTATTTAAAAGTTCCAGCTACTTTACATTTTATGTTGCTAGTGAGTAAAGATATTTAATAATTTTAAATTCAATACTACTAATAAAAATAATATTGTATGTAAACACACTTTTTTTACATCTCATTCTAACACCCGATAATTCTCCTTTATACTATGAATGCATATGTATTATGTCGTTAAAAAAGTATTGTAAATATTTTTACACTTCTTTTAATGAAAACAGTTGACGAAAATTTTTTTTTGATATACTTATGATTGTACTACTTACATTATACTATATACTACTTACATTATACTATATACTACTTACTTATACTATATATACTTACATTATACTATATACTACACACTATGAATATTATTGTACGTTGGAATACTGGGTGTTGGTTTGTCCAATGCTGTAAAACAGCGCGATTTTTGTATGACGAATAAGTTGTTTTAAAATTAAATGTCTTACTTATAAGACAAGCAAAACTTCTTCAATAATGTGTTTTTGATATTGTGGGCTTTACGCTTCTGTTCTTTGATCTATTAATGAGTTTGGATCTTTTACGACTTTTTAACAATCTCTTAGATTATTGATACTTTAGAAATTTATCACTTCTATGGATTTAAGCAGGTCTTTCGAGCAATCTTAATTTAATATAAAAATTAATAATAATGTAATAAAAATAATTGAAAACACTTTGCTCTCTCCAACTGTTCCCGTCTGTTCCAGACAAACAGAGATTTTTCTGTGGACTGTAGTTGTGCAAATTTAAAGTTAAGATCGTGATGAGACATTTGAAAAAAAATGAACTTTCATTAATACAACACAAAATGCATAGGATTTTATAAATATAATTTAAAAAATCGAATAAGCTCTTTATAAAATATAAAATTCATGATAGAACAAACACAGAAACAAAAATAAACATATAAAATGGCAGCAGTATCTCAAATGAACCGTTGCTTATGATTTGTAAAATGATAATTTATTATTAACAGAGAATTATTCGCTATTATTAGACTATCATTTGCTATTTAAATATTATTTGGTATTGATAGATGTTATCATTTGTTATTTATACATAATCACTTGTTTTTGATAGATGTTATCACTTGTTATTTATACATAATAATTTGTTATTGATAGATGATCATTTGTTATTTATACGTAATCATTTGTTATTGATAGATGATCATTTTATATTTGATATATGATCATTTTTATTTCAAATGGCAAAGATCTTCTAAATTTAAATCTCCAGTTCTTCTACCAAAATTTTGCAATTTCATTGAAATTTCTTGAAGGAGCATTATTTGGATAAAATCTAACGCCTTGCCTTTCTTCTTGATGCTATGTATTTGCTTACAGTAAAATTAACATAAAAAGAAGACATTTTTATTTATCTATTTTGTCATGATACATCAAGATACATAATGATATCATAATGCGTTTAATTTCATAACAAACGAATTTAATTTAGCTAGAGGATGCTTCGATAGATTACAATCGATTAGTTATTTTCTTCAATGTTAGTTCTTAACCGTCCAGGGAATAAGTTTTCTTCTCCGGGCAGAAACAATTTGCATAAAACAGGAAAAAGCAGAATATTTACCATTTGCAGGAAGTTTTTACATTTGAATGTTGCATTCCTTATTCTTTCAGCTATCTTTTTGTTCCTAACTTTCACTGAAACGTTTTTACGAGCACTTCTTATAATCCAGTTTATTTCTTTGGACAACATCTGTTGGATTTCTTTAGCATTAATTGGTAATTTAAAATAAAGCAGATTGCATTTTTAGCCTTAACAATATTTGAAAAAAGCAGTTGTTGTTTAGATCTTTAAAACAACAACAATATCTCACGAAGCTAAATAAGAGGCATGAATAAAGAAAGACAGATGTAAATAAGATGTGGACATTTATGTGATATCGCGACAGTATATTTTTAAAATTTGTATTTACAGCGAATGTAATTTTAAAGACGAGGACGGTATATATACTCCATTAATTTTATTTATATTCAAAGGAAATGCCTTAAAAAGAAGAATTCTCATTTGGAAAGCATTGAATTATTGAGATACTAAGCAATAGGGTTGAATTCTAGTTTTACGAATGTTTAAAATTTTGCCTTATTTTCGGACGAATATTGAATAAATAATTTATATCCAATCTTTTAAATAAATATATATATATATATATATATATATATATTGCATATCGGTTAGCCTCGTTAAATTAAAATTATTTTCACTAGAAACACAAATTATGTAAAGTAACACTCGGCGCCAATACCATTAAAAATGAAAGTTCAAAACAAATTTAGGATACAATTAACAACAATTCAAAACTAAGAAAGCTTTTCTACAATAGAACCTTTTAATTGGACGAAAAATTGCTAATTATCTGAAACTTCTTTTATTAAAAAAAGATACACATAGAGCCTATAAAGCTTTAGTTCGATTCAACGAAACTATTGATTGCAAAGTTCTATAATATTTACACAAAGTAACATATATTTTGTCAATAATTTATTTCTCTTAAATTAATACCACATTATGAATTAACTTGTATTTATTACTAACAACTTGAAAACGTATTAATTCAGTATCATATTAGAAAACAATTAATAATATTTCATTAAACGTAAGTAGGAAATTCATTCGATAGTTTCTTGTCCTATCTGGAAAAGGAACTATCGAAGATTTCTGTCTCCAAACAGTCAGATAAACACGGAGCCAATAAAGCCTTACGCCAGTCCAACCACCCGACAAAATTAAAGGCGCGTAGAGTCTTGAAAGAGTACGCTTTGAGCCATTCCTTCTGAAAAGTAAAGATTACAAATAACAAAGGCAGATGTGCTGTCTGGGAAAATAGGATTATCCCGTTCTGTACCCACCGAAGAGACTGTTTTCTTGTCAAGTATAAGAAATAAGGTACAGAAAGAGACTGTTAAAACAAGATACAACTGCAAAGATTCGACTGATTTCAGCTGTCCGGACGGAGACCTTATTAGACAGGAAGAATGTGATGTTCCTGAAAATGTCACTTCTTCTTGGGAATCAATTTGTCTCCGATTTGGAGCACTTGATTTCACAATTTCGTGTTTTGTGATGGGTTATTAGGATTCTTTGTGCGTAAAATCCATCCCATTATGTATCTGATTATGCGGGCTTTGAAGGGATTGGGTTTGCTGTGGAATTGATCCTTTTTTTTCCCCTCAGCTGTGTGTTTCGAAGATTTATTTCACTTTTCCTTTTTGCTTCTCCCGATGTCATGCATTATTCAAGTGATACTTGAATCCTCCTCCTTTTTATGAGCATTTTATTTATGTTATTTTTTTGACATATAAGAAGTGTACAAGATGCTTCTGTAAAATATCCATTTTTAAAGTAGAGACATCAGGAAATAGGTAGCATAAAACAATTATTATATAATCAATAATAAGAAAACAATGCCTGTTTTTTAAAAATCTTTGTCAACATTTGTTTAACAATCATCAGTTTATTTATACAAGAATAAATCAATTGCTACAAAATTAATTTTTTTATCAGATAAGTTATAAAGATTTATAAAGTGGTATAATTGAAGCCATTTATAGATTTTGATTTGTCACCATTGCTTATAAATATTATATTAAAACGGTGTTGTGTGCTGACAGTTATAAAATGACATCAATTTGTAACAACTAATAGTTTCTGACACATGTTATAGAAAGGTGTTGGGAATAGTGAGCTCATTTGACAAAGATAATTTCTGCTTTTTATATTGAAGACATTTTTTTGTTATTCGAAAAATATTTTGAATGAACGATAGAACATTTTATAATAAATATTACTAATAAATAAATTTTCTTTTTTAAAGAACAATATTGGATCAGTGAACTACAAAATTGATCTACAAAAAAAAAAGCATCCAAATCCCCTAATTCAATGGAGAGACTTAAAGGGGAAAAAATCATGGTGAATATGAAAAATCTCCAAGTGACCTACAATCTTACGAAGACTACAGCTTATGCGCGTACCAAGTTTGAAACATATGAATTTGTACAAAAAACAACTATATTTTCAAAATTATATCTGAAATAAATCATATTATTTTAATCCGATGACAATTTTAAATATACTTCATTCACTATAAATAATTCACTAAGTCATTTAGTAATGCCAAAGAATAACCTTATGTAATGTAAGTTCTTTATTAAATTTTCCTAATATCCTTGGAACAGCCGGAACCTAATTGCAATACCGTCACTCTCACTGTCTACAGCCGCATTCATATAAAACATAATCGAAATGCTATTAGTACTGGAACTTAAATCGGAAGTCCATTAAATCCAAGCGCCTACTACTAATATCAAGTAGTATAAGCTTTACATTTACAACAAAGCCCTCAAACTTTAAACAATCAATAAAATATAGCTTCGAAGTCTTAAACATTAATGCTACTATAATTTCCTGTTACCAGGTAGCAGTTTACATCAAAGACATACACACAGACGTAAGGCATTTTCTGCAAATTATAATTCATTAAGCATACTTTTATAACTTTTCAATCCATAAAGAAGCAGTCTATTTTGAGCACCTATTTCAGTTGAATTAAAGCATCCATGCATGCTTAATTCAATTGCACATCATATCAAATACGTCCCCTTACATCATTGATGGCTATTATGGCCTCTTTGTTACTCAGGATGTTAATACGCCGTTTCCTGATAAATGGCAGATGTAATTACTGCAATGGACGTTGCGGAAGCAAACGTTCCCATTTCCGGATGTTGATATTTACTAGGAGGGATGTAGAACAGCTTAAGTAATGAGTAGACCTGTAATGGCCCATCCATTTAAGAAGATACCAATTAATTATTCAAACAGTGATTCATTAACCGAGAAAATGGATTACGCTTTGTCACTTCCCTTTGATATACTGGGAACTGGGTCAGTGGAGTGATATGATCCATTTTCAGTGTGATATCATTTATTTTCGTGTGATCCTCCATATGTTTATGGATAATAGGAAATATATAGTGATCAGGTGCAGGATTATCAAATCTGTGGACCACGAGGAAAAACTCATTAATCATCAATAAAATATTTTCAAATAATCCTTTTTTCGATACCTTAATTCATTAAGTAATATCATTAATCTTGGATCAAAGGAGTTATCAATAGTTTAAAGCCTTGGACCGGTAGAGTTATATAATTCATTTCGATGTGATATCATTTATTTTGGTGTCATACTCCATAAGTGATTTATGGATGATAGAAAATATGTTTACTCATAACAAAAGTTTGCAGAGTTACAGTCGAAGGAAAAAAAATGTTAAAAAAATCTGATAAAGAATTTCAAATCAAAAAAAAATTTTTTTATAAGTTCCAGCCACTTTACATTTTATGTTGCTAGTCAGTAAAGGTATTTATTAATTTTAAATGCAATAATAATATTAATAATAATATTGTAAGTAAACACACATTTTTTACATCTCATACTAACACCTCATAATTCTTCTTTATATTATGAATGCATATGTAGCATGTGGTCAAAAATTGTTGTGAATATTTTTATGCTTTTTTTAATGAAAACATTTGATGAAAATGTCTTTCAATATACTTCTATAAATATTATTGTACGTTGGAATACTGGGTGTTTGCCTGTCCAATGTTGTGGAGCACACAGCACGATTTTTTGTATCACGGATAATTTGTCTCAAAATTAAATGTCTTAAATATATAATATATAAACTTCTTCAATAACATTTTTTCATGCATGAATCGTAGCAGTATCTCAAACTTACAAGAACATATGATTTGCAAAATGATCATTTCTTATTAATAGGTGATTAGGGGGTTGTTATTAGTGGATGATCATTTGTTATTTAAGCGTAATTATTTGTTACTAGTACATTAACATTTATTATTAATAGATTATCATCTTTTAATTAGTTATTCATACATGATCATCTGTTATTAATAGATTATTATTTTTTTTTCTTCTAATGCAGCTGGCAAATAGACCGTGATCTTTCGCCATAAGGACTGCACCGATGTTACTCACTTCGCATTACCCAGGGGGCGCGTGTAACTTAATGGTAAGCCACGGACGCGGAGTAACAATGCCCCCGCAGCGCTCTACGATCCTATTAGGACCGGGACCTACGGCTTAAAGTGGATTCCGAACCACTACAACACCCATGGGCAAAGCCGGGATTTGAACCCGATACCTGTGGTACCGAACGCCAGAGCGCTAGCCATTCGGCCATCAGGCCCCTTATATTATTAATGATTATGTAACTGAAAAAACTAACTCCTTGGCACTATAATCCCTCTTGGACCATGGCTTTCTGCCTACTGACAGATTCCGAAACATGAATGGTTTTCTTTTTACAGGATAGTTATCAGCCCTATCTCCAACGCTATACAGTCATATTAGACCGGACCTACGGCTTAAAATGTAATAGATTATTACTTGTAATTAATAGAGGATTATTTGGTATTAATAGATGATAATTTATTATTTAAACATAATAATTTGTTATTGATAGATGATCATTTGTTATTTATACATTATCATTTTTTAATAATAATGATCATTTGTTAGTTATACATTATCATTTGTTATTAATAAATGATCATTTGTTATTAATAAATGATCATTTGTTATTGGTAGATGATCATTTTATATTTGATTTATGATCATTTTTATTTCAAATGGCAAAGGGCTTCCAAATTTAAATCTCCAGTTCTTCTACCAAAGTGTCACAATTTCATTGAAATTTCCTGAAGGAACATTATTTGGATAAAATCTACTGTCTTGCCTGCCTTCTTGACATAATGATATCATAATGTGTTTAATTTCAAAACAAACGAATTTAATTTAGTTAGAGGATGCTTCGGTAGATTACGATCGATTAGTTATTTTCTTCAATGTTAGTTCTTAACCCTTCAGGGAATAAGTTTTATTCTTTCAGCAGAGACAATTTACATAAAACAGGAAAAAGCAGAATACTTACCATTTGCACGGGGGCTGTTCCATTTGAATGTTGCATTTCTTATTCTTTCAGCTATCTTTCTATTCCTAACTGCCGCTGAAATGTTTTTACGAGCGCTTCTTATAACCCAGTTTATTTCTTTGGATAACATCTGTTGGATCCCTTTAGCATTAATTGGTATTTTAAGAAAAAGCAGACTGCATTTTTAGCCTTACCATTGTTTGAAAAAGCAATTGTTTGTTTAGATCTTTTGAAATGTAACAATAGCTCATGAAGTTAAGTAAGAGGCATGGATAAGGAAAGACAGATGTAAATAAGATGCGGACATTTATGCGATATCGTGACTGTAAATTTTTTAAATTTGTATTTACAGCGAATGTCATTTTAGACACGTGGACGTTATATATGCTCCATTAATTTTATTGCATTTATATTTAAAGAAATTGCTTTAGAAAGAATGATTCTTATTTAGAAAGCATTGAATTATTGAGATACTATACAATAGAGTTGAATTCTAGTTTTATGAATGGTTAAAAACTTGCCTTATTTTCGGACGAATATTGAATACATAAATAATTTATAACCAATCATTTAAATAAATTATAATTTCTTTTGCATATCTGTAAGACTTGTGTTCAGCTTATGTATTTTAGGAACATCCCATTTAAAGGAGTAAATTTTAAGATTCACTGACCTATAAAGCATGTAAGGCAAAAGAATTTTAAGAAAAACGCACAACCGCGTAATCTAACTTGAGTTTTTCTGCACACTAGCAGCACACATTGGCATTGATTGAAAATTTATTTTATAAACTATTTGTGTTTACTTTAATTATTTGAAGTTGAGTTATTTTAATTTAGTTTTTTACTTTTCCTTTTTTATACTAATTCAACTAAATTCTTTGATTTTTATGCTGTGTAAAGAATGTCGATCCGTCTTTAATTATTTGAAATTTTTTTCAAAAAACTGCAATATTTTAATAAAAATAATTTTTTAAATTGAGCTAAGTGAAAAATAAATTTCTGCTATCACTTATATAGAGAATAAAAATAACCCTTAAACTAATTTCCCAATTGAAAAATAAATTTATGTTTATTGCTATTGTTTATATTCTAGAAATATAAAAACATTTCTAAATTGGTCTAAATTTCGAAACTATTTTATGTGATACAGTGCTTCTCAAACTGTTGAATAAAGGGTATGGCATAAAAAATAAAATTAAAAATTCCCCAAATCAATTGAAAAATTAAAGCAAAATAAAAATTTGGATAAACCATATGTTAAATAATGTTAAATACAGCTGATAATAGTCTTGAGTTTTTGAATTACTAATAATTGCTCTTTCCTGTTTGGTAAAACATTCGCTTCCCTTATTTACAGTACAATGCACTTATGAACTTTTCCTGCTTTTTTTTTATATGAAATTCAAGATCAATTATTTCTAAAGAACATAATGTGTGATGTAGCACAATATATTTAAAACGAATTATCTTAAAAGATGTATTTTTCATTGCACTGACAACTCCTAATATTTCAATGCTTAGTTACATTTGCACAGATAAATTAAGCATTAGTTGATTAGTTGCTGTTTTCAAACACATACATAACAGAACTATCCTTTTTTAAAACATTTATCTGTGTTTAAAATTGCTATATATATACATATATATACTGCCAATCTAGTGCTCAGTACCACAGGAGAAGGGTTCGTGTCCCTGCGATCCATGTACGTTTTTTAGTGGTTCGGAATCCACTTTAAATCGTAAGTCCCGGTCTATTATGTTTCGTTAGGAGCATTGGGCGTAGGGCTGACAATTCTACCATGTAGAAAAGAAATCATTTCCTGTCTCAAAATCTGCCAGCAGACAGACTCCTTGGCTTCAGTACCAGGGAGTTTAGTTACTTAGTTATATACTTACAACAAAAAATAAATAAACATGTAACATTAATATAATATAAGAAAAATTAAGTATAATAACATCGTGTTCAATATTAGAAAAGAATTCAGAAAGGGAAATTTTAAAATTCGAGAACCTCGAATTTATAGATCCTCGCTAGATCTTTTAAAAATAGTACAAATTTGTCAGCCAAAGCTGCAAAACTTTCGCCAATTGGTGTCATTTCAACATTTTGCTTAATGCAGTGGATAATTGGCACCAAAATACTGAAATAAAAATATTTATTATAATAAAAAAATTTGAATTGTGATTATAAAGACCAAATGAATTGAAGTTGAACATTTAAATAATGTATATTCATTTCAAAGAAAATTTAGTATCAGTTCATACATAAATTAAAAGGATTATACAACACTATTTACAGTAAAATATAGTGTTGCACTCTAATATGAGTGTTTGAAAATAGCCACTTCAAAATACTGTCAACTATATTAAGTCCTCATTCTTGACATCCGTTAAGCAGTTTCAGATGGTTGACTCATGAAGATTCAGTAGAAAGTCAACAAAACAAACATTGTTCTTTAAAAATTTTAATCTTGACAGCGTACTATTACTGCTATATATGATTCATGAATTTCTGTAGAAGATTCTTGTCACATGAATTCTAGTTCCGGAGGGCAAAACAGGAGATTGCGACATCAGGAGATTTCAATGAGGTGCTTAATATTTCAATTCCTTCTATTAGCTCACACTCTCCCTATATATATCTTGTTCAAATTTTCTATCGTTAATAAAACACTTTTTATTCATCCACTCCAGTTCAAATACATTTTTTTTAACTTGTAGTGGATGACACTTGGTGTTAATAAAGTTTTTTCAAATGCTTATTCATTAATTAAATTTAATTTATTAATTTTAGTTCTTTTTAGATTTAATTTACATGTATCTAACAGTAGAGGGCGCCAGATAAACTTAAATAAATGAATGAAAATTATTTATAAAGGACTTCCTGCAATATAGTAGGGAAAAAAAGAAGGAATTGACTTTAAATTTTTTTCTTTATATTACTTGTTCATTCACTGATTTAAAATGTGCGTTTGTACATATGATCATCACTATGATCTTTTTTCCGAATAATAAATATGATTGTGCACCTCATAATTGTGTTGATTATTTTTTTTTTATGATCGAAAGAGCTAATAATAATTACATATCAATTTTTATAACTTCATTATTATTTTTACTTCAATTTATATTAACTTCCATACTTTACTTTTTGTAACAATTATGCTATGTACTTCGCAACGAAATTCTCAACTATTTTTAATTATTGAATTTACTTATGTTATCTGTGTACATGTTTTTTTCTTTATTCAATGCACTTATGTGCTTCTCTCTATGATTTTCCTATGAATGCATTTATTTGCTTATCGTTATTCCGTCGTAAAGTTAGGCAACAAAAAAAAGAGAAAAAAATCGTATATAGTGCATATTCACAAATTTCTTGCTAATACTTATAATTTATGTAAATTATCATTTAATTGCTCTTTTATATTTTGAATGAAAAGATAGAAATGCTACATAATCAACTTATCAGTTGGTAAACCAGATTTTGTCTCATACATTCAAGTCTATAGATTCTAATACGACTTTACGTTCTCGAACTTAATACTATACTTTAAATACCTAATCATTTAAGCGCTTAAAGGAACATTAGTAGATTCAACTAGTTAATAATTCAGTACATTTTGAATGCTGTTAACTATATATTGCCTTTGAAAAGCTGTTATAAGACTACAACAACATACGATGAAATCCTTGCCTACATTTCAGAAAACATAGATAGATTTCAATAGAAATCTTTATTGATTTCAATAGAATTAAAATTAATCCATTTAACAATTGTGAAGAGAAATGTTATGTCAATTTCTATAATGCAATCACTGTTTTCTGAAGAAGCTTTGCAAATATTTCATAAGTAATTAAAAGTATTCGAGGAAAGTTTATTTAACTTTCATGGCCCTTTATTATAAAACTGTTTAATGCATAACTACTTTGATGAATAAAAAATTGAATTAAAACTAACTACATTTTGATGTTAATATGTTGATTTTCAAAATAAGATTTTTTTGGGAGTTGCTAACTATTTTCAAAACAAACTGTATTGCAATTTTTATCTTTTCTTTCCAGAAATAATAATATTTTAAAGATTTGTTTATATAAATATTTTTAAATAGAACATATTTAGCGATATTTATCCACATATTCTGTAGTTAGAGATAAATTTTCGGAGTGCTGATTATATTTATAAAAAATGACTACAAAAAAGGAATGTTTTATGTATATGTTTTTCTAAATCCTGAATAACATTAAATAATTTATTATACTTTGTTCAACTCTTAGTAAACTTTATTTTCTACATATTTCAAATTGTAAATAAAAAGGATAACTAAGTATCCTAAATCGCAATAAATAAATGAAATGAAAAAATTTACATATTATACGAAAAATGCATAAGTGCATCTTCAAATCTGTTTATCTGTGTAAACAAAAAAAAAAAAATTGAATAAAATTAAATTCTTGCTACAATATTTACAATGCCTTCAATAAATATCAAAGCATTGCATAATTTATAGCTGAGTACTCTTTATATATCAGTTATTTATAGATGATACAGATATTTGCTCTGCAATGGCCTTATATATGAGCAGACATTTGACGGAAAACAGTGTGTATTAAAAATAGATTTGAAAAAAAAAAGAATTTTTTTTTTCGTTCTTTTAAAATAGAAATCGAAATAGATTTTAAAAATCACTTTCCCCAATCGAAATTGCAAGGAAATTTAAAAGATTGATTATTTATTCTAGTTCACTTCAGAGAAGAATACACATTAATTTATGCTCTGCTAGAAAGCATGCTAATCACCGAGCGAATAATTTTAATTAGAAATTACTGTGTCCTGCTTTGTGGTTAGTATCGAAACTAAGAGTTATGTGAAAAGCAATAAAACGCATAGAGGCTGATTAGATAGATTAATATTAGGATATTTAAACTACAAGGTTACAAGTCATATAATTAATATCCAAGTTTATGGAGCCATACAATCGACGCAGTGAGTTATTTCATCTTTACTAGACCAGGTAGAGTGTCGAGTGGCCTGATGGATAACAGATTGGTTTTCGGAACTAGCAGAAACGGATTGGAAACCCTAAAAGCTTTTAGAATATAAACCGAGGATAGGCACTATAAATTCTTAGGCCGGAAAGTTTTATCGTTGGGATTGCAAACGATGTGAAAAGGTTTGAATCTTCAGATACCATCTGTTGTGTCAAAACCCAGGTCCCCGTGCATAGGGGAAGTCAACGCCCTACGTACGCCCAACGCGTACAACGCCCTACGAAGACGAGAAAGAGAAAGGAATGTAAGAGAGGGAGTTGAACCACTGTAACCAAAGAGAAAGGTTGTGTGGCCAGTCCATCCTCGAGTGTGATGGCTGCCTAAAATAAAGGAGTTCAATAAGTGTAACCCCAGAGAGTGGTTGTGTGGTCAGTTCATCCTCGAGTGTGATGGCTGCCTAAATAAAGGAGATTAATTAATACAGTTCACATCAAGTGTTTTGTTTGAGTTTATTTGTGTGTGTGAGTGAGTTATCGAACACCATCCATTGGTACTATTAGTTCTAATGTCTCGTATGACTAATGACTTTTTTAGATTTCTCTCAACTATTTTAATTTGTTACATAGCTAAGTTTTCGTGAAGGTTTGGTTTGGTTTGTCGCTCTACGGTCTGATTAGACCAGGCTGATTAGACTGGGACCTACAGTTTAATGTGGATCCCGAACCACTCACAAATATCCATGCTACCGCCAGTTTTAATGAAAGGGAAATACTTTTTCGTGCCAAAGTAAACTGTTTGATTTCCACTATTTGCCACTCTCGATGAATGATAAAAGATTAAACGTCATCTAGTCCTTATAGACTACATTCATGAAAGGGAAGAAAATAAAAATTTCCCGGAAGACTACAATGAGTAAATGTGAATATTCTGTGTTGTGTTAAGAAAGTCTACCAAATCAATTTGATATTAATAGCAATAATAGATCAAATATATTGAAATACACATTCAGTCAAGAGTTTTGTCCGTGAGACGACGAAGCCATTGTCTTATTTGTGTGCTTATGGTGAACTTCATGATTTTTTTTTTGTGTGTGTGTGTAAACTCATATTGTGGACAAAAGTACTGAATGTACAAATTCTAGGAAGTCTAGACTCCAAGATTCTTTTATGATCCAAAGAAGGACTTAAAATTAGTTTTGAACACTTTTTAATTTTTTATCGTTGCTAGACTTATATAAATGTAGAAATATATAAATATATATAATATGCCAAGTAGCACAGAAATGCTTCACAATACACGGTGATCGAATTTTTGAAGACGGAAAATCTTGTTTCAGAAAGAAGGTGTAACTGCACCAAATTTAAGATGTGAAGTTGACATCTTAAATTTGTCAAGAATAACAGGTGATTTTTAGAAACCGCTGATTTGAAAGTTATGCTTGGCTACATTGTTCACCACATTTGCCATGATTTATTGGCAAGTATGACGAACAACGTAACTCTATGGATACGCTCGGTTCAGCAGTTTGAGTCCTGGTGGTGCCATGGATGTTTGTAGTGGTTCGGAATCCATTTAAAGCTGTAGGTCCTAATATGACTGCAGAACGTTGGGCGTAGGGCTGACAAACCTACTCCGTAAAATGTCAGCATGATGGAGCCAAGTCACGCTTCTACCTGTGGGTGCACTAACACAACAGAAGCTGCCTCTTTACCCCTTCTTCCATGAGATCACATGGGTTCTTGGACATGATCTAGATGTTGCTGTATACCAAGTGGGATGAGAAACGACAAACAGACGTGATTATTACATGTTTAAACCGCACAAAAAAAGAAATGAATTTCGATCATATAAAGAGTTAATGAGGGTTCTGTTTGCCGATAGATTAGCGCTCGGTGCTGCAGGTTTCGGGTTCGAGTCTCTGCAGTGCCATGGATGTTTGTAGTAGTTCGGAATCCACTTTAAGTAGTTGGTGCAGGTCTTATATGACTGTTGGCCGTAGGGCTGATATACCTCCCCCATCAATAAAACATCCCCAGTAGGCAGACGGCCTTTGCCCACCACGTAGCTGTTGCATCAATAATGTCGATGTTACTTCTATAAAAGAACTGATTTAATGCTCACTAATATGATAAAAAAGGGCCTGATGGCGGAATGTAGAAGAAGAAAAGTTAATGATGGATTAGCAAATCAACTGAAATAATTTTGCTAATGGATTTTTAGTACTTTGAATGCACGTAAAAATTTTTATTGAATGTTAAAGAGAATATATTGCCAATGAAATGGCTTGTCTCATTTAGTTAATAAACCATCTCTAAGTTATCTAGAGAAGAGAAATGAAATCTTAACCCTTATTAAAGATTAACCTCCATGCAATAAGCCTACAATAAAAAAAAAATAATTATCTACCTGCATAAAATATATTACTGCAATACCCTACGATAAATAAATGTGTACAAATATAGTTTTCGTCACCTGTATTACGATATTGGAGAGATATTGTTAGTTCTTTAAAATGCTAAAAGTTATAATATAAAAACAAGGCATACATAATTAATATAATAATTAATAATACATCAATAGAATCCGAAATGATTTGATGAAAAATATATTTTATTTTATCAAAACCAATAATCTAGTAAACCAACCGATTAATTTGCCAATCGATTGAGTACACGTATTGCTACATTAAAGTGCAGCATTAATATTCTTTTTTAAATTTCAGGCATTGAAAAGACCTTATTTCAGTCCCAAAATCAATTCATTTTCTCATTTAATTGCAAACGATCGATGTCTGAGCATTTCCTGAAATTCTTTCTTATTGTACTATTTCCTCTACATTCATTTCCTTGACAGTAGTGTCAATAATCATTTTGACCTTTGAGCCGAAAGCTATTTGAATTTTATTGACTTTGTTTTAATTTCTTTAATGGAGTTTCAAGAATCCTTTCGTCCGTATACATACATGAAATGCTATTTGTATTTAAACTTTCAGATTTTATTGACATTTAAAAGCAAGTTTTGTATTGTTGTAATTCGAAAGTAATATAAAATTCACAGTCTTGTAGCGGACGAATTTCAGCTATATAATACAAAAAGATTAATTTAGGTTGTATATAATAAACAAAAGAAATAAAATTTTTTAAAACGTTTTTACAGTAAAACTTACCGTTGAACCATTTTAATAATTATGACTTTTTATAATACATTTTTGATAAAAATTAATGTAATATAATTTCTAATAACGGTATTAATTAGGTAAATAATATCTAAATTGATAAAATCACTATTAATAGAGAGCTTTACGATTTAGACGACTAAATTTATTGAAATAAACTATTATTCCTATATTAAGCACAAATTTGACGCGTTTGAGGCACAAGACATTTTTTAAAAGGGAATTTTAAAATTTCTACATCATCAGCAAGGTCTCTAATTGTAAATCGACGGTTTGCAAGCACTAAATCGTTAATTTTCTTTGGAACGTGAGTTTCGTCGGTTGAGGTTGAGGGTCGGCCAGAGGGCTCTTCGTCTTCAACGCATTCTCTGCCTTCTGTGAACTGTTTATACCACTTGTAAGCATTTCGTTCCGATATAGAAATGCTCACCGAATGCCTTCTGTAACATTCTATACGTTTTCGCAAAGAAAATTTAATGCAAGTTCTTTTCTTAATTCATTCAGACATTTCAAAAATCGCAGGAATCCATTTTAGCGTCTCAGAAAGGCAACCCTAACTCAAGCACTAATGAATATTTTGACATAAAATTTCATACAGATATCAAGGACAGGGCCGAAAACCTAAAAAAGAAAAAAAGATTGAAATACCGTATGCCCGGGAAATTCAAATTGAAAACTGGTCTTACTTTTTGGACACAGTAGTATGTTGTTTGTTATGCCAAAAGTTGTTTTTCTTCTGACCAAAACCCAGAACCGACTCATAAATACCTTTAAGTTTGGGAATTTATAATTTTTCTTCCTTCCCATATTTTAAATTAGAATAATATAACCTTTCTTTTTCTTATTTGTTTTCAAATTTTTGAGTTTTTAAAATTAGTCTTTACTTTTAAATTTCTTTCCTTTATACCAAAATACTCAGTAACACAATCCTTTTTCAACCAAATATAACCAACAATGTCGGGGAACGAGCGAAGGAAGATTTATGACATCCTAGCCTTGAGTTCTACCTCTCTCTTTAATCTTTTCCGTAGAACGTCAGAATAATTTCTGTTGCCGAAAACCCCCTCGGTCGCAAATTCTCAGATCTGAAAATATCTCCGTCGCTTTCTGATCTATTCTGGGTTTTGCTGCTGCAAAATCTTTCACTCGATTACGCTCAAGTGAAGTTCGAGCTCAACTTAAAAGCTTTTAAATTTAATTTCCCCGAGGCGTGATTGAGAGAACATTTTGCCCTTATCCATCCTATGCATATTTTTATTAAGCGTATATATATATATGCTCTTATTTTGACAGCGCATTGAGTGAAAGCGTTAAAAATTGTATTTTTTAATTTAATAATTCAAGCATCTGCAGAACCAATTCATAAATACTTCCAAGCCTGTAAATTTAAGATAATTTTTAATAAGCATGTTTCATTATTTTCAATTTATCTAATTTATGGTATATAAATTTTAGTTTGAGGAATGTTTCATAGAAGTATTTCGTTTGTTATTTCAAGAGATCAATTAAAACACATGAAAGTCATAATTATCAAGATATTCGTAATTGAGTATGGATAAAATTTGTTCGTAAAAATTGAGAATTAAAATAATTATTTTAATAATCTATATTGTCTAACTGAGTATATGTTTTAAAATTATTTTGTTTTTTATCATATTAGGGAGTATTATATCAGTGTTTTTTTTTAGAATAACAGCTGTTGAATAACCCAATACCATTGGTTCACAAATTTCGAGGCATTAGATGCTTTATTTTTTTCTACGGGGTTGGGGTGTCCGCCCTGCGCCCAACACTTTACAGTCATATTAGATGGGAACTTATAGTTTAAAGTGGATTCCGAACCATGACAAACATCCATGGCACCGCCAGTTATCGAACCAGAAACGTGTGGCCCCGAGAGCCAGAGTGGTAGTCACTCGGCCATCCGATGCCCTATGGAAGTTAAACTTGGCAAAATAATTATTTTTGCTAGAAACACAAGAATTTTGAAAGTAACAACCGGCGCCAATACCATTGAAAAAGAAAATTCATGATAAATTTATGAATACAATTTACCAACTATTCAAAACTAAGAAAACTTTTAAATTACAATAGAACCTTTTAATTGGACGAAAAATTGCTAACTATCGAAAATTTCTTTTATCAAATTAAGATAAGCATAGATCCAATAAAGATTTAATCTCATTCAACGAAACTATTGATTGCAAATTTATATAATTATAACACGAAGTTTCAAATTTCTTGTAAATAATTTATTTCTCGTAAATGAACGTCATAAAAACTAGATACTATATCGATTCAGTATCATATTAAAAAACAATCATTACTATTTCATTAAACATAAGTAGGCATTTATCATTTCTTTAAGTCATAATTGATGTCAACACATCTACAAAATACTTTTCATTGGACAAGGAAGAACTATCGAAGATTTCTTTCTCCAAATAGAAAGCTAAACATGGAGCCAATAAAGCTTTATTCCAATCCAACAAAATTATTGATTGCAAAGTTCTATAACTATTAAACAAAGTTGTATATTTTTTGTGAATTATTTATTTCACTTAAATTGACACCATATTATGAATTAACATATATTTATTATTATTTTATTATATTTTACTATTTTATTATATTTTACTACTTTATTACTATTTATTTTATATTTATTACTGCTTTTCATTGGACAAGAATGAACTACCGAAGATTTCGTTCTCCAAATAGTGAGATAAACATAGAGCCAATAAAGCCTTACGCCAACCCAACCATCCGACAAAATTAAAGGCGTGTAGACTCTTGGAAAAAAATACTTACAGCAATTCCTCCTAAAAAGTAAAGGTTACAAACAACAAAGGGAGATGTGCTGTCTGGGAAAACAGGATTATTTCGTTCTGCACCCACCGAAAAGAGTGTTTTCTTGTCAGTAGAAGAAATAAGGCACAGAAACAGACTGCTAAAACAAGATACGACTGCAAAGATTCGACTGATTTCAGCAGTCAGTACGGAGACCTTATTAGACAGGAAGACTGTGATGCTACTGGAAATGTCACTTCTTCTCAGGAATCAATTCGTCTCCGATTTGGATCCGCACTTGATTTCACAATTTCGCGTTTTGTGATGGGTTATTAGGATTTCTTTGTACATAAAATGCATCCCATTATGTATCTATTTATACGGGCATTGAAGGGATTGGGTTTGCTATGGAATGGATCCTTTTTTTCCCAGCTGTGTGTTTCGAAGATTTATTTGACTTTTTCCTTTTGCTTCGGTCCATCTCATGCATTATTCAAGTGACACTTGAATCCACCTCCTTTTTATGAGCATTTTATCTATGTTATTTTTCCGACATATAAGAAGCGTATAAGATGCTTCAGTAAAATATCCATTTTTAAAGTAGAGGCATCAGGAAATGGGTGGTATAAAAACGATTACTATATAAACGATTACTAATAAGGGCAAAAATATCTGTAATGCAAAAAATCTTTGTCAATATTTATTTATACAATCACCAATTTATTTATACAATAACAAATAAATTGATTTTAAATCACATAAATATTAATTCAAAATTAATTTTTAATCTCGTAAGTATTAAAGATTTTGTAAAGTGGTATAATTGAAACCATTTATAGCTTTTCATTTGGTATGAACATTACCATTATTCATAAATATATTATTATTACGGTATAGCAAATTCACAATGTTAAAATGACATAAATTTGTAACGAATTGATTATCATTTTCGACGTATCAACTAATAGTGTCTGACACATATTATAGAAGTTCGGAATAGTTAACTCATTTGACAAAGATAAAATCTGCCTTTAATATGGAGGGCAATTTATGTTGTTGGAAAAATATTTAGAATGAACGATAGAACATTTTATAATAAATTTTACTGCTTTATAATTTATGATTTGTAGGCATAAGTATTTTCTCGACGATTGACATAAAATAATTTCTATAAAATTGTTGCTCAAATTTAATAGAGTTCCGTTTCTCAAGAAAATTAAAATTTTAAAAGATTATGAATGAAAACTTTAAAAAGTTGAAAGAATCATAGTTTTTTTAATAGATGACTTTACATAAATTATTCATTCTCAATCAAAAAATAATAAAATAATGAATTTATTGTAAGCTAGATTATAAGAAATAATTTAAATATTTATAAAATGTATAAGTTAAAATATTGCATTATACTGATGAAAATCAGACCATTGTATTATGGTAGCTTAATTATACGTAAGGAATTATGAATTGTATGTAGAAAGATTGCACGGCGAATTAACATCTATATTACAACTTTTAATTTAGAGAAATTTATATTTACAAATAATAGACAAATTAATGAAATTAAACAGAAATTAATAATGAGAATAAATTCATGGCATGGAAGCCTGAAATGCAATCAACAAATGTAAAACAAAATGTGATGGACGCTTTTTTTAAGTCGTTCGAATGAACTACAAGTTATCCAGATTAATGAAACTATAATATATAAAAAAAATAGTTTTAATCAAGTCAAATACAGTTTACATTTATCATAGCGAATATGATAAATTACAGAAACTTTACAAAGTTTTTTTTATTCGCTATCTCTTCATATTGCCATATCGTAGAATGCAGTATTAAAACAAAAACATATTTAGACAATTCTAGGTGGAGCTGTTGAAAATTTAAATACCGAGATTGTTCATTTTATAATCTAAATCATCCACTATTTCGTACTTCTAAATTTATAATGTGAGAGATTAGATTATATAAGACACACTTATTCAGAATATTATTACACGAATATATTACGAGACGTCATATTATATGAATATTTAATGGTATCTCGTTATTCTGCTTGACATTCTTTAGCAACCTTTTCGTAAGTTTAACAACGAACAAATGATGAAACATGTGGAGAAAATTAGCAATATGAAACGAGGCTTAACAAAAGGTTTAGTTATCAAATAAATATTAATAGGATTTTATATTACACGCCAATATAAAAGAAGTTATTATAGAGAAAAAAAAATACTTTAGAAATTTAAGGTCTTCACTTGTGCTCTGTTGAGCTTTAATATACTACAGTTAAGTTTAATTTATTCTGCTTTCATAATTAGAAAATCTGAAAAGTAATAAGAAAGAAGGATGCAGTTATCTATCATTTTTGCCCAGTGAAAATTTTAGGATTTCAGTCGATAAAATTATTTTTTTGAAATCCATAGGTGTTCATATGTGGTTCAGTCAAGGAAATAATCATGAAAGTAAAATCTCTTGAATTATAGACTTTATTGGTTATTAGTTTACTTTACAGTGAGTAGCTAATAAAGAATATTTTTAATGAAAAATATCATATAACATATACCTTTTTTAATGTATTATATATTTTAATGTCAAACACAAGGTGGATAGTTGACACATTAGGTTTTTGGCTGAAAGTCAAAAACTTCAGCTGAAAAATTAATTTTAGACAAAGTTTTTTTTTTACTTTTCAATTAATTAGCATAATTTTTTCAAATTTTGTAATGCCATAATATTTCAGAAAAAAAAACAATATCCGAAAACAAAATAAATTACATTGGTAAAGATTAGAAAGCTTAGTAATTAACTTAACTTTAACTATATTTTTACTCAAAAAATTTATAAAATTAGAAAAAAAAACGGTTAAAATACGGTTAAAAGTTTGTTTACACAAAAAAATTGATTGAAAAAAATGAATATAATGAAAAGATAAACGAAAATAATTACTTATACGTATTACTTCAAAATATCATATGTACGCTTATATCATACGTACATTCATATTTATTATTTATATGTATTACCTCAAAATAATTTCTTATATGTTTATTTCTTTTCTTATATGTTTCTTATGTTTTAATAACTAACACATATAAATAATTTTTTGGTGTCATTAATCTTTTTTGTTTTTATATTAGGGCTTTTTCTATGCTACAAAAACAAAGCATCAACTTGTAAAAAACAAATGCATCTTTTAGAAAAGTGGTTACAATCTTTAAATCATAATTACATTCCACTGATATCATTGAAAAAGGTCCACAAATCATAAAACTGATAAATTCATTTTGGACAGAATGTTTCAATTTTTTGTAAAACAATAAAACTACCTCTATGTGTTGAATGAAATGTAAAACCAATTAAATTTTTTACCTTTTTATTTAAATTCACTTCCGCTTTTTAAACCTTTTTGTGCATAATAACGTTGAAAACAAAGCTAAAATGCTATGAAAGAGAGTACTCTTAACTCCATTAAAGTATGTTGAACATTAGAAAGAAAAATTCACTATCGTGCCAAGGGTTTATTAGAATTAAACTTTCAGAAAATAAACTTTTATCTTAATTTTTACTAAAAGGGCCCGAGGTAATACCTTAATAAATGAAAGACAAGAGTTTCGATGTCATTCTTTTCTTGCTGTTTCTTAAGGCTCTATTTTTCCATGCTCCAGGTTCAAAGCATCAACTTGACGAACAAAGTAAATAGCAGCTGTTTTACTTCCGAGCTGCTTGGAAGAGAACATTTTGAACAATTTGGATGCTAGAGTAAATAAAAATGTGATTTGTTCCTTGTTTAGGAATTTCGGAGAATTTATGCATGCGTAATCTTGAGATGTCATTTTTCTCATAAATATGGATTCGTTTATTTGCAGTGGTAAGTGCTCTGTTTACTTAATTGCTTTAGGGGAACCATACGTACATTTAAGTGGAGTTTTCAAATTTAATATGAATACTTTGAAAAATGTGACACGAAGGAAAGTGATTCATCTCCTAAAAGAGTTTTAACAAGAGATAACATAGGATCTAAAATGCAAATTTTTAGAAGCATTGGATTTTCTTTTATCTGAATAAATAAACCATTGAAAATATAGATTTTAGATATTTTCTCTTCAATGATATTTTGCTATTTTGAAGAATAATTCCTTATTTCTTGTTCATATATATATTTATATTGTTTGTTTCATCGATGTTACACGAAAAAAAGTCATTTAATCTAAAGTACTAAATGATTTTTTCCCTTTTTTCCCCTGTACATTACATATATATATTTTTTTACATTTCTGTATTAATTACATATTCCCGACTCAGTGGTAACGTGCGCCATTTGTAAGCATTAGGGTGGAGGTTCAATCCGCTGGAGTTTTTCTTGCAGTCACTGTTTCAAAAAACGAGGAGTCTCAAAGGCGTTTGTAATATTCAACATTTTGCCACGTGAATCGGACTACTTATGGGAGATTTCTTTGTTTTCTACATACGATATCCAAATGCGTAAATAAAACGTCCCCTAAAAGTCCTCCCAGAAGGCACTGTTCCCCCTTCAGCATCTAGGAGCAAAGCCAGATTTCTAATTACGGGTGATCCATCACAACAGAAGCTGCCTCACCCCCTTCCCACCTTCCATACGACTGCACGGGTTCTTGCACTTGGTCTAGACGTTGATGTGAGATAGGAAAAAAAATTAAATTTTCAAAATTATAAAAATACTTAGAAAATCAAATATTAAATTAATGTTACTTAATTTAATTTGTGTATTGATGTTAACTAACAACATGCCTTGTAAAAAGCCTTTTTTTATAGTAATAAAATAAAACGATAATTTTCATGAAAATAATTAGATTTTATGTTTATTTGTATAAAGATTTCAATTATTTTTAAATAGCACATTGTAATCTAAATTACTACAATCAATAAAAAAATTTCTGTGCTTCTTATTAGGAAAATTTTTTTTTATATTTTAATTTTTTTTATCTGTAAAGATAAATAACAAGTAGTAAATAATAAATTCATAAAAATCAAGACGAAGAAAACAAAAAAAATTGACAATCGCCGGGTATTCAAATAAATTGCATGCTCAACACTTAGAGGTTTATTTTCTATTCAGCATTTATTCACGAGCGATTATCTCTCTGTTATCTGTATGATGGATTCGGACTGACAAATGAAGTGATGTTGAAGAAGTTTTCGCCGGAGTCACTTCGAAAAATACCAAGAGTCAATTACTAGCACACAGCAATCTCGAATTTGAACTTGACGTTTTATTTACATATTTTACCTGGGGCATATTTTTGAGAATATGTAAAAGTCATTTACTTCTGTGGTAAAATTTTAAGTGTAGATTAGAGATGTCATTTATTAGTATTTTTTTTTATTATTCCCATTGAAGAAAATTAATTGTAAACATTTGGGGTCAGTTAAGACATGAAACTTGGATTCGAGATTTCTTAATCCTAGAACATAAAGTTAAACATGGAATTAAAAAAGAAACTAGTGGCTTGATTCTAAGTAACATGAAATTCTTTCTACACCACTTAATTAGTGCCACTAATATTATCAGTGTTACAATTTACAATATAAAATTGTAATTATATAGCAAACATGTAATGTAATTAAAATGCAATTGTATATATTATAAATGTCCAATAACTGAGATGATAAGTTTATAACGCAGATGAATAGTTTTTATAAAAATAGCTATTTTTACTCAAAGATTAATAACGTATAATCTATAAATAATTTTAATTTAAAATGTTATCAGTATTTCAATATTTTTTTAATTATTTAAGTGGAAACATTAATTTTTTTTCTTTAAGAATCTTTGGAAAAAAGATTCACAATTTTTTTATTTTTCTTCTTTATAAAGTAAGTAATTACTATATTTGTTTACTTATAAGTTATACTTATTATATATTAGCTATACTTGTGTTTGTTTCTTTTGAAATAAGTAATTTTCTTAGAATTATTCAATAACTTTTATTATTTTTTTACTACATGGAATTTAAAAGTGAGTTTAAAGACAAAAAGAAGTAATCGAATTTAAAATCATGGTGGCGAGTTACAATTTATATTCCATGCTCTCTTGAATCTGACAGATAAAAAGAAACTGTTGTCAAAACTACAGTAAATACATATTTACAACAGTTCAATTTACACTATTCACTTGGCGAACACATGTATTTTAATTCATAAAAAAAATACACTGTTTAATCGTGCAACCTTGATTGACTTAACATAAAAACCAAAAATATGATTTCATACCAAAAGAAATGTATTTTGTTCATTTATTTATGTTCTTTATTTAAAATGAGTTGAATTGATTAAATTTTTCTTTCTTTTAGTTTGTGATATAATGTTTAGTTCAAGCGATAATTAAAAATAATTAAATTATTAATCATAGCTTTATATAATTCTTATATTGAAGATACATTTTTCGTTAAATTAATATGTGCATATTTATATTTAAAAGCTGAAAATTTTTATATGATATATTTACAAATGTTAAAAATATATCTAAAAGAACATTTCATGCAACTTTAATAAAATTCTTTAATGTTAATTTTGAATTCATTATTAATTTTAATCAGAATTAATCTAATGTTTTAAATAGATTTGTTAATTTAATTAATGACGTGGCTTTTGAAGCTATATCGCTTATTAAGTTGAAACATTAATAGTTTTTAAATGATGTGATATGGTAAATATGGATTATGGATTCGACGTCATGAAAGTTTGGTCAAGGAAGGTTAAGAAAGGTAAGTCAAAAGAGGATGACCGATATTTATAATTATGTGCAGGAATGTATAAAATCCTAATTTATAAATTATGTTTAGCTACCGAAAAGATGGAAACTCTTATATTCCTGCAAATTCCTGGAAAGACGGACTTGCTTTAATGTCCTTGAAAGCCACCCTATATTGATGTAAAACCTTTACTACCATGCACAGAAACCTCAAAGAACATCAAAGAGGAAAGAGCGGAAATTCATAAAAGGAGAGTGAAAGAGATTCATAGAGAGAGAGAGACAGTGAAAGAAATTCATAAAGACAGTGAAAGAGATGCAAAAAGAGAAGATTCAGCATTTGTGTGTGAGATGGCATCTGTTTTGATGTGCACACATGTCTCCAAGCCTTTACACATGAAATCGTGGCCAAAAATATGGCGAAGATATATTTATTCTGTAAACTTTTATTCCGATATTATAAACGATAATTTCACACTACAAAGCGAAAATAGTAAAATCCAATGGTTGTGTATCATGGAAGATTATCTACAGCAGTAAAAGTTCAAAACATAAAATGGCCAGCTTGATCTCCGAACCTGAATTACATTGAGCATGTTTGAGGTATTGTACGGCAGCCATTATAAACCAAATAAAAAAGCTACATTTTGATTATAAACTGCTATTTTAAAAAACAAAAATATAAAATTGCAAAATTGAAAATAAAAGCCTATTAAGTGTTATCCATTCGAATCGATTGATTTCTGTTAACTAGCACAAGAAGATTAACACCAAACAGAAACAAACTTTTTTTTTGTTTATAGGTATTATTGAAGGGTATGATAGATGATGAAACACTTATCATAAGCGGAAAGTTTTATCAAGTGTTACGATAGGGGAAAATGTTTAGGACATACAGCTCTTGGGAGTGCCTTAGTGTTGCTGCCTCTCAGTTCTCAATTTATCGACCTTTTCATGTTAAGAAATGCTTTGTAGGAAACATAAATAATGCTTCCTACTAATCTCTTGGAACTCATTATAGATTGATGTATATGTTGAATTTCTGTTCATTACTGCACACTCTATTTTGAAGATATTTGTCCCGTGCTTAATTGAGACATCCAATTTGTTAATTTTATGCATTTATTAATTCTTTAAAAGTCTTTTTATTAACTTTTATGTAAACTTAACATCTTACTTTATGATGTTAACGATCATTCCAATGTACATTATTTAAATTACATTAAAATATACTTTTGATTTACTGTAACATTTGTTTTCCAATTTTATTAAACTACGCCATACATTCGAGACATCAATATTTTTGTAGCTGTTCTTTTTATGGAAACTAGTGCAAAATAAGTTGTGTTGCACCAGATTCCTTCAGGCCATGGTGAAATAATGTGCATATTTAAACATCTTGGAAGAAAATATCAAAAGAGATGTTCGTAAAACTTTCCTTGTGCTTGGAATTTAGTTGTCAGCAAGAGAATCGTATAAAATGCATTATTAGAAATTTTATGGTATGTTTTTCTGCGGAATGACAGACAACCCAGACACTGCTTAAATATTTATTTTGAAATCCTATAAAATTTTAACGGAAGACTTATTTCTTTAGAAAAAATTAAAGTTAAATCAAGAAGTGACGAAAAGAGTACTATTGAAGGCTAGAGGAAAATCAGTTTCGAAAATATATTTTTTTAAGGGACGTCAAAGAACTTTGAAAATAAATACGATGAAATGCTTAGTTAATCATTTGATTTTGTATAAAATTCAAGTACATTGATTTTGCAATACATATATTTAAATAATGTTTTGATATCCCTATATTTTGTATTCCTATATTCCTCCCTTTAGTTTGTTGAATTTCTGCATATTCCATTTTTAAATTATTTGTCCCATGCTAAATTGACACATACAATTTGTTAATTTCATAAAAGTGCTAATTCCTTAAACATCTGTTTATTATGTTTCGTGTAAGCTCACATTTTACTGTATGATGTTATCAGTCCTTCCAGTGTACCAAACTTTTGATTTACAGTTGCATTTGCTTTTCAATTACATTAAATGACATCAGACTCTTGAGATATCAATATTTCTTTTCTTTTTATAGGAAATAGTTTAATATAAGTTGTGTTACGTTCGAAAAGTTCTGATTCCTTGAGACCACGATGGAATACTGTACATATTTATGCACCTTGAAATATCAAAGGCGATGTTCGTAAATCTTTCCTTGCAATTGGGATTTATTAATCAGCAAGTGAATGACATAAAATGCATGGTTAGATATTTTACGGTATGTTTTTCTAAAATCCCAGGCATTGCTTAAATATTTATTTTAAAATCCCATAAAATATTTATGGATGGCTTGTTTCATTAGAAAAAATTAACTTTAAACTTAGAAATTACGAGAAGAATACTGTTGGAGACTTGATTTGTTTGTTTGTTAGTCGTTCTACGATCATCTTTTACACACTTTGGGCTAATTAGACCGGGATCTACAATTTAAAGTGGATTCCGAACCATGGAAAACAACCATACCACCACCACGATACGAAACTGAAGCCTGTGGTACTAAAGGCCAGAGCACTAGTCAATTGACCATCAAGTCGCTATTGAAGGCTTGAAGAAAATCAATGTGGAAACAATATTTTTTTAAGGATGTCAAGAACTTTGAAAATAAATAAGATAAAATGTTTAGTCAACCATTTGATTTAGTATAAAATTCAACTACATGATATTTTGCAACACATGTTTTTAAATAATAGTGTCATATCCCTATATTTTTAAACAAATACCTCATTTATTTAATACATGTAAACTGGCATATGTCAATATTTTAAACATTTTTTACTTCTTTGTATTAGAAATAGTTTTTTGTATATAAAAAATCTGCCTTAGATATAGTAGCAAGAAAAAAAATGTTTAAGTAGATAAATAAACTTGAAAATTGCCGCGAAAGCTGTACTCTAAAAAAACCGATCTTCACAAACTATGCGCTCTTGATTTTTCGAGTATCATAAGAATTTATGACCCAATAAAAAAAGAGCACAAAATTGTTACGAGCGCTGAAAGGGAATAAAGTGAGAGTCTGGTAAAGTTATTTCTTGTAAGCCTGAGGGAGTCTCTAAACAGCAATATTAAGCCAATATCTTACACCTTAGAAAACGTTTAGTTGAAACTATTTCTGAATATGAGTACTAGTCTTATATCTGTTCTTCCTAAATTCAAAATTTTAGAGGCAGTCGAAGTTTTTCTATAACACAATAAAATGTGCCGTTCAATTGGTTTTCATGCTTAAGCTATCTTGATGAATTATTTTGCATCTCTGTCACTACAGGCAAGTTACAGTAGCATTCTTTAGACTTGCAATAAACGTAATAGAAAAGGTCAGTTTTTTAATAGATAACGATTTTATAACTTAACTGGTCTTTCAATAAAAAAAATATACCCATTGAGAGAAGTATTTAAATGAACTTTATTGTTCTCATATGCTAGAATATAATTTGTTGCAAACGTAAAAAGAGACAGGACAGACCATACTTTATTTGATTATAATCAGATCCTATTTTATTGCGTATATATTACAGTACATTTATGCCCTTTATTCTTCAGCGGAACGAAATAATTAGACATTTTATTATGGAGACATTAATTTTATCTTAATGTAATGCAATAATTATACTTATTTAATTGTTTATATAGAATATTTATATCATAATTATTCATTTTATATGATCATTCATTTTTATTCATATCAAATGCTGTAGACATATTGGAAGTAAAAAAAATATTGCTTATGGGAAGTTTAAACAGCTTAATTCTTTACCAGTAGAGCAGAAATATTCAATATAAAAGAATTATTATTAAGAATAAAATACAATTATTACAAATATATGAAGAAGTTAAATACTTTTATTTAATAAACATAACAAAACATACAAAATAAAGTGATAGAATCCATCTTTTTCACCAGGTTTGTTTCATAGCCTCCACGACCATTTATTAAGAATCATTGAATATATCCTAATTTATATTTATCGCTTTTCAAATTTACCCTTCCATAGCCTACAATATTTCAGTCTGCAGATAAACAAATACGAGTATAATATTACTGAAATATTTTATTCTGAAATTACTTAATTGAAATAATATTATTACAATATTTCAGTCTGGAATTTCTTAGTTATAATATTATTGTAATATTTCAGCCTTCATTTTATTTGAGTACTTAAAGAACGTACTTATTTGAGTACTTACTCTAAAAATTTATAGTGTAAACAATTTTTTTTATAGTTCATAATTTCTAAATGTAGATAATTTATGGAAGAAAATTGATTTTGATTTCATAATATTTTTTTGCTATTTGAAAGTTATATTTAAAAAAAGAGCAAAATTATTTTTAAAAATTTAGTTCTAAATCGAAATATCAATGTTATACGCAAGAGAGAAATTTGACGTTTTAAAATCCTTAAAAATGCTAGGGCAAGTAAAGAAATCTTTTAACCTTATGTTTATTACGTGTGACCTTAAAATTTATTTAAACATTTTTAAAAATTATGATAATTATTTGCAATTTTCAGGAGTTTATAACAACTAAATATGCTATTAGTAACTTAAATTTACAATAATTTCATAAATACACAGTTCAATTTAATGATTTTTCATGAGTCATAAAATTGATTACTTTACTAAAAATTATTTTCTGTGTTTTTGAAGACAACTGCAGAAAGCCTCTTCAAAAACAATCGTTTTAATTTTACTTAAATTTTTATTAAAATTTTACTTTATCACATTTTAATAGCGCATATATAATGTAAAATTTAAATACTCTTTTTAAATGTTAGGTTGTATGATCTGAGATCAATCTTTACTGAAACAGCAGCTGTAGCAGATTCAACTACCAAGGGTGCACAATTAACCTAATTCAATTCTCAAATATCCTCCTAGACAGTTGCCTTTCTGCAAGCTGAAGTTACAGTGCACACCGCTATCTTCTTTCAGTTCTTAGTTATCTCGCTTTACAGTTACTTTGATTCAATTCTTAATTTCCTTCATGCACCTACGCTGATTCAATTTTTAGTTAATCTACTGCACAGTTACTTTGCTTTGTTAAATGTGCTTCCTCCTACACACTGACAATAGCGCCTCCTTTGACATTCAATGGTAAATGATCAGTGGGCCTCGAGACTCTCACTCGAGAGGAAATACTGCGCAATCTGCACTCTCGCGAGAGATGTTTATTTTATAGTCTGTCATCCCGAGAGGAAATGCATTTAACGCAACCTTGCATACTAATTGAATTACACACTCCCACTTGGAGAGGAAGTTGCACGTAACTGATATCGGATTTTCGGTTTAGAAGTAGAATTCTTCCAAGAATCTATAATTAATGTCTTTAATTATGTTAAATAGTGTATATCTCTAATTGTATGTGTGTGGTCTTTGTGCGTGTGTAAATAAAACTGTCAGGTCTCTAATCTGCGCCGCAAGCATCTCAACCCAACCACACCCAGTTACTATATGGTTACCCGACCTACACACTACAGTTTCAGTTTCCAATTCCCCTGCTAAACAGTTGCCCCTATTCAATTCTCAGTTAACTTTCCACATAGTACCTCTGCTTCAGTGTTTTAGTTAATTTCTTATCCAATTACCCTTAATTTCACAACCCGTTACACAGCTACCCTGTTTAAATTCTGAATTACCTTGATATACAGCTATACTCTGATTCAATTTCTAGTTAATCTGTTGCAGAGTTGTCCTGCTTCAATTCTCAATGTGTTTTTCTATTATATTATTACTCTCAAATCACATTGTACATCGTGATTTTCAACGAGATATCAATGAACATCTGTCATCTGAGGGTTCGCATCAGGGCCAGAATTTCCAATGGGCTAACTAGGCTTCATCCTAGGGCCTCAAGATCTGGAGGGGCCTGCATTTAAATTGTTAAACTTTAAATGCGAATTATTATGAAATAAATTTATCTGAATTGAATTTGCTTTAATCTTCAATGTATTTAATACATGTGTTTTAATTTGATAAAAAATATGATAATTTTTATTTTATATTTTATTTTCGTAGTCAAAGTTTCTCTACAACAAGTACTATATAGGGTGCTGAGAATAAATGTCCAAATAAGTGTTTTCGACTTTTTTTAAATTTATTATCCGTGCCATTTTTTTATAAAGATGAGTACCCATCACAACATGTGTTCATTTAACATATTGATATATATCACAGTCATGATGTATTTTATTATTATCTCTCGTGTAATTTACAAACTTAAAAATGGGAGGTGAAAGGGCCTCATAAGTGGAATAGCCTAGGGCCTTTTTTCTTCTAAATCCGGACCTGGTTCGCACCTTCTTCTTTCAGCCCAAAGGAAGGCTTCACTTTCGAATTCCTCATGTTTGTACTTTCTGACAGAGCTTCTCTAATTCGTCTTCCCACTAAGCTGCTTCAGAGTTGCGTAATATTGAAATAAAATTTGTCCTTTTTGAATTCTATGAATTTCAAAATATGATGTAAGGCTTAAAGAAATAATGCTTGAGAAAATAATGTGTCCTTTCCTTTCCGTAAATCTCGATCAGTGTTTCAACTGGTTTGGAGTCCCTTAAGACAATATAATTACATAAGGATCCATAAAAGTAACATAAAATTCAATGGCTCCAAATGAGCTTGAAGCATAGTTTCTGAAAAGGGGCTTCTTTCAATCCTAAAATAAACATCTTAAAGTGAGTTTCTGAAATTTTAGCATGAGGATCAGTATGTCTGGTGAATATGAATAAATCCCTTTCATCGAAGCCACGAAATCATGAATAAATTAAACGTAAAAGAAAGCAAATGATCTTTAAATGTTCTGATTTTCCAAGGAGTCATCTATGCCTATCTTTCTTAAGTTATATTTTATTCGTGCACATTTAAATGGAGATTTTCGCAGAATGTTTATTTACATTAACGGCACACAACGAATATACAATGTTGATGGCATCATTGCATGCTTAAGAATTTCTATTATTTATCATAATATGTTCATAAAATAAATGACGGAATTTTACATATAATATAAATATTATGAATTAGTCTTTGCTTTACTAAGAATGAAAATTTCAATAATGTTCAATAACGTTATTTAAGGTATAAAATAAAGCGCGGAATCTTCTGGATTCGTATTTATTTATGTACACCAGGAAAACAACTAAAACTCTCACCATAAGGACTTCATATTGATCCATAACTTCACTATTGATCTGATATGTTTACGTAAGCTGTAACGATTACCATAAAGTTTCTACTATTCTGTAAACAGTATATTACCAGTGATTTTAAATCTGCTTCATTTGATTAATTTAATCTCATTTTCCACTAAGCCATGAATTCATTTAAAAATATAGAAGGAGGAAAAGAAAGAAATATTAGTAATAAAAGAAATAATAATTAAAAAGCAGAGAAATAGCTCAATTCATTGTGCAAAAACAAAATCTATTTTTTTATCATAAGTATTATTTAATAAATTTAAGTTTGAGAAAAACAATTTTATGGCAAAAGATAATAACATATTGCACATTAAAAGTCAAAAATTTAAAATTTCAAAATGAATTGTAAGTCCATTATTTTGTAAATAAATAATATGAATTATTTAATTAGTTCCTAAGTAAATTAGTTTAGTTAGTTTCCTAATTAAAAGAGTTCTGAAATTTATAGAATAAACTGCTCCATATTATTTGGTTAGTTTAGGAGACTAATAATAGAATATATGTTCTATTCTATGAACTAAAGCAATTTAACAGAGAAAATTACTCACAAGATGTATATTACATACTATTTTTGAAAGAAGCTGACTACAATTATTACGTCATATTTGTAATATTTAATTCTATTTTTATTATGTCTGCATACTTAATTTCTTTCAGTTATAAATAGAGAAAAAACGGTTCTGTATATTATCCGTGTCACAGAAAATTATCATTGTAGTCGTGGATGAATGACTCATTGCCAAACTATTTGTATACAATTGTTAACGTACGATTAAACTGTTATTGTTTTGAAGTGCCTTGCTGTATTTAATCATCGGGATGTCAACTACATATGGGTACTCGACCGGGATAAACTAGACTAGATTTTAAATATATTGTGTTAATGAGCAATTATGTATTACTGAGTTCTATAGAGTTGTTTCCGTTCTAATAATACGTGAAGGTGTAATCGTAATATGGTATTGTATATATATTTTATTAAGAAGAATTTATTTCTAAAATTTATTATTTAATTTATTTATTTGGATTTATTTCAAAATCTCAAAGTAGAATATTTCAGAAAAGCGTTAAACAAAAGTCCGAATACTTGCATCTAAGTTAGAAATTGAAAAACAAATGATACTATAAAGATTATCGAACTAAAAAATAATAATTGAAAGTGATAGTTGAGATGAATACTTTGTAAAAGAATTATTAAATACAATAATAGATGAACGTAAAAATAAAGAGGAAATGACATGCCAAGACTGGGAAAAGAAACGTCAAGACGAGCATGCAGAAAGGAAATGGGAGTTTGAATTGGAGAAAATAAGATTAGAGAAGGAAAAAAATATGGAAGATTGCAGGAATACATAGAGGAAATGGGCAAATGGTAAGAAAAATGAGAACATTGATACCAGTTCTTGTAAAATTGAGTTTAGCAGTTTCTGTGAAAGAGTTGAAACACACAAACAAATTACAACGAGTATTAAACAGCGCTACTTGTCGAAGCACTAAATAAAGATGATTTGAACTACTAATAGAAGTTAAAAATGAAAAAAAGAAGACATAGAAATCGTCAAGGTCCTACAAAAAGCAGAAGCAAAGGAATTTGTCTCAGGATATTTAAAGAAATAATATTCAAAATATTCAGTTAGAAAATAGAAGACTTACAATAAGAAATTCGGTAAACAGTACAGAATTGATGATATCAAAAGAGCAGAATTCGGAATTGGTTTTAGGTCGCACCCAAAATATCACGGACCTAATGTAGTCGTAAACTGCAAGCATCAAGACAGCTACGATGCAAGTAAAGTCGGTTGACGAAACCTCACAACAGCATCAGCTGCTTTAATAAAATCTTGGTCGATTCTGATATCGGAGTAATGCTGGATGGTAGAAATGTAGTAATTCTTGTTTACTTATTAGTTTTCCTGAATTGGAAATGATATCAGTATTCTGCATATTATGCTTTGTATGCAGGCAACTGAAACAACCGTTATTGTAGTCGTTGATGATTGGATACTTGGCAATCTGCCCGTGATTAAATGCTGACTATTATTAAATTGTTATTGTTTAGAGCGCCTCAGTTTATTTAATCATCTAGAATTCGTCTACATCTATACATACATATACATAAATATTTACACACACACACACACACGTGTGTGTGTGTATGTGTATAGCAGACCAGCAAGTTTTTGCAGTGCATAATAGATAACCAAATTGATTTGATCAGTCATTAATAGTCGTTAATAGTTTTACTCCATTTTTTAACATTTTTAAGAAATTAAAGAGAGAGAAAAACACTACGTATGAAAGATGCAGAAGCTATTAATGCGATTGGCGGACAAAGGTAGAAAGATATAGAAAAAAATATCATTAAAAGTGTTTTGGTTGGTATACTAGAGCGTGGGAACTAACGAAACGGAGTGATTATGTAAACAGAAATGTTACATCAGAGATTCATTATAGATATGAAAAGAAGCTGTTGTTATGAGAAAATATAAGAACGCAAGGTTTATAAGGGTTAGTGCAACAAATGCATTGCTTCCTTATATGTAGGAAAATCAGGAGGAGCATTATGTTATTATACACACACACACACATATATATATATATATATATATATATATATATATTTCAAAAATAACAAATTAAAGCAATGCAGATCTTTAAGGTGGATTCTGTAGCAACACCATGAAGGAATCGCCATAATTGAATGAAATTTAATACACAGTTGAGTGGTAGTGGTACAAATAAATGATTAAATGTTCAAAGCAAACAAACAATAACAACAGATTGGAATCAGTATTTTGTGTAGCCACCACTCGCCGCAATAAGTGCTGCTACACGACGTGGCACGGAGTCAAAAAAATTTTGAATGTCTGCCTGAGGAAGAGCATTCCATATTGTTTGTATGCGCACCCAAAGTTCGTCTGCAGAAGCAACAGGACGTGGATCGCGAGCAAGACGCCGACCAGCGAAATCCCACACATGTTCAATCGGCGACATATCCGGGGAATACGCAGGCCAAGGAAGAAGCTGTACCTGCCTCGTTGCAAAGAATTGAACAGTCCTAGCGATATGAGGGCGGGCATTGTCCTGTTGAAATACAGCGCCTGGCAAGCTTTGAAGGAAGGGAACAGCTTGGGGCTGTAGAACTTCACTGATGTACCGGTTGCTGTTCAGATAACCCACAATTCTTAGCAATTGTGATCGTCCATGATATGCTATGGCACTCCAGACCATAACTCCGGGTGTTCGTCCACTGTGGAGTTCGATAAGGCACTCCGGAAGGTGGCGTTCACCGGCATAGCGTCTGACAGGAATACGGTCATCATGGTACCACAAATTAAAGCGGGATTTGTCAGAAAACACGACATGCTGCCTATCAGCACGCCAGTCTCTATGCTGAGCGGCCCATTGTAGCCGCAGGCTGCGATGGTTTAGCGTGAGAAGGATCCTGTATAAAGGAGTCCCTGCGCGCAGTCCACGCTGCAGCAGACGTCTACGAATTGATGAAGCACACAGTGAAACACCTGTAGCTATTGACCACTGTGCTGTCAATTGTCTAGAGGAAGCTGTACGGTCCGTCAGCGCTAAGCGGACCAGGTGTCTATCATCGCGAGCTGACGGCACATTTCGGGGTCCACTCCCGGATTTCCGAGTTGTCCGACACTCGTCTGTCCGCTTCTTCCAAAGACGCATCACTGTGCTGCTGTTACGCTTCACACGAGCGGGGCTACTGCACGATAAGACAATCCAGTTTCAAGAAGGCCGATGATTCTCCCCTGTTCAAACTCTGTAAGTTGTTCAAATCTCGCTCTCTTTCGTCGAATAGGCATAAGTAACGATTGAGCTAACGTTTACCACTAGCAGATAACCGCCGATAACCATACACGCCTCGCTACAGCCGTCTATTTATTCGGATCCATCCGCCGTTCAGAGGGCGCTGCTCAGCATACGCATGCGCTACGGATTTGAAATTATAATCATTTGCATATCACGCGCTAATTTGCATTTCCTGAAAATTTCAGCTCACTCGCGTAAGTCCTTCATGGTGTTGCAATTTTCACAAACATGAGTATACATAAAATGCTAATATTTCATAACACGTACGAAATATCAATCATGCATATCTCACCAAAGAAATATTACATCAACCGAGCCTTTTAACATCCATTTAAAAGTCTTTAGGCATTAAAATCTTTTTAGTTTTTTTAAAGATTTAATCTCTAAAGTGATCCCAAAGGTATGATTATTTTGTGTACTTTTCAGTAATTACCGGTGTTCCACATAACTCATGTTCTGATGCTAACTAATATTTGTCAAAAGTTAGTGAAACTAAACATAAAATCAATGTAAATTAATCAGGAAAAAAAAATATTGTCGTAATTGATGATAATGAAGCAACTTCTATAAAAGAAAATCTGTAGTGAATGGCATTCAGTCAAGTCCTAGGCGTTTGAAAACTATAAAAACATAAATATAGCCCTTTAAAATAATATTTTATTGATGTGTCATGCTTACTTTATTCAAACTAGAAGATATATTACAGATTTCTAAAAGTATAATATTGGTTCACCATACTGTTTCATTCCCAGTGATTGACACAAGGCATAAAAGGTAACATTTTATTGTTATTAACCTGTCTACACACAATCAGTTATTCCAACATAGATATGTTCTGTTATTATAGAGAAGAATATTCATAGTTTTATTTCTATATCTTAAAATGTTCAATGTTCCATGGTGTTAATATCTAAGCGACATTTTATTCAATGTTGTGGTACAATACACTTTATTTAAATATCAACCTATTCCATTTATTATATAATTTATATTATCGAAATGGAAAACTATGGAATAGAATACTTCCAACTAACAATGCAGAACATTGTATACAAAAATTGTCTGTATTCAATGGCAACAAAGCGCTTTGAATTTCATTTTCGAATTTCTCCTGTGCTGTCAGCAAGGTGTTCATATACCATGTAAGAATATGATTCAGACAGGGTGGTTGCAATTAAAGCCTAATGGTAAAAGTGATTAATGGATAGAAATGAAATTTAATACACATAGTATCCGAATGATATAGTAAAGCAATTTTAGGAGGAAAAATCTAGATATATATTTCAAAACCGTCATTGTTAAACGGATTTTTAAACAATGAGTTAAAAGCAACATATGAAATGGTGAATACACAGTAAAAATAGCAGTTTCACCAATTATTAGTATTTATTGTATCGAAACATCTCGAATGGATGTTGTGACAGCAATAACAGGAGGACCATTACTGCAGGCGGATACAACGAGAAAAAAAAAAGATTTTCATCACGTTCACAGCATATAAAGAAACATAAAAATTAAGCTATAGTCAAACAAAATACAAAGTATAATAAACTTTACAAGTGAAAACCAAAATGCAATTATTTTAAACAAATAATTAACTTTCCCCCCTTAAACACAGTATTATTATACTTTATTATAATTTACTTAGTATACTTTACTTTATTTCACTATCCTTTACTTATAATTATATTTAGTGAATTCAATGAGTGCATATTTAAAGTAACTTAATTTTGTAAAAACATTTTTTTGCATACCAGTTAATAATTTGAATTTTTCCTAACATGCATTGATTATTTTTAAGCTTAAAATAATAACTTAATAAAGTATTTTTCTGTATTTACTCTCTTCTTTACTTAGAAATAACTTTTCCATCCGTAAATCTTTCAGACTTTTATAATCACATTGTTAATAAATTATCCAGCATTTTGTCTTCATTGAAGAAGCCTTTTATTTTAATTCACTACCTAACCATTCCTCTTCCTATTTTCGCCTTTAGATTTATTATATATTTAAATTCTGTGTGTTCTGAATTGTAGAGTACAGCAATTATTTTCCATACTATCTTTTCAGCAAATATTATGCATCAATTTAGTCTCGTGATAAACATGCTATGCACGTGAGTTTTAATCATCCATGCGAGTTTTCCATTTATTTGTAGTTTATATTTTATTTATTTTGCTTAATCTAGAATGATATTTCAGTTACTAAAATGTCGAAAGTTAATGCTGGCAAAATGTTTTCATCGTAATTTCTTACATCCATGAACATACTTTATGATTGATTTTATTTATCCAACAAGTTTATTTTACTTCAGTTCTGCTCAGATTAATGGTTGCAACAAATTACTTGTTGTTAAAGATTCCTCAGATTAATTTTTACAGTGTTTCCCCTCGCTCCTCATACTATGCCCTTATTTTATTGAACACTGTATGTTCTTATCACTTTCATTGTGTGCGAATACTTAACTTCCCTCACATCATTTCCGAACTAAAAAAGGACATTTTAGTTCTAGGTACAGTGATGTGGCGTCATGTAGTAGTCGTACAATCCTGTCATCAGTTTTAATCCACTAAAATGTCCACTAAATGTCCACCACTGTTTAATCCACTAAAACTTCGTAATTTCAATAATTACTTGGGAATCCTTTACCCCAAACATCTTCCGGAAATTGTTGGAACATTTGTTCCCAAACTTCTTCTACTGCGTCGTATCATCGTATGCCATTGTGCGTATGTTACAACTTCACCCACTTTACTACCAGGCTGTAAATACGCATCTCGGCTATGGTCACTGTGATACGTTGTATTATATTAGTAATATGTTTATCGCCCACATTCTTTGAATTTTCGACTAAGTTTTATTATTGCCACATGATTTATTTCAATGGTAATTGGTATGAATATTTTATTGAAAATAAGATATATTGCACTACATGAAAGCATCTTTCAAAATTTCACCAATACTGTGATCTTCGCTGAGCTCAATGTGTAACCGACATATTATTATAAAATATATGTAGCCTTGTTTGTTTTCTTTTGGTTGTGTTTGTGTCATGTTATATACACCCCACCCCTACACACACACACACATATATATATATATTCAGAACGAAAGAAAATTGAATGAATAATCAACACGATCACTGTGCACGGCATAACCCTAACAATAATAGCTACTTGCAGTTATTATCGTACAGTTAAATTGCAAAACAAAACCATAAAAGTCTTTACCATGCATAAACTTTAAAATACATCGCATTCAATCTCCTTAAAAAAGAAAAAGGGATAAAGAAATAAATTGCTCCCACATCCAAGGTGTTCATAAGTTGTAGCAACTGAACTGAGAATCATTGGAAAAATTATATATATATATATATATACACTGAAGTGACAAAAGTCATGGGATAGCAATATGCAAATTTTCAGATGGCAGTACCATCGCGTAGAACAGGTATAAATGCGCAGTGCTTTCGCAGAGCTTTCATTTCTGTTCAAGTTATTCATGTGAAGAGGTTTTGACGTGATGATGACCGCACGACGGGAATTAACAGACTTTGAACGCGGAATGTTAGTTGGAGCTAGACGCATGGGTCATGCCATTTCGGAAATCGTTAGGGAATTCAACATTCCCAGATCCACTGTGTCAAGAGTGTGCCGAGAGTATGAAATTTCAGGCATAACATCTCACCATGGACAGCGCAGTGGTCGACCGCCTGCACTTAACGACCGAGACCGGCGACGTCTGCAAAGAGTCGTAAATTCTAACAGACATGCAATACTGCGTCAAATAACCGCAGAAATCAATGTGGGACGTACAAGGGACTTGTCTGTTAGAACTGTGCGGAGAAATTTGGCTTTCTTGGGCTATTCCAGCAGAAGACCGACTCGAGTGCCTTTACTGACAGAACGACATCGCTTGCAGCGACTCTCGTGGGCACGTGAGCATATCGGTTGGTCCCTAGATGAATGGAAAACCGTGGCCTGGTCCGATGAGTCACGATTTCAGTTGGTAAGAGCTGATGGTAGGGTCCGAGTGTGGCGCAGACCCCACGAAGCCATGGACCCAAACTGTCAGCAAGGCACTGTTCAAGCTGGTGGTGGCTCCGTAATGGTGTGGGCTGTTTTTTCATGGCATGGACTTGGTCCTCTGGTGCGACTAGACCGAACATTGACTGGAAATGCTTATGTTCAGCTACTTGGAGATCACTTGCAGCCATTCATGGACTTCATGTACCCAAACAACGATGGGATTTTTATGGATGGCAATGCGCCATGTCACCGGGCCACAACTGTTCGCGATTGGTTTGAAGAACATTCTGGACAATTCCAACGAATGATCTGGCCACCTAGATCGCCCGACATGAATCCCATCGAGCATTTATGGGACATCATCGAGAGGTCTGTTTGTACCCAAAATCCTGCACCATCAACGCTTTCACAATTATGGAGGTTTATCGAGACAGCATGGCTCAATATTCCTGCAGAAGACTTCCAACGACTTGTTGAGTCCATGCCACGTCGAGTTGCTGCACTTCGCCGGGCGAAAGGAGGGCCGATACGATATTAAGATGTATCCCATGATTTTGTCACTTCAATGTATAAGGTTTAACTGCTAAGGTAGGTAGGTTTTAACTGCTAAATAATTTCCAATTCTTTGTAAATCTAAAGATTGAATATCCTTATTCCTTACAGAAGATATTTTTGGCTTTATTTTATTTCTCTGTTATTGTATAAAAAATCCAAATTAAATACTTCTGTATGATCCATAAAGAATTTTAACTATTAAGAGACGATAAAATTGTTTCTTAAAACAAGCAAACTACTTAATTTGTGACCAATGGCATTAAAACATTTGATACTTTTTGCAGCGCAAGAAATTAAATTTTTTGTAATGAACTAATGCTAAATTTTAATAAAATTGATTTATAATACACGAAAGCAATTACATTCTTAATATTTTAATTCTGCGTTTATTAACTCTGCTTTTCATGTATTGTTCAAATAAAACTAAAGTAAAAATCAATTGAAGTAACATTTAATGATGAAAATGATTATAATGGAAAATATTGGAAACATTACCGTGAGCTTATGAAAGAACTCGGCATCGTTATCTGCCCCTGCCAGTGAATGCCCAAACAACAAAACTGACACGAAATGGAACGATTTTTCTTCTACTCTGTTTTTTGAAAGACAAAAGAAACAACATGCCTTTATTTTCAAGAGACCTAAGTTTTTTCCCCAAGTTGCAACGAAGCTGTTTTGTGTGCATCACAGAGGAATATTGTATTCCAATTTGGATTGCTTAATCTATTACTGAAATCCACAGTTGAGTTTTCAGCTAATGTGTATGATCTTTTGTAGAACAGGATAATCGTTTGTTTACAATATTAATCATTTGTCATTGTGTTCTGGTTTTCTCGTTATGTGCAAAACGACTATACATTAAGAAATTGAATTGTAAATGTTGTAATATTGTTCAACATATTCTACACGCGATGGGGTTTTTTTTGACGAAAATTCCAGCTTTAGATTTCATTAAAACATGATATTTTTTCTAGTAATTAAGATTTATTTCTTTTTTAAATTTTATAATTTTTTTTCGGTTTTGAAAGAAAAGTTTAAAATGCAAATTTCAGCCTTCAATGAAATGTGTTCTACCCTTTTGCACGTTTATTCTTGAAATTCTACTTTTGCCATATACTTCAGTCTTTGAGAAAAAACTTCATTTTATACTTTATGGCTCATGAATAGATTAATTATCCTTTTAAATAAAAAAGAGCTTATAAATTTTACTTTTCGTAACATGTATATTAAGGACATTAAAAAGCTCCTAACAGAATATTATCATGCTTATACAGCATAGAAATTTGTTTTACTAATAAAGAATACAAAATTATAATAAAGCAAAAAATTAAATTCAAAAAAGAATATATATACACCTGCTAAAAGAGCCGAACAACTTTCTTATTTTCTTGCTATGTGGAATAAATTATAAGAAATTGAATTAAAACTTATCTGGAATTTTATCTTTCTCAAAAAGTAGAAATAAACAAGAAAGCATAATTTTGTGCTCCTTGTTGTTGAGATCAGAATAATTTGAATGCAGCATGCAAATTGTAAACTAATTTATTATATTAAAATTTTTCCTCAGAAGAGATTACTTGTAAGTTCCGAATAAGCTGAATTTGAATTCACTTCAAGAGGAATTATGCTGCTTGCTAATATAATTTGCTTCTGTTATTTGATGGTGGAACTAGTTCACATCTCATGTTGTTGGGTTGAGATCGAAAACTTTCATTTTGACTAAAGTCTCCTGGTATCTGAGTATATTTAATCAGTGTTTAATGAATTAAAGCTATATTTTAACTCACAATAAAAAAATTTTACTATTATAAATAAAATATAAAATATAAACACCAATTTTTTGCAAAATATGAATTTTGGCAAGCATATAGATCTTACATCTTAATATATTAAAGCCAAATATTGTTTATTAATGTAATGTCCTTTTTATTAGTTAATAAAGAAAAAAAAATTAGTTTTAAAAGAAAATCAATAAGAAAAATATTTCATAAATAAAAAGGAAACCTTTTTCAATTACTTTGCATTAATTCATATGCAAAGTCAAATTACTTTGCATCAATTTACATGGAAATTAAATGACAGAAACCGTGTTGCGAGTTTCTCATGCAGATTAAAAATATCCGAAAAGTTGAACTTAAAATTTCAAGTCGCCCAAACACAAGCTGACGTTTTTGAAAAGTTCAAAAATGAAAATTTTTTTATACAAGGTTTCACGATTTACCTAAAAAGGAAATGATTTTTATTGGTTGTGGTTTACTTGATTTTCTGTTACAATAAATATAAATTGCTTCTTATTTCCTTGTAAGTAATTTATAATAAAATAGATATCAAAAGTGATAAGATATGGTATACAATTATATGCCATGATGGCTTGAAATGAAAGCCATATTAATTTTTGAACGCAAGAAATATATTTAAATTACTCAAATACGTTTTTTAGCTATTAATTCAAACTATTTTTCACTTTTATTAGTAGAAATTCGTTATTTATCATGAAAGTGGAATAACATAAATTTTGATTATTTTTTTAAACGTGGTAAGCATGTGAAAGTTAACAAATTTCGAAATTGTATTTTAAATTATGGTACGCTTTTATTATTTCCATTAAATGGTATATAAATGAAGAATTGGTTTAACCACCTTAATGAACTAGAAAACAATTATTTATTTTAGCCTCGATCACATTTTACATAAAAGTCTAGTGAGTAACTTATTTTTATTTCCAAGAATTTTGGAACATTGCAATTATCAATGGAGAAGCACTTCAAAGACGACGTTAAATAGCAGAACATAATTACTATAACTTACGTAATGTACAATAAAATAAGAAGACGTCTATTTAATTTGCTTTTCTGTAGGATCCTTCCATTTTAATACAGTTATGATTTCTACAGAAATCAGCTGAAGGTCAGTATTGCCACATTTAATTAAAGTTCAAAATTAAAATCAAAATTCTGTTCTCTCTCCAGATAATATTCTTGCAGAAAAATATTATCACTGATGAATAATTCTTAAGATAAATATTACAAAAGTTAATTAAGCAAGTTTATTATGAAATGGAGCGAATTATGCATGTTTTATATTTGTTAGTGCCTTCACAGTAATAAATAAGCTAAATAGTTTGAAACTACGTGAAATACATTTGTTCCAACTGGTGTAATTTAAATAAACAGAAATATACCTAATGCGCAAATCAGTGATAACAATTATAAAGCTATGCAATAAAACTATTTACATTAAGAAAATAGAACAGAATAGCTCTTGAGTTTGCATTGCAATTGAAGAATAATATTGTTGCAATATTAACTTAGAATCATGCAATAAACCTTTAAATTCAGTTATTTTTTACTTATTTCTAAATTAGGTTTCCTTACTCATTATCTAAAAAGAATTTTGTTTCTCAGACATACGACTATTCTAATTTTTCGATGCACGATATTAAAATAATACATTGTAAATTTGTTAATATTGAGGGATAACCTGTATTCAACATCATCCTTATTTCTTGTAATTCCTATACATTAATGGAAGATTATTTCGTGTGTTAAAGGGGTTCTTTTACTTTACAGACAAAAAAAAAATGTTTCTTAATGTAATCGACACAGTTGCAGAGAAAAAAAGAAACTTTAGTAATATAAAGTCTTCACTTGTGTGTTATTGTACTCTAATAATCTGCAGTTCAGTTTGATTTATTCTGCTTACATATTTAGAAAATCTGAAAAGTAATAAGAAAGAAGGCTGCAGTCGTCTAACTTTTTTTGCTCAGTGAAAAATTTAGGATTTTAGTAGATATAATTACTTTCATGAAATCCGTAGGTGATCAAATGTGGTTCAGTCAAGAAAATAAGATAATCATGAAAATAAAATCTCAGTGTCTTTAAAATGTTGTCTGTCAAATCTTTATTATCAGTGAGTAGCTAATAAAGAAAACCTTTAAAGGTAAGTATTATTGCATGCGTTATATGTATTATGCCTTTCAATGTTAAACATAAGTGGATAGTTGAAACGTTGGGTTTTTGGCCAAAGTCAAAAATTTTAGTTAAAAACAATTTTAGCCAAACATTTTTTTTTTTTTTTTTTTTACTTTTCATTTAATTAACATAATTTTTTTTCAAATTTGTAACGCCATATTATTCCAGAATAAAGCACTGTTTGGAAACAAAATAAGTTACATTGGTAAAGATTAGAAAGCTTAGTTACTTAACATTAACTTAATTTTTACTCAACTGATTAAATGTTGGTTGACATAAAAAAAATTTGAATGACAAAAAAATGAATGTAATACAAAAAAATGAATGACTTCAAAATAATTACTTATATGTATTAGGTATTATTGCATAACAGTAACTGACACATATAAATAATTTTTTTGATCTCATTAATCTTTGTTATATTTATAATAAGGTTTTTTTTTCATATTAGAAACACAAAGCATCAATTTGTAAAAAAAGCCCGCATCTTTTCAAAAATTGCTTATACTCTTTAAATCACATTTACATTTCAGTGATATCATTGAAAAAGATCCACAAATCATAAAAGTGATAAATTCATTTTGGACAGAATGTTTCAAATTTTTTGTACAACAATAAATGTTTAATTCAAAGTTGAATTAAATAGAAAATCAATTACATTTTTTACCTTTCTATTTAAATTCACTTCCGATTTTTAAACTTTTTTGTGGATAATACCGTTGAAAACAAAGCTAAAATGATATGAAAAATAGTACTCTAACTCCATTAAAGTATGTTAAGCTTTAAAAAGAAAAATTCACTTTCGAGTCAGGAGTTTATTAGAATTAACCTTTCAGAAAATAAACTTTTATCTTAATTTTTACTAAAAGGGCCCGAGGTAATACCTTAATAAATGAAAGACAAGTGTTACGATGTCATTCTTTTCTTGCTTTTACTTGAGGTCTAAACTAGTAAATGATTTTTCCTTTTAAAACAATTTAGCTAAGAAACAAAATTCTGCTATTATGACATGTTTGTTAGTATGTAGATTACGTTATTTTTTTTATATCGTTCTGTATTAATTACATTTGGCAGACTCGTGGCTCAGTGGTAACGAGCGCCGTGAGCATTAGGGCGGGGGTTCAATCCCTTGGCGGTTTTGTTACAGACATTGTTTTAAAAAACGAGGAATCTCGATGGCGTTTGGGATGTTCAATCTCTTGCCTAGTGAGTCGGACTACTGGTGAGAGAGAGCACATGGGTGTCTCCCATATAACACTTAAATTCGGGGTAATTCCCCCCATAAGTCCTCCCAGAAGTTACTGCCCATCTTCAGCGATACGGAGCCAAGACAGATTTCTACCTAAGGATGTCTCATTCCAACAGAAGCTGCCCTCGCCCCCTTCCCTCTTATCATGAGACCACACGGATCCTTCATTTGGTCTAAATGTTGCTGTCGACCAAGTGGGATAAGAAAATAAAATTCATTACATTTCCAAAATTATAAAAATCCATAGAAACCAAATTTTAAATTAGCGTTATTTAATTTAATTTGTATATTGCTATTAACTAGCAACAAAAAAGTAAAAAAGTCTTTTTTTAGTAATATTTAACAATTTTGTATGAAAATAATTAGATTTCATGTTCATTTTTATAATATTTTCTATTATTTCTAAATAACACATTATAATCTCAAATATACCAATCAATCGAAATATTTCCTTGCTTCTCTATGAGGAGTAGAAAAAACGGATATCTTTATTTTTTTATCTGCTAAGATAAATAATAAATTGTAAATAATAAATTCATAAAAAGTAAGACGAAGAAAACAAAAAAATTGACAAAGAGCCAAGTATTCAAATAAATTACAAGCTCAACACTTGGAGGTTTATTTTCCCTTCAGCATTCATTCACGAGCGATTATCTCTTTTTTATCTGTATGATGGATTCGGACTCACAAATGAAGTGAAGTGGTGAAGAAATTTTCGCCAGAGTCAGTTCGAAAAATACCAAAGGCAATTTCTAGCACACAACAATCTCGAGTTTGCACTTGACGTTTTATTTACATATTTTACTTCAGGCATATTTTTCAGAATATTTAAAAGTCATTTACTTCTATGATAACATTATAAGTGTCGATTAGAGATGTCATATATTACTATTTTTTTTTTATAATTCCCATAGAAGAATAGTAATTGTAAACATTTTAGGTCAGTTAAGACATGAAACTTGGATTCGAGTTTTCTTTATCCTAGAACATGAAGATGAGCATGGAATTGAAAAAAAAAAGTGGCTTCATTCTAAGTTACATGAAATCCTTTCTACATCACTTAGTTAGTGTCACTGAGATTATCAGTGTTACAATATATGTATAAAATATGTAATTATATAACAAACATGTAATGTAATTAAAATGCAATTGTATGTAAATAACCTATTGCTGGTAAGATAGGTAAGATGGGTTTAGAACGCAGATGAATAGATTTTATAAAAATTGCTATTTTTACCCAAAGATTAATAACATTTATTATATAAATATTTTTAATTTTAAATATTATAATGATAAGTATTTACGTATTTTTTTTTAATTAATTGAGGGGAAACATTCATTATTTCTTTTTAGAAATCTATGGTAAAAGAATTCCCAATTATTTTTATCTTTATTCTTCATGAAGTAAGTCATTATTACTTATATTTGTTTCTTTTAAAATTAAAAAATTTCTTAGAATTGTTCAATAAATTTTATCATTTTACTAGCTTGAATTTATAGGTCAGTTTAAAGACAAAAAGAAGTAATCGAATTTCAAACCATGATGGCGTTACTGATGGCGAATTTCAATTTATATTGCACACTTTCTTGAATTCGACAGTTAAAGAGAAATTGCTGCCAAAAATATTTGTAAACACAGATTTACAACAGTTCAGTTTGCACTATTCATTTGGCGTACACATCTGTTTTAATTCATAAAAAAGAAACTATGTTTACTATTGCAACTTTGATTGAATGAACATAAAAGCTAAAAAAATTATTTCATACCAAAAGAAATGTATTTTGTTCATTTATTTATATTTTTTATTAAAAATGAGTTGAATTGATCACATTTTTCTTTCCTTTAGTTTGTGATCTAAAGTTTAGTTCAACAGATAAATAAAAAAATAATGAAATAATTCACCATAGCGTTATATAATTTTTATTTTGAAGATAAATTTTTCATTAAATTATTATTTACATTTTATATTTATGAGCTGTTAATTTGAAATTATATATTTACAAATGTTAAAAATATATCTACGAGTAAAAGAATATTTCATGCAACTTTAATAAAATTCTTTAATGTTAATGTTGAATTCATTATTAATTTTAATCAGAATTAATCTAATTTTTTTAATAAATCTGTTAATTTAATGAAGGGCGTTGCTTTTGAAGCTATATGGCTTATTAAATTGAAATATTGATAGTTTTAAAATGATATGATATGGTGTCACTCAAAATGTTAAAAATTCGACATAACGAAAGTTTGGTCTAGGAAGGTTAAGAAAGGTAAGTCAAAAGAGGATGACCGATATTTATAATTATGTGCAGGAAAGTATAAAATCCTAAATTATAAATTATGTTTGGCTACTGAAAAGATGGAAACTCTTATATTCCTGCAATTCCTGGAAAGACGGACTTGTTTTAATGTCCTTGAAAGCCACCCTATATTGATGTAAAACCTTTACTACCATGCACAGAAAGCTCAAAGAACATCAAAGAGGAAAGAGCGGAAATTCATAAAAGGAGAGTGAAGAGAGTGCATAGAGAGAGAGACAGTGAAAGAGATTCAAAAAGAGAAAATTCAGCATTTGTGTGTGAGATGGTATCTCCTTTGATAGGCACACATATCTCCAAGCTTTTACACATGAAATCGTGGATAAAAAATATGGAGAAGATACATTTATTATGTACGCTTTTATTCCAAAATTATAAACGATAATTTCACACTACAAGGCGACAGCAGTAAAATCCACAGGATGTTTATCTACAGCAGTTCAAGATCAAAACATGAAATGGCCAGCTCGATCTCTGAATTTGAATTACATCGAGCAAAATTATATTAGTAATGGCGGTAAAAACCAAAAAAAGCTATATTTTAATAATAAACTATTTTAAAAAAGCAATCAAATAGTAAATAGCAAAATGAAAACTAAAAGCATATTAAATGTTATCCATTTGAGTGCAGTGATTTTTCTTAACTAGCACAAGAAGATTAACACATAACAGAAACGAACTTTTTTTTGTTTAGAGGTATTTTGAAGGGGTATGAGAGAGGATGAAACACATATGATAAGCGGAAAGTTTTATCAAGTGGTACGAAAGGGGAGAATGTTTGGGACATACAACTCTTTCCATGTTAAGAAAAGCTTTCTGTTCTGTACTGCAAACTACATTTTGAAGATATTTGTCATATGCTAAATTGAGACATCTAATTTGTTAATTTCATACATGTACTAATTCCTTAAACTTCTGGTTATTAAGTTTCATGTAAACGTACATCTTACTGCATGATCTTAACGATCATTTCTAAGTTCATTATTTCAATTACATCAAAATATACTTTTGATTGACTGTAACATGCCTTAAAGCATCGAAGACAATTGTCTAAGTGTTTGCTAGCTGCATTAGCACAAAAAAAATTTACTGTAGCATTTGATTTTCAATTTTATTAAACTACTCCAGACTTTTGAGACATCAATATTTTTGTATTTTTTTTTTTATGGAAACTAGTGCAAAATGAGTTATGTTACACCAGAAAAGTTCTGATTCCTTCAGGCCACTGTGAAATAATGCACATATTTAAACACCACGAAAGAAAATATCAAAAGCGATGTTCGTAAATCTTTCCTTGGGATTGGGATTTAGTTGTCAGAAAGTGAATCGTATAAAATGCATGATTAGAAATTTTATGGCATGTTTTTCTGCGGAATGACAGAGAACCCAGACACTGCTTAAATATTTGTTTTAAAATCCTATAAAATGTTAAAGGAAGACTTAATCCTTTAGAAAAAATTGCAGTTACACAAGAATGACGAAAAGAGTACTATTGGAGGCTTGCAGAAAATAAATTTGGAAACAATACTTTTTTAAAAAGTGTCAAAGAACTTTGAAAATAAATAAGATGAAATGTTTAGTTAATCATATGATTTAGTATAAAATTCAACTACATGGATTTTGCAAAACATATTTTTAATTAATGTTTTAATATCCCTATATTTCCCCCTTTAGTATGTTGAATTTCTGCATATTCCATTTTTAAATTATTTGTCCCATGCTAAATTGACTCATACAATTTGTTAATTTCATTCATGTCCTAATTTGTTAAATGTCTGGTTATTAACTTTTTTGTAAAAATACATCTTACTGTATGATGTTATCGATCCTTCCAGTGCACCAAACTTTTGATTGACAGTTGCGTTTGCTTTTCAGTTTCATTAAATTACACCAGACTCTTGAGACATCAATATTTTAATAACTTTTCTTTTTAGGAGAACTAGTTTAATATAAGTTGTGTTACGCTAGAAAAGTTCTGATTCCTTGAGACCACGATGGAATACTGTACATATTTATGCACCTTGAAATATCAAAGGCGATGTTCGTAAATCTTTCCTTGCAATCGGGATTTATTAATCAGCGAGTGAATGACATAAAATGCATGGTTAGATATTTTACGGTATGTTTTTCTAATGTCCCAGGCATTGCTTAAATATTTGTTTTAAAATTCCATAAAATATTTATGGATGGCTTGTTTCATTAGAAAAAATTAACGTTAAACTAAGAGATGACGAGAAGAATACTGTTGGAGACTTGATTTGTTTGTTTGTTAGTCGTTCTACGATCATCTTTTACACACTTTGGGCTAATTAGACCGGGATCTACAATTTAAAGTGGATTCCGAACCACGGAAAACAACCATGCCACCACCAGGATACGAAACTGAAGCCTGTGATACTAAAGGCCAGAGCATTAGTCAATTGACCATCAAGTCGCTATTGAAGGCTTGAAGAAAATCAATGTGGAAACAATATTTTTTTAAGGATGTCAAGAACTTTGAAAATAAATAAGATAAAATGCTTAGTTAATCATTTGACTTAGTATAAAATTCAACTTCATGATATTTTGCAACACATGTTTTTAAATAATATTTTGATATCCCTATATTTTTTAAACAAATACCTCATTTATTTAATTCATGTAAACAATTAGCTGGAATATGCCAATATTTTAAACATTTTTTTACTTCTACATATTAGAAATAGTTTTTTGTATATTCAAAATCTGCCTTAGATATAGTTGCAAGAAAAAAATGTTTAAGTAGATAAATAAACTTGAAAATTGCCGCGAAAACTGTACTCTAAAAAAACCGATCCTATTTCTGATAAATTTGGCTTCGTATATAATGCAGTAAGTACTTCAGCTAATGTACATTTATGCTGTATATTCTTCAGGGAACGAAATAATTAGATATTTTATTATGGAGGCATTAATTTTACCTTAATGTAATGTATTAATTATACTTATTTAATTATTTATATATAATATTCATATTATAATTTTCATTTTAGAAGATTCAAATGCTGTAGACATATTGGAAGGCAAAAAAATATTGTTTATGGGAAATTTAAACAACATAATTTTTTTACCATTAGATTAGAACGATTCATTATAATACAATTATTAATAAGAATAAAATACAATTATTACAAATACATGAAGAAGTTAAATACTTTTATTTAATAAACGTAAAAACATACAAAATGAAGTGATAGAATCCATCTTTTTCACCGTTTCATAGCCTCCACGACCATTTATTAAGAATCATTGAAAATATCCTAATTTACATTTATCGCTCTTCAAATTCCCCCTTCCACAGCCTACAATATTTCAGTCCGCAAATAAACAAATACGAGTATAATATTACTGAAATATTTTATTCTGGAATTGCTTAATTGGAATATTATTGCAATATTTCAGTCTGGAATTTCTTTATTATAATATTATTGCAATATTTCAGCCTTAAATTTATTTCAGTAACTCTTAAAGTTTATAGTATTAACAATTTCTTTTATATTTCAGAACTTCTATAGACAGATAATTTATGGAAGTAAAATTGATTTTGATCTTTTAATCTTTTTTGCTATTTGAAAGTTATATTTAAAAAAAGAACAAAATTGATTAAAATTCTTTAGTTTTAAATCAATATATCAGTGTTATACGTAAGATAGAAATTTGACGTTTTAAAATCCATAAAAATGCTAGTGCAAGTACAACATCTATAAAATTGACAATTATATGCAATTTTCATGAGTTTATAACAACCACATATGCTATTATTAATTTAAATTTACAATAATTTCATACGTACACACTTAAATTTAATGTGTCATAAAATTGATTGCTTTACTAAAAATAATTTTCTGCTTTTTTGAAGAACATTTATAAAATGTTTGATAAATATTTTCAATTTTCATGAGTTTATAGCAACTACATATACTATTAGTAATTTAAATTTTAAATAACTTCATATATAAACACACTTAAATTTTAATGATTTTACATCTGTCATAAAAATGAATTACTTTACTAAAAATAGTTTTCAGCGTTTTTGAAAATAACTGCAGAATGCCTCTTCAGAAAAATCCTACTTGAATTTTGATTAAAATTTTACTTCGTCACATTTTGATAATGATTTATAGAAAGTAAAATTTAAATACTATTTTTAAATGTTAGGTATTTTAACTTGAGGTCATTCTCTACTGAAACAGAAGTTGTAGCAGATGCAACTGCCAAGGGTGCACAATTAACCTGATTCAATTCTTAAATATCCTACTATACAGTTGCCTTGCTTCAATCTGCAATTACAGTGCTACACAGCTATCTTCTTTCAGTTCTCAGTTATCTCACTATGTTACCTTCATTCAATTCTTGGTTATCTCACTGTACAGTTACCTTGATTAATTTCGCAATTTCCTTCAAAGACACTTACACTGATTCGATTTTTAGTTAATCTGCTACAAAGTAACTTTGTTTTATAACCGTGCATCTTCCTCCTACACAACGGTAAGAGCGCCTCCCTTTGGCGTTCACCCGAGAAGAAATATATTTAACGAAACTCTGCGTATTAGTTGGCCCACAGACTCTAGAGAGAAAGTATATTTAGTGCATCTTGCACGTAGCTGAGTATCGGGGTTTCGGCAAAATGTGTTGAATATTGTATATATCGTATGTGTGTTGTGTTTGTGAGTGTGCAAACAAAGCAGTCGGTTCTCCAATCTGTGTCTCAAGTATCTCAACCCAACCACACCCAGTTACATTCTGGTTAACAAACCTGCATACTACAATTTCAGTTTTCAATTCCTCTGCTAAACAGTTACTTCGATTCAATTCTCAGTTACCTTGCCCCACAGTTACCCTGCTTCAGTGTTAAGTTAATTTGTTACCCAATTACCCTTAATTTCTCAAAGCGTTACACAATTACACTGATTCAATTCTGAATTACCTTGCTATATAGTACATCTATATTCTGCTTCAATTTCTAGTTAATCTGCTGCATAGTTGTCCTGCTTCAGTTCTCAATGTGTTTCAGATCTCAATTATCTTATTACTCTCAAATCACAGTTTACATCGTGATTTGGAACAAGACATCAACACTGTCATCTGAGGGTTCACACTTTCCTCTTTGAGCCCAAAGGAAGCTCTCACTCTCGGATTCATCCTGTTTTTAGTTCGCTAAGTTTCTAATGGAGCTTCTCTAATTCGTCTGTCCACTGAGCTGCTTCAGAGTTGTGTAATACTGAAATAAAATTTATCCTTCTTGAATTTTATGAATTTCGAAATACGATCTGAGGCTTAAAGAAATAATGCTTGAGAAAATAAAGACTTGTCCCTTCCGTGAATCTCGATCAGTGTTTCAAGTGGTTTGAAGTCCCTTAAGGCAATATAATTACATAAGGATCCATAAGAGTAACATAAAATTCAATGGCTCCAAATGAGCTTGAAGCATAGTTTCTAAAAAGGGGCTTCTTTCTGTCCTGAAATAAATGTCTTAATGTGAGTTTCTGAAACTTCAGCATGAAGATCATAATGTCTGGTGAATCGTTTTCATCGAAACAAAGAAATCTTAAGTAATTTAAACGCAAAGGAAAACAAATGTTCCTTAAAGGTTCTGATCTCCCACGCAGGCTTAATAGTCATCTATGCATATCTTTCTAAAATTATATTTTATTCGTGTACATTTAAATAGAAATTTTCACATAATGTTTATTTACATTAACGGCAAACAAAGAATATACAATGTTGAATAGATCAATGCATGCATAAGACTTTCTATTATTTATTTTAATAAGTACGTAAAATAAATGAAAAATTTAGACATGATATTAATATTATGAATTAGTCTTTATTGAAATAGTCATTCTTAGTAAAAACAATGTTCTTCAAAGATATTTAAGGTACACAATAAAGCTAAGAATCTTCTGATTTCATTCCATATTTATCAGCTTTGTAATATTTTATTTATGTTCACCAGGAGAACCCTTAAAAATCTCACCATATAACCTTACTATTGATCTGAGATGTTTAAGCAAGATATAACGATTGTCATCAAGTTTTTGCATTACTGTAACCAGTGACTGCAATTCATTCCAACAGTGATTTTAAATCTGTTTCATTTGATTAATTAAATCTCAGCTTCCAATGAGCTAGGCATTCGTTGTAAAATATTGAAGGAGAAAAAAGAAAGAAATAGCATCATTAAAAGAAATAAGAATTAGAAAGCAGAGAATTAGCATTAATTCACTGTACAAAAATAATTTGCATTTTTTAAAGTATAATTTAATAAATTAAAACTTAAGTACTGTTTTATGAATAAAAAATAAACAAATGTTACAATAATCAACCTATTGCACGTCAAGAGTCAGCAATCTAAAATTTCAAAATCAATTTTATAGAATAAATTTCTTTATAGAATTTTATAGAATAAACTGAGGCGTATAGTGAAATAAATGTTCTATTCTATGAATTAAAGTAATTTCTTTTAAAAAAAAACCGCATAAGATGTAAATAATAATATTATTTTGATAGTAGTAAACAAGAATTCAGTTTCTTATAATTCCTCAATGGATATATATATATATATATATATATATACATATTGTAATATTTACTTCTATTATTTTTTGCACTATAAATGGCTCAAAAACAGTTCTGCATATTAACTGTGACACATAAAATTACCGTTGTTGTAGTCGTGGATGAATAGCAAGAACTATTTGTATTCAATTGTTAATGTATTGTGAAACTCTTATTGTTTTGAACTCTTATTGTTTTTTTGTGAGTACTCGGCCGGGATAGAGAAACCAGCTAGGTTTAGGATATTAATCAAAGGAGAAATTATTTTAAATATATTGTGCTAGTGTGTTTTGGTTCTATGTGTGGAGTATTACTGAGAGGTTCTATAAATTTATTTCCGTTGTAACATTATATGAAAGTATAATAGTAATATGGTATTGTATGCATATTTTATTAACAAAAATTTATTATTTAATTTTTTTATTTGAATTTATTTCAAAATCACAAACTAAAATATTTCTGAAAAGCTTTAAACAAATGTTCAGAATACTTACATCCGAGTTGTAAACTGAAAAGATGGATACTATAAAGATTATCGAACTAAAACAAATAATAATCGAAAGTTCTAGCTGGGACAAATACTTTGTAAAGGAATTATTAAATACAATATTAGATGAACGTAAAACTAAAGAGGAAATAGCATACCAAGACTGGGAAAAGAAACTTCAAGACGAGCATGTGGAAAGGAAATGAAGTTTCAATTGAAGAAAATAAGATTAGAGAAAGAAAAGAAATATGAATTATTACAGGAATGCCTAGGGGAAAGGGACCAGTGGTAAGAAAAATGAGAACATTGATACCAGTTCTTGTAAAATTGAGTTTAGAATCTTCTGTCAAATGGTTGAAACACACAAACAAATTACAGTGAGTATTAAACAGCGCTACTTGTCGAAGCATTAAATAAACATCATTTTGAACTCCTAATAGAAGGGAAAAAAAAAAAAAAAAGAAGGCATAGAAATTGTCAAGGTCCTACAAAAGCAGGAGCAAACAAATTTGTCTTGGGATATTTAAAGAAATAATATTTAAATTACTCAATTAGAAAGTAAGAAGACTTAAGGCTCGTTCCCACCGAGGCGAGAGACGTGAAGATGCAAGAGGCAAGCGACCAAATTTTTTCGACCCCTTCACAGCGAAACGTCAGAAATAGCATTACGCATAGTGAAAAACCGCTTCGAGTTGAAAGTTGGGCTACTCCACGCGGCGAACTGCAAACCGGTTTCAGGCGACCGCGGTGAGGTCAAATTTTGGTCGCTTGCATCTTGTCGCCTTGGTGAGCACGAGCCTTTACGATAAGAAATTCAGCTAAAAAGTACGGAATTGATGATATCGTAGCCATCCAAAGAGCATAATTAGGAATTGGATTTAAGTCGCCACCAAAACATCATAGACCTTATGAAGTCGTAAACTGCAAGCATCAAGACAGCTACGATGTAAGGAAAGTACGTCGTCGAAACCTCACAGCAGCATCAGGTGCTTTAATAAAATCTTGGTCGATTCCGCGATCGCAGTAATGCTGGATGGTAGATATGTAGTAATTCCTGTTTACTTATTAGTTTTCCTGAATTGGAAATGACATCAGTACTCTATATATAATGTTTTGTATGTTGGCAACGAAATTAATCGTTATCTTAGTCGTTGATGATTGACTATTTGCCAATTTGTCTGTTTTAAGTGCTGACTATTATTAAACTGCTAATGTTTATTAGCTCCTTACTTTATATAATCACGGAGAAGTCTTCTACATCTGTGTACACACACACACATATATATGAGTATGTGTGTATTTAGGTCAGGACGCTTTTGCAGAGAATAATCGAAAACCAAGTGACCTTGACAGATAATTTGAAAGTCATTAATATTTTTACTCCATTTTATCAACATTTTTAAAATTTAAAGAGAAGGGATTTAGAGAGAGAAATACACTACGTACGGGAGATGCGGAAGCTATTAAGAGGTGATTGGCGGACAAAAGTAGAATGAAATAGAAAAAAATTGTTTTAATTGTTTTGGTTGGCTTACTAGAGCGTGGAAACTGACGTAACGGAGTGATTATGCAAACAGAAACTTTACGTCAGAGATTAATTAAAGAAAAGAAAAGAAGCTGTTGTTATGAGAAAATATGAGAACGCAAGGTTAATTAGGGTTATATATTAGATATATAATTAATAATATAATATATAATTCCTAAAGTAACAAAATAAAGCAATACAAAACTTTATGGTGGATTACGCAACAAAGTATTAGGTTTCAAGATTACCAGTCATTCATTTTGTTTTCCCTGGTTGAAATATGCAGGCAGATAAGAGAATCAAATTCTAACATGCCTTATAAAACAACGAAAGAAACACAGAGGCGTAGACACTGACCTGGAAAGGTGTGAAATATTCCAGATGGTGATTAAATATAAAATATAGTCTTTCTTCGTGAAACTTTTGATGCATATCAAAAATCGAATTTATTTTTAGTATAATTTAGCTATTAAGAATATAAATACATTGTGTGAATTCTCTTTTGACAACTGTAGTAGACAGCTGACGATCGATTAACCATTTCTTCTCGTACTTTAATAAAAGACTAATACTTCATAACACGTACTAAGTATCAATCCTGCATCTCTGCCTAGAGAAATATTACATCCACAGAGCCTATTGACAACCATGTGAAAGTCAAGATCCTTTTAGTTTTTTAAAGATTTAATCAGTATTGAAGTAATCCCAAAGGTCTGATTATTATTTTTACTTTTCAGTAATTATCAGAGTTCCACATAACTCATGTTCAGATGCTAACTTATGTTTGTCAGAAGTTAGTGTAACTAAACATAAAATCTATATAAATTAAATGGAAAACAATTTATTGTTGTAATTGAACATAATGAATCAACTTCTACAAAAGAAATTTGTAGTGAATGAGATCCAGTCAAGACTTAGGTGTTTGAAAGCAGTAGATGATGAACAGTAGTTTATTGATGTGTCATGTTTAGTTTATTCAAACTAGAACATGTATTACAGATTTTTAAGGATATTCTATTGGTTCACTACGGTGTTTCATTCACAGTGATTGCCCCAAGCCATAAAAGGTAGAACTTTATTGCCAATAACATGTTTACTAACAATCAGCTATTGCAACATATATATGCTCTTTTATTACTGAGAAGAAAATTCACAATTTTATTTCCATATCTTAAAATGTTCCAAGTTCCACGAATGTAATATCTAAATGGCATTTTATTCATTGTTGTGGTACAATACACTTTATTTAAATAACAATCTATTCCATTTATTATACAATTTATATTATCGAAATGGAATAGAATACTTGCAACCAACAATACAGAACATTGTATACAAAAATTGTCTGCAGTATTCAATTTCAACAAAGCGCTTTGAATTTCAATTTGGAATTTCTCCTGTGCTGTCAGCAAGGTGTTCATATGCCATTTAAGAATATGATCCAGATAGAGTAGTTGTAGTTAAAGCCTAATGGTAAAAGTGATTAATGGATAGAAATGAAATTTAATACACATAGTGTCCGCAATTTTAGAAATTTTAGGAGGAAAATTTACAATATATTTCAAAACCATTATAGCTAAAATGATTTTTAAACAATGAGTTAAAAGCAACATATGAAATAGCGAATACACAGCAAAAATAACAGATTCATCAATTATTAGTATTTACTGTATTGATACAGCTCGAATGAATGTTGTGACTGCAATAACAGGAGGGTCATTACTGCAGGGCGGATACAACGAGAAAAAAGTACTTTCATCACATTCACATCGTGTAAAGAAATATAAAAATCAAGCTGTAGTCAAACAAAATACAAAGTATAATAAACTTTACAAGTGAAAACCAAAATGCAATTATTTTAAACGAATAATTAACTTTCCCCCCTTAAACACAGTATTATTATACTTTATTATAATTTACTTAGTATACTTTACTTTATTTCACTATCCTTTACTTATAATTATATTTAGTGAATTCAATGAGTGCATATTTAAAGTATCTTAATTTTGTAAAAACATTTTTTTGCATACCAGTTAATAATTTGAATTTTTCCTAACATGCATTGATTATTTTTAAGCTTAAAATAATAACTTAATAAAGTATTTTTCTGTATTTACTCTCTTCTTTACTTAGAAATAACTTTTCCATCCGTAAATCTTTCAGACTTTTATAATCACATTGTTAATAAATTATCCAGAATTTTGTCTTCATTGAGGAAGACTTTTATTTTAATTTACTACCTAACCAGTCCTCTTCCTATTTTCGCCTTTAGATTTATTATATATTTAAATTCTGTGTGTTCTGGATTGTAGAGTACGGCAAATATTTTCCGTATTATCTTTTCAGCAAATATTATGCATAAATTTAGTCTCGTGATAAACATGTTATGCACGTGAGTTTTAATCATCCATGTGAGTTTTCCATTTATTTTTAGTTTATACTTTATTTATTCTGCTTAATCTAGAATGATATTTTAGTTACTAAAATGTCGAAAGTTAATACTGGCTAAATGTTTTCATCATAATTTCTTAGATTCAGAAACATACTTTATGATTGATTATAGTTATCCCCACAAATCTCTTTTATTTCAACTTTGCTCAGATTAATTGTTGCAGTGTTTCTCCTCGCTCCTCATATTATGCACGGTGTTAATTTATTTAACACCGTATGCTCTATCACTGCGTTGTGTGCGAATATTAAACTTCACTCGCATCATTCCCGAACTGTAAAAGGGCATTTTAGTTGTAGGTGTGATGTAGTAGTCGTACAATCCTGTCATCAAATTTCATCCACTAAAATGACAAAATTGAATGCTCACACTTATTTTTCTCATTACATTTTCTTGTATTCTTGCTCAAACCTTGTAATTTTAATAATTACATGGGAATCCATTACCTCAGCTGTCTTCCGGAAATTGTTGAAACATTTGTCCCTTAATTTCTTTCTAATGTCATATCATCGTATGCCATTGGCCGTATGTTATAACTTCACCCACTTTGCTATTAAGCTATAAAGATGCATTTCGGCTATGGTCACATTGTTGCAATGTATTATATTAGTAATATGTATGTTGCCTCATGGATAAATAACTCCATGTGCATAATATGTAAAAAAAAGTCGAAGTGTAAGATGGCGCCATAGGATATAAACATCCTTATCTGCGTGGGCTAGAAGGAGAAAGATTTTAACATCGACAGAGTGCCTATGGTTTTCGAATAAAATTTTGTTGAGTTCTTATAATCCACTCAGAGTATGTATCTTTATTTTGAGACCATTACCAATGTCTGTTCCTCTACATTCTTTGAATTTTCGTGTCAATACGCAGGAAAATTTATTCAACGGAATGCCCTAAATATACTAAGTTTTATTATTTCCACATAATTTATTTAACACGCACATACACACACACATATGAATGAATATCAAACATGATCAGTGTGCACAGCATAACTACAAAAATATTAGCTGCTTGTAGTCTTTTCGCACAAATAAAATGCAAAATAAAATGTCCCACATTCGTTCTCCTCAAAAAAGTGCGAAAACAGAAGAGAGAAAACGAGAAATTGTTTAACATCCAAGGTGCTCATAAGTTGTAGCAGCTGAACTGAGAAACATTGGAAAAATGTAATCATCCCAGCTAGAACTGCATCAGCAGACAAAAAATGTTACGTATATATTACAAAATATACAAAAACTGTGTATGAAAAATTAGTTGTCCAGAAATTCAGTAAAAGCCCTTAATATATATATATACTTATATATTTATTTTATAATAAAAAAAATAATTAAATAAAATTACAATATGGTAATTACGTAATTTGAATTCGATTTTTCATAAACACAAACCTTATATATTATGCTATTCAAGATTTTAAGCAATAAGTTTTAATTGGTAAATAATTTCCAATTTTTTAAAAATCTAAAGATTTAATCTCCTTATTTCCAAAAATAGAAGTTTTGCAGGAAATTTTGTTTTATTTTATTTTTCTGTTATTGTATCAAACTTCAAAATTAAATATTTCTTCATGATCCATAAATAAATTTAAGTGTTAAGAGACGAGAAAAATTATTTCTTAAAACAAGCAAGCTATTTCAATTTTGACCAATGACATTAAAACATTTTATTCTTTTTGCAGAGTAAGAAAATAAATTCTTTATAATGAACTAATGTTACATTATAATAAAACTGATTTATAATGCATGTAAGCAAGAAAATTTTTAATATTTTAGTTTTGCGTTTATTAACTCTGCTTTTCATATATTGTTCAAATAAAACTAAACAACAGATCAGTTGAAGTAGTATTTAATGATGAAAATAATTATGAGAGAAAATATTGGAAACATTACCGTGAATTTATGATAGAACTCAGCATCGTTATCTGCCCCTGCTAGTGAATGACCAAACGTCAAAACTGACATGAAATAGAACGAGTTTTTTTTCTACTTTGATTTTTGAAAGAAAAAAGAAACACGCGACTGCTAAACAAAACAAAAGATAATTTAGCAAAAGAAATAAACCAAAGATCCATATCAGACAAATACGATTTAATGCTCCATAGAATTCTTATTTCAATAAAATATTCATAAACAAATATAGATTACAGCACCAAATCTAGCTTCATTTTTTACGAATTTTAATATATTATGTGTAAACACAGGCATATGATTGTCTTATAAAAAATGTTGTTTTGTATTAATGCAAAAAATAAGTATTAATCTTTCATACCTCAATCTTAAATTATTGTGTATGCTTAATCTATTATTCAAATCCACAATTAAGTTTTCAGCTAATGTGTATCATTTTTTGAAGAACAGGATAATCGTTTATTCACAATAATAATCATTTGTCATTGTGTTCTGGTTTGCTGGTTATATGCAAAAAGAGAAATCAGAGAAATACTGTCAGAGAAATACTTTGCTATTAAATTGTAAATATTGTAATATTGTTCAACACATTCTACATCCGATGTTTTCTTTTTCATGATTATTCCAACTTTAGGATTTCATTGAAACAGGTTTTTTCCTTGTTAGTAAGATTTATTTCATTTTGAATTTTGATATTACGTTATAAATTGTTTTCTTCAGTTTAGAAAGATTGAAGTTTAAAATGCAAATTTCAGCTTTCAATAAAAAGTGTTCTTCACTTTTACACGTTGATTTTTGAAATTATTCTACTATCACATTCTTGACTCTCTCAGAAAAAACTTTATACTCTAAGGTTGATGAATAGATTAATTATCAATTTAAATAAAAAAGAGCTTATAAATTTTACTTTTCGTCGTACATAGTGATGTTATGTAATATGTATATTAAGGACATTAAAAAACTCCTAACAGAATAATATCATACTTATACAGCATAGAAATCAGTTTTACTGATAAAGAATACAAAATTATAATAAAGACAAAAATTAGATTCAAAAAAGAATATATATACACCTGTTAAAAGAGCCGAACACCTTTCTTATTAGAATAAATTATAAGAAATTGAATTAAAACTTATCTAGAATTTTATCTCTCTCAGAAAGCAGAAATAAACAAGAAAGCATAATTTTTTGTGTTCCTTGTGGTTGGGTTCAGAATAATTTGAATGCAGCACGCAAATTGCAAAGCAATTTATTACATTAAAAATTGCCTCAGAAGAGATTACTTGTAAGTTTCGAGTAAGCTGAATTTGAATTCACTTCAAGAGGAATTATGCTGCTTCCTAATATGATTTGCATCTGTTATTTGATGGTGGAACTAGTTCAAATCTCGTGTCGTTAGGTAGAGATAGAGAACTTTTATTTTGATTAAAATCTCTTGGGACCCGAGTATTTTCGATGAGTGTTTAATGAATTAAAGCTATATTTTTTTAACTTACAATAGAATTTTTTCGAACATCATAAATAAAATACAAAAATACAATTTTAAAAAAGATATGAATTTTGGCAGGCCTATAGATCTACCATCTTAATATATTAAAACCAAGTATTGTTCATTAATTTAATGTTCTTTTGTATTAGTTATAAAAGAAAATCTACGAGAAAAATGTTTCATAAAAAAAATAAACACTTTTCCAATTATGTTGCATTAATTTATATGCAAAGTCAAATTACTTTGAGTCAATTTATATGGAAATTAAATGACAGATACCTGGCTGTGAGTTACTCATGCAAAATAAATATATCAGAAAAGATGAACTTAAAATTTTAAGTAGACCAAAACGCAAGCTGACATTTTTGAAAAAATCATAAACGCTTTTTTTTATGCAATGCTTCGCAATTTACCTGAAAATGAAGTGATTCTTGCTAATTGTGGTTTATTTGATTTTCTGTTTCAATAAATATAAATTACATCTTATTTTCTTTTAAATAATTTGGAATAAAATAGAGGTGGAAATAGTGATAAGATATGGGATACAATTATATGCCAGGATTGTTTGACTTGAAACCCGCATTGATTTTTAAATGCAAGAAATATATTTAAATTACTGAAATATATTTCTTAGTTATTAAATCAAACTATTTTTCACTTTTATGACTAGAAATTCATTATTTATCATGAAAGCGGAATAACATAAATTTTGATTTTTTTTCGAAGCATGATAAGAATGTGAAAGTTAACAAATTTCGAAATTATATTTTAAATTATGATAAATTTTTATTCTTTGCATTAAATGGTATATAAATGAAGAATTAGTTTAACCACCTTGATTAACTAGAAAACAAAATTTATTTTAATCTCGATCACCTTTTACATAAAAGTCTAGTTAGTAACTTATTTTTATTTTCAAGAAGTTTGGAACATTGCAATTATCAGTGGAGAAGCACTTCAAAGGCGACGTTAAATAGAAGAACATAATTACCATAATTTTCGTAATGAGCATTAAAATAAGGAAACGTCTTTTTAATTTGCTTTTCTGTAGGATCTGTTTTCGATTCTGTCCATTTTAATAAAGTTATGATTTCTACAGAAATCAGCTGAAGATCAGTATTATCTAATTTAATTAAAGTTCAAAAAAATAAAAAAATCTGTTTTCTCTCCAGATAATATTCTTACACAAAAATGTTATCACTGATGAATAATTCTTTAGATAAATATTACAAAAATTAATTAAGCAAGTTTATTACGAAATGGAACGAATTATGTATGTTTTATTTTCGTTATAACCTTCACAGTAATAAATGAGCTAAATATTTTGAAACTACGGCAAATACGTGTTGTTCCAACTGATGTAGTTTAAATAAACAGATATATATGTAACGCGCTAATCAGGATAACAATTATAAAGCCATGTATTAAAACTATTTATATTAGGAAAATATAGCATAATTTTTCTTGAAATTACATTTTAAATTAAAGAATAATATTGTTGCAATATTAATTTATAATCATGTAATAAACCTTTAAATTTAATTATTTCTTACTTATTTCTAAATTAAGTTTCCTTTCTCATTATCGAAAAAGGATTTTATTTCTCAGATATACGACTTTTTTAATTTTACGTTAATTTAAATGTCAGTTGAAAATTTGTAAATATTGAGGGGTATCCAGTATCTAACATCATATAGTATTACTCATTTCTTATAATTACTATACATTAATGTGTTTCTTATGTTAAAGAGAATCAGCGCTATACAGAGAAAAAAATAATATTTTTTATTATAATCGACTGAATTCAATATATTTCTAATAACTTACTATCTAATTCCAATGGAGCTGCATTAAAATGAAATTTAATTAACGTGAACAAACTAATATGTTGTCCAAAACACATTCCTTTAGGAAATTTTTGTAAGAATTACATACATTAAAAACACAATAAAAAAAGGAATTTGGAGCCTCACTAGTATACTTGCACCATGGAATTAATATTTTTTTACGATCCATCTCATCCAAATCTGCTTCGATAATGCATAGATGGCAATAACAATTCAAATGAGTAATAAGTGTTTATAATAATATATGCCAAAATAATTTATGTCCACATTAACATTCTCTTGTGAGTCTACTACAACTGGCTGGCTATTTATGGAGTACCTACTGTACAGAAGTGCATTAAGTGCAAAAGAATTAATGCAAGTAAGATAGAATTGATACCTATAACTGTATTTACAGAAAGTAAAAGATGAAAGCACGTTCCGTACAGTTAGGATAGATTTAGCTGGCCCATTGCATCCAAAAAAAGATAAGAAAACTTGGGTATTTTTTTTCACTTCCAGACTATCGATCTGTGCATTTGGAGTTTGGTAGCTTCGTTATCAACAGACGCTTTCTTCTAATCATTAGATAATTTATAGTGAAAAAAAGGACGACAATTATTATGTATACTGACTACGGATCTAATTTACTTGCAGCTAGCAAAACATTCTCAGCAATTGTTACAAGTTACCATTGTTGCAGCTGTTCAAAGAATCAGCTGGAAATTTAACACTCCTAAAGCCACCTGGTGGAGTAGTTGGTTGGAGCTGTTAATCCAATTAGTAAAAAGCATTTTAAGATTTTAAGAAAAGTACTTGGCAAACGCAGGATTAATGATCGTACTTTGTGAAAAGGAAACTAATTGCTAATTCCAGTTCCCTAAATATCTGACTGGGTATCCGGATGGTTTTCCACTATTAAGACTGTTTATGTCCTTCAAAGATATCGAATTATTAGATGTAAGATATAAGGACACATTTGGTGCCTATGATTTAGTAAAAGTGCCAACTATGTGCAAACCATCTTCAATAGCGTTTTTGTGCAGAATATCTTGATCAATTAAGATAGCGGATCTTTCATCACAGCAAGGTTAAACCACTTTCTTTTGGAGATACTGTTCAGAGAAAAATTATAAGAAATGGATATTTTGATCATTAGTTATAATTATAGAGATGATTCCTGATAAAGACTATCGTTCCAGAGTTGTTAAAGGGAAGATTCAATCCAGCGAGTTTATAAGACCTATACGTAAACGGTACCCACTTGAGGTCTCAAGAGGTGCTATTTCAAATACTTTCGATTCAGTGTTGTGAACTAGAAATTTTTGAACAATAACTGCTCCAGAACAATTTACTTATAAAATTATTTGCCTTAATTTTTTAGGTTTATTTTTACTACTTGAATATCGTTGTGTTTCTTTTTATTAGTAGTACTATTATTTTTATGTGTAATAAGTTTTCTGTTTAACATAAGATCTGTTTGTTTAAACTTAAGTTTCTCTATCTCAAAATTTATGCATGTAATTTGCAATCACATGCTTGCCCTACGCATAAATTAGGAATGTTGTCTCATGTTGAGTTTATCTGAGGTAAAATGCAAGGAGGGAGATTGTCAGAAATTGTAAATTATTTTGTATTTAGAGGACAGCCCATGGCATAGACGAGATTATTTCTCTAAAGTTATAAAGGCATATGATAAAAATGACGTTTTTAATTTTTATTTATTTATTTGTAGAAGCTCTCAGTAGGCGGTTAGAAAAGTTGAAAGTTCCATGAAAGAAATCATGTTGATTCATCAATAAAAAAATTATTTTTGTAAAAGTTTGTCTTCCTTTTTTATGGACCGATCGACATCATAATCTTAATTAGTATATGTAACGCGTGCATGGTTTTAAAATTAACTCACCCTAATTCTCATCGGAATTAAAATGTAAAAATATACTGAACTATGGTTGCTGCTTCATTAAATATATGAAGATATTTTATGCATCAATGAAGAAATTATATAGAAAAATATATTAATAATATAGGATTATCCAGAAATTAAAAAATAATTTAAATTTAAATCCAGAAAGTAAAAAATAAATTTCTTTTTTCTCATATTAGTCGACCTGTGGCGACCTTTCAAGCAAATAACTCTTATTTTTTAAAGAATAAATAAATGAATACAAATAAAAACGAAATACTACAAACTCAAAAGGAAAAGAGAGAAGACCAACGAAAAAAACAACTTTACAAAAATATTGCATGTGGAGCTGGAAGGATTTAATTTACTCAGGTTTATTTGTTCAAAATGCAATTTTCTCAAAATAGTAATGTTTCTATTTTTTTAACAAACTGTTGAGTGAATTTGTTAAAATTTGCTTAAGCATACAGTGTCATATTAATTAAATTGAAATGAACATTTCTTTTTCATAATCATGAAAAAATTTAATTTATACAAACTTTATCACAATTTTTAAACTTTAAATGTCTTTTAGATAGTACAAGCACACGCACACGCACACACACACACACACACATATATATATATATATATATATATATATATATATAAATAATAAGATAATTTGAATAAATGAACAATATATATTTTGTATACAAGCATTTGTCAAGATGAGTAACATTTTTAACAAGATAATCTCATCAATTTGTGAAGATATCTGAGAAATATACATATTATATAAGAAAAGGTGTATCGACAACAGCCGCTTTTAATAATATTATTAAAAAAAGAGTTGAATAACTTTTAAAAGTTTTAGTAAAAACAATACAAGAAGTGAAGCGTAACCGTTTTCTTCCACAGCAGACACAATTCATCTAAAGACGACGTACTAAATGATTGAGTGGTATTTAGATACGATTATTGAATCTGTATTAAAATAAGTGAGAATAATAGGAATTTTTTAAAGTGGATCACTTGATGAGATGTTAAAGTCAAACAAAAAGAAGTCTTAAGATAAGATAATCTCTATAAGTAGCAAAATTTACGGCTCAAGAATCTATTAAATAGTTAGCGATGATCATTAATACTTCAATGAATATCTACAATATATAATACACCTTGTTAGCATTTCTATGGCCTATTCCTGATTTTTGTTTGCAAACCATATATCTATATTATTGGTTAAATATACTGTAAAACAATATATATATATTATTTTTGTTGATGAATTTTATATGTCGATGATCAGGTTATAATATTTGGATGACAAGCCTTTAAACATAATATATATAATAATATTTTGAAAAAATTACTCAGTGATAATGCAAGTAGAGTTGAAGTAATTTTACATTTATATTAATTCCCTTTTATATGGTTCTTTTAAATAGAAACTTATTAATCTTTAAAAATGTTTCTTATTATCTTTGCATAATGTTATAACAATAAAAACTATATTAAGTGAAATAAATAATGTATTGAATTGGGTGAGATTAATAAAAGATTGTTCTTCAATGTCTTCATTGCTAAAGAAGTGTTACAAAAACCTCAGCAATAACCATGAAATTTTAAGAGTTTGCTTTGAATTCTAATGAAATGAAAATTTTTAAAGTATTTTTTAAAGATATTCTAAAAAGAATATAAAGGGTTACATTTCGGAAGTTTTTACACATCCAATTTCTTTCTATAGAGTAGCAACTTTTTGAAAGTCATCAGACTTTTATAGTTTAAAAGCTTCTCTATAAGTTATTTTAAGCACATTTGTTTTCTGAAAGTTTTAAATGCCAGCAGAGTTTTGATGATACGTTAGTCAAAAGAGGACAACCTTCTTTTAACTAACCAACCTTCCTTTCCATGATACATTGTTTCTTATTCGAATAAAGGAAGGCAAATTTCTTTGCAGAGAAATGAATTAAGCTGATTCTGATAAATAAACATAAAAAGATGGGTAAAAAATTAGTTTAGATATAGCTCCTGGTAAAGAGAAGAATGAAGTTATAAAGTGAAATAAATTGGATATTCTATCTCTTGATGAATAAGAACAAGGTCCTATTCGTTTTCCCTTTTATAACATTTAGAGTATGACTTCACTTCACTTAACATCACTCCATACCTTTGCATGTAAGGCTATATAGTATCGTACCAGTTAAAAAAAGGAGGGTATTAAAAATAATATATAAATATAAAATTCAAAAACCCCTCTTAATTACAGAATGAATGAAGCACGCTAATCCTCAGAACAGATAATCAGTATGGTTCCATATTATACAATTAACATAGGTTTAAGTGAAGCCAAAAGTAAACAATGGTTATAGACATGATATACCAACGTAGACATGGTATACAAACTATGAAAGAATTGAATATGTGGAGTATAAAATAACAAAATGTTAAGTGAGCACAGATAATTCAGTTGATATTTGAACAGTAAGACTTCTTTAAATGATTGAATGTTCTTTTTTCTACATGTATAAAAATATACATTTGTGTGTCTCTATATATGTATGGTATTCCAATGTAACTTAAAAACTATAACACTGAGCGTTGTAATTGCGTTCTTTTATCAATCCTTAACCTTTCGCCTAACCAAAAAATTAGAAACATATTCAATTTTTTTTTTATTAAAAAAACTATTTTCTGCCAATTTAATGTAAATAATATTCAGAATCTGAAATATAATTGACATCTTCATCGCTGTCGTAACTAACAATTTTTTGGTACACGTCCGAAAGCTCAGCCAACAGATTTGCCATGTCATCATCTATTAGAGGCGTATTAGATTGCGTTTTTTATTGTGAAGGACCTATGAATTTTTTTCCCGCTTTTTAAGAGCTAAGATAAAGCTTATTTTGTTAATTCGTATATACTATTCAAAATATAAAATATATTATTTATGAGAAAACTGTTGCACGTATTTAAAATAATGATAAAAATGATATTTTCAACTAAAAATATGAGTGTAGCAATTCTTGGCCCAGTGGTAGAGTGTAAGGATTTTCAGTTTGAATCCGTTGCTGGTTTTTATTGCAAATCATTTCTTTTGGAAACGAAAAAACACTGTGTAGATTTAAAAAGTCTGTGTAAGTGTCTCGCATCGACCGTCAGATTGCCAGGTGGGAGTTTCAAGGTTCTACAATATTTATCCCTAAAACTCCACCATCAAGATAATATCCTCCCTTTAATAACCATCGGTGAACTGTTTTCGTAGCATACGTAAGTTTAACACAACAACAAAATATTAAAAATATATAAATATACACTGAAGTGACAAAAGTCATGGGATACCTCTTAATATCGTGTCGGGCCTCCTTTCGCCCGGCGAAGTGCAGCAACTCGACGTGGCATGGACTCAACAAGTCGTTGGAAGTCTTCTGCAGGAATATTGAGCCATGCTGTCTCGATAGACGTCCATAATTGTGAAAGCGTTGATGGTGCAGGATTTTGGGCACGAACAGACCTCTCGATGATGTCCCATAAATGCTCGATGGGATTCATGTCGGGAGATCTAGGTGGCCAGATCATTCGTTGGAATTGTCCAGAATGTTCTTCAAACCAATCGCGAACAGTTGTGGCCCGGTGACATGGCGCATTGTCATCCATAAAAATCCCATCGTTGTTTGGGTACATGAAGTCCATGAATGGCTGCAAGTGATCTCCAAGTAGCTGAACATAAGCATTTCCAGTCAATGTTCGGTCCAGTCGCACCAGAGGACCAAGTCCATGCCATGAAAAAACAGCCCACACCATTACGGAGCCACCACCAGCTTGAACAGTGCCTTGCTGACAGTTTGGGTCCATGGCTTCGTGGGGTCTGCGCCACACTCGAACCCTACCATCAGCTCTTACCAACTGAAATCGTGACTCATCGGACCAGGCCACGGTTTTCCATTCATCTAGGGACCAACCGATATGCTCACGTGCCCACGAGAGTCGCTGCAAGCGATGTCGTTCTGTCATTAAAGGCACTCGAGTCGGTCTTCTGCTGGAATAGCCCAAGAAAGCCAAATTTCTCCGCACAGTTCTAACAGACAAGTCCCTTGTACGTCCCACATTGATTTCTGCGGTTATTTGACGCAGTGTTGCTTGTCTGTTAGAATTTACGACTCTTTGCAGACGTCGCCGGTCTCGGTCGTTAAGTGCAGGCGGTCGACCACTGCGCTGTCCATGGTGGGATGTTATGCCTGAAATTTCATACTCTCGGCACACTCTTGACACAGTGGATCTGGGAATGTTGAATTCCCTAACGATTTCCGAAATGGCATGACCCATGCGTCTAGCTCCAACTAACATTCCGCGTTCAAAGTCTGTTAATTCCTCTCGTGCGGTCATCATCACGTCAAAACCTCTTCACATGAATAACTTGAACAGAAATGAAAGCTCTGCGAAAGCACTGCGCATTTATACCTGTTCTACGTGATGCTACTGCCATCTGAAAATTTGCATATTGCTATCCCATGACTTTTGTCACTTCAGTGTATGAATGTATGTTAATCACTGCATTAAAGGAAGATAAAATATAAACTGAAGAAGAAACTATAAGTAGTTACTATAAATAAATATACGATAGTTAAAATGCTAGAATTATGTAGATATAACTTTGATTCTAGTCTTGATTTTTTTCTCTTTCTTCTCTTAATCTTTTTTTAATTCTAGTTATTAGATTCTAGTTTTCTCCATTCTACTCTTCTTAATGTCTAAATATAAGTTATAACTTAACAAGTGACCGCCTGCTAAAGCACACATGTAAAATTCTAAAGTATTCATATTCGAATCAAATTGTGGAGTCCTTTTCAGTCCCAGCTTCCAGAAAGGAGGAGGCTCGATGATGACTGTGAAAACTTGTGTAAAACGTCGCACATCCATATTGTAGCAGTCTATTGGAAGCGCTTTGGGATTTAAGTAAGCAAATGAGAGGCAGTTACAAATAGAAGACACACATAAAGCAATACCATCCTCTTATTACCAACCAATCATAATTATATAAGATGAACACGAAGCTACTCATGTTCAAAAACTACAACAAAAAAAACTTGAATTGTATCTAGAGATCAAAGAAAGGCATGAAAAATTCTTACCTATAAGGATTTATATATCAAAGAACGTTTCTAATGTTTTTATCTGATAACCAATCGATAAAACAAATATAAATTTAGCGTGTACACCCCATCAAAAATCGGTAATTAGTCATTTTAAGCTTTACCTATAGATAGTAAAATATAATATGAATTGTTATAAATTAAAGTAATATAATAAATTATATAATATTGTGGTTTTAAAATATAGATTTCGAAAAGAATCATAAGGATTTTATACAAGTTAGTCGGCTTCAATGCTTAACAGAACAATAGAAGATTGTTGACGAAACAAATCAATTAATTGTTGTTTTCTGAAAAAGGATCTTACGTCTTTGGTGCGTTCATTAGCGCTTAAGCACCTTGTGATTTTCGCACTGCGGCTTAAATATAAACAAACATTGACTCAGTTAAGTCTTTGCATACATTGTCTGATTGAAAGTCACGTGATTAGTTGAATTCCATCCCGCATTTCGTGTGTTGTATATTTTTATAAACATCGAAAGTATACCAAGCGAGATAATCTGTCACCAAAAGTTTAGAAATTGTCTTAAATTAATTCAATTAGACATTTTTTCAATGAAAGTTAGTATATTTTATTTTTTTTCTATATTGGCATACAAATTATTAAAAAAGAGATTTAACCCATCATATATTATACAAAAAAAATCTACATTCATATTATTTAAACGGGCAGTGTAACATCTTGAAGAAAATTGAATTAAAATGATGAAATCTTGAAGGACTAAAAAGGACAAAGTTATATATATATATATGAAATGTCATAAAAAACAAAAATAATATTCTTAAAAAAGTGCCCTTAACCAATATTTCAAGAAATCTTTAGCTCTTCAATTCAAATTATCATTATTCATGAACAAAGGTAAGAATTAAAAGAATTGAAATCTTCTTAATACGAAGTTTTTGATGATTTTATTTGTGCAGTTATTATTTTTCTTTTTATTGATTATCAATGTCTCTCAACAAAAGGCAAATTACAATAATTTAAAGATTGCTTGAGAATGATAAAATTAATCGCATCTGTAAACAAACACGTTAAACTGTACTTTTTCATATGATCGTTGTAAGACTTCTAATAACTGTTTGTTTTAACTATGCTTAGCAATATTTATTAAAAATTAAAGCTTAAGTATTTTATTTAATGGAATTGTAGAAAACAATGTGCTGGTCTCAAAATATAACGTTCGATCAAAAATTGAACAATAGATTTCATTGTTATAAAAATTACTTATTTCCAACACAATAGCATTGTATTTATGCTGAACTTGAAAGTGTTATAAATTTACTCAGCAATATTTTCTAGATAAAGAAATTAAAATAATATTTTGAAATTAGCTTTGAATATTTAATTTTGCAGTTGTATTTTGATAAAAAATGTAACATGTAAAAGATATGAAGTTTAAAAAATTATCTACTCATTCATCTGCATGGTATTTTTAATACTGTTTTTAATTAAAAGAGAATTTGAATGAAATACTTTTATTCTTTATTTCCATAGCCACATAAATCAAATTCTTTACATTTCTTTAAATTGACTTTATCTCAGAAATTCCTTTTGAGATCCTGTACAGACTGTTGATTTCAGAGAAATAATTGTTAGCTAGAATATATACATATTTAATTCTGCTTCCTCTTCATTTAAATCTTGAGGTTCCAAACATTTTATTGGAATGTTCTAGGATTATTTTGTGTACTTTAATTAATGCATTTGGTAGCAGCATGAAATATAGTGATTTTTTATTTCATTGGTGGAATTTTGGTTTATTTTTTATTATTATTCTACAAAAGCAAATGCTTTTTCTTCAAGCTGATAGCAACATTTTGCATTCTTAATTTGTTTCCTTTAAAGATTAAATAAAAATCTACCTTTTCTTGTGGATTTAATTTTTACTGAATTCATATAAATCTTTTTATGTAGTACATATTTTATGTACTTATTATTGCCTTTGAGTTTCTAGTTGATCGTGTACCTTTGAGGATTTTTTAATCAAAACCTTTTTTGTCATATTATTTTAATGTTAAAATATTAAACAAATTTACAAATATTGTTAATAAACCCATATTTAAAATTATTAAACTTTTAATTATAAAAAACTTGTTTAATAAAATTTAAAACAAATAATTTTTTTCATAAATTTTTATTTTTAATTAATCTATTAAAACAACATATAGAGTTAAACATAATTTTATTTGGCCGGAAAATTTAAGTTCTAAAGGTTTTTATTGCTTGAAATTAATTATTTATTAAACATATATTTACATTTTGACTATGAAATATATACTATATATTTAAAAAGGAAATCAATAACAATGCAATTCTAATGTCATTTGTATCAATACATTAACTTTTTCTATGGATTGTTACATCGATATCAATAATAGGCGAGAAATAATAAAAATCCTCAAGCATTTTTTGAAAAATAAACATTTGTTAAAAAGGTATTTCGGAATAGAATCGAATGTAAGTGTATTTAAAAAAAATGAGTACAGAGAATCACAAATAATGTTTCTGGTATTATTCCAATATTATGAGCAATGAAAAAATTTGCTCTATAATGTAGGTTAATAGGTAATGTATCAACTAACGTACAGAAAGACATTTAATGTAGATATTACTTTCAAAAAAGAGAAGACTCAATGGAAATTAGCAAAACGTGTATGAAAGTCACGTCATTGCTTTCTGAAAGAGAAGACTCTTTTTCTAAAACTGTTAAAAGTTATATAGGATGCTGGTGGAGCTATCCAATACCACAAACAAATGGGATCGTTGCCCAAGAAAAATTCTCCTGAAGACCATCCCCTTTATCACCAGCATAGTCAGTGGGCTGATTTTAATATTGACGCCCTACCAATGTATACCAATTAAAAATATTGACTAATGTTTATTATTATAATTTTAATAACCAAATACTTAATTATTTTGTATGCAGAAAAATATTTGTTAATATGTATAAAATCGTCTCAATATAAATATCGCTAAATTGTAAATACGAAAAATATTTTTTAACTTTTATTTTCAGATTATTATAATTTCAAGTAAAACAAATCCTTCTTAAGAAATCATTTATGGAAAAAAAAATGAACGATATATAAAATCTCCTGTAGGATCTATCCATAATCCTAAAACTTTTTATATAATTAAATAAATATGTTATGATGCAATAATATATTTCTGCAGTCAAAAGAAATGAATAAAAAAGCAGTTTTCATCTGAATGAATTTACTTTCAATATTTAATTAATATTCTATTATTCAAATTAATATTTAATTAATATTCTTTTATTTGTTTCGTAACTTTTACTATGAAATAATAAAAAAATATTTTTAGTTTGAATAATTAGGATCACTTTATTTTACTCCATTTTATAACGATATGTATATTTAAATAGATAATTTAAATCTCTGAAAAAAAATTGCTGTATTGGAATTTGCAGAGTTTTCCATTATTCACTTGCAAGCTACAAACATATTTTTGACTCAAACAAATCTAGGGTTGAAAAATAGATTTTTTTTCTTTCAAAGGTTTCGCTTTTCATGAAATCTGTCATCTTTGACAAGCGTATAATATCCTCTTCAAACATCATACTTGACACGCAATCCAAAAATGCAAATACTGTAAGAAAGATGACAAATTCTTCATAAAATATGAGCCCCAGATGACAAACTTATTTCAAAACTGCTGGGGTTTTTTTAGAAAAAAAGGTGATTTTCTTCAGTAAGCTGAAAATGTCAAATTTAAATTCCAAAAGAAATAAGCATACCTAAATTTATTTATCGAATATTTTCAGGTTTATTGTGCTTTTTGAATAACTTTGTAACAACGATTCAATATAGATATATATCCATCCAACCATTTAGTATAGAAACTTCTTTAAAGTTAAAGCAGAATAATCGATTTTTATTAAACGATTATTTCTATTGAGTTTTTAATAAAAGAAACAAAACTTTATTTTTAGTTTTTAGCAACTTTTTAAATCGTATTTTAATTTCTCATAAAAGGATCAGTAGATAACACAGAAGATTCTATACCTAAAAAAGCATTCCAAGATCTATAACTTACAGAATGTCTCACATTAAGTTCTTTTGAAACTTAGGATTAATTCTGGTCCATTTATTTTCGCCCAATGTCTCAGTATTATGATTCTTCAAAGAAATGTTACCGAGTGATCATAATGAAAACATGCTTATCTCGAAATTTCACTGCTCATTTTCTATTTGCAGTAATAACAGGTGCTTTCCAAGCTTGTTTTAAAACACTTTAAAGGCAATATGTTCTCTGACTTGCATATCATATTCTAATGCAGCCTTTTTTTAGGTACACAGCAGAATTGTTATGAAAGATATTTCATTTCAGCGTGTAAGGCTGGGCATTTCATATGGAACACGGAAACATTGTTTTATTTTTATATACATGTAAATAAATGAATATACTTGAAAAAACCCCATCGACTGAATTTAACTTTCTTCTGAAAGAAAAAAAAATATCGCCTTTCTAAATCTAGCAATTTCCTTTTATACTACTTAAAACGGACAGTTTCAACATAAATTCAATAAAGAACCCACCTGAAATTTTATAAGATCTTAAATATTATATTTGTTATGTATAAGTCTTTGCTGGAAATAGAAAATCATGTTATTCACCCTTAAAGGTAGGATATTATGAAATCATTTGAATCATACCAATTCTATTAATAGTAATCTTTTCTTTTATATCTGAGATTCCCTGTAGTTGATAAAGATAGCATAATTTCCGTAAGATTTCAATATTTTCAGTGAATGAATAAGCTTAAATAAATGCCCTTTTTATCATTGAATGCAGCGGATGAGCTCAGTTGTAATCCACTAATGATGCTCATTGCAGCCTCGGTTTCAGAAACGAGGAGACTCGATGTGACAATGTATTAAAGGTCTCGAACTGATGGTAATCTTCTTGGTGCGATTTTTCTCTCATACGATACATAAATATGGGGCAATTATCCCTAATGGTCATCCCTTATCTGTGGATTCAAGCATATTTAAAAAATATAAATAACAATATAACAGGGACACTATTTAGATTATTCTATTTAGAACAATATAGCAAGGACCAATTAGAGATGTCTGGCATGCTTTTGCATCAACCAAGAATTTTTACGATATGTGCATTGCATATCGTATCGACGATATGTAAATATTTCTCACATCAACGATCTATACAAGCGTGTCACATCGACGATATATATATATATATATATATTATTATTTTTATTTCCAATGGCAGGCTCCAATAAAAAGAAAAAGAACACAAGGAACATGAAAACAACAACGAGAATCGAAAGAAATCACATAGTGACATGCTTAGCCCATGAGGCCCTCCCAGTAACGACCCTACACAGTAGAGGAAACAAGTATATATATATATATTGCCCGATATGTACATGCATCTCGCATAGACGATATTTGAACATACGTCTTGCATTGGCGCATGTAATCACGACATTAATACGAGTCCATCAACGGTCTGAATATGGTAGTTTGACTAATGGCGAAGATCTGGAATACAACGAATGACATTATTTTATATTAATGTTTTATTTTAAATCGCCCTTTGGTGTAACTCGAAATTTAACAATTGTAAGTTCTTTTTTAGAACTTCCGCTGCTGAGGTGTCTTACGAACTGTCTATACTACCATACTGTAATATAGCTGATGTGTGGTTGCTTCTGCATTGTATCAGTTTTGATGATATTTCACTTCCTTAAAATCCGCTTTCAGTAGATCTGTAGATAATACACCAAAAGTGAAAATTCTCATAATTTTGAACATATGATGCCGATTCTCTTTTTAAAAGGGAATGCGACAAATTCAATTCGATAAACATATTTTATTTGTATTGAAAAAAATATATGATTCGAATTTTTACATTATACAATCATTTTGTTATTTATTATTCCATTTCTATTTGTAAAAATTGTTTTTTATTATATTTTTTAATTCATATTAAATGGATGCAAGGTTCCTTGAATTGAATGGAAGTTTATTGTTTTTTCAATTTTTTTAATATAGAAATAGAAATGATCATTTTCAAATGGTTTTTATCACTGTGACAAACTACTATTATTTATCTTTGTGAGCTTTGCAATAGTCAAAATAAAATAACAGGAAATCAGTTATTTAAGAAAAAATAAACGGATAAATTGTATTTAAATCAAATATAAAAATTAGTATTGCCAAAAAAACTGAAATTGAATGGGACAAGGCACACTTTAACTAATGTTTCAATTGTTAATTACTCAGATTTCACAGCGATTTTTCTGTCACTTTATAGTTGTCCTTATCATAAAAAAATCTGAGCTTCCTTTCCGTACGGAATGTCCTCAAACGTCTAGTACTTTTTTTCGCTTTGATCTTTCACAATAATTTTTCTGTCACTTTATAATTGTCCTCATTATAAAAAAGCCTGAGTTTCTTTCTGTGTTGAGTGGTTTCAATTTAATGGCCATTTTTTTAGCTTACATCTTTCACAATGATTTTTCAGTCACATTATTACCCTTATCATAAAAAAAAAAATTGAGTTTCCCCCTTCTGTACTAAATGGCTTCAAACTACCAGTGATATTTCTGTCACATTATAATTGTCCTTATCATGAAAAATACTTTCATTTCTGTGCTGTACAATAAAGGGATAAAAAATATGTAATTATTTTCATTAATTAAAATCAAGGCGGTTGCTTTAATTAATGACAAGTAGTACCAGGTTTATCTGAATACCTAGGAACTATATAGACAAAAAGCTAATTTCTGGACAGCGCATGTTTATAACGCATTTTTTAGATTATTAAAAATTCAAATTGCGACATTATTTAAAAATTTTTGTTTAAGTAACTTATTCATCTTCAAATTAATAAAATGAAATGCATTTAAAAAACATTATTGACAAAATATCAAAATTTTCTTACCCTTGCTAAAAAGAGAACTGTACTTCTGATTAAAACAAAATCCATTATGTAGAAAGTAACACACAAATATTAGTTCATTAAGGTGGAAGATAAAGGTTAGAGAAACTGTAGAAAATGAAGTCAAATTACATTTTAATGAAGGATTTTAATTGAAATTTACAATGCTGAGTAATAAGAATTTCAAAATGGGAACTTAAGAAATGAGAACGATGCTAATCAGTGAATTCTTTGCATTATCAAATGAGCTTAATTTACCATTTTGCTTAATGGGTCGAAACAGAAATGCTTGCTTTATCAATGCAAAATCAACTCATTAATCCCGCAGATGTATGCATTATATATATCTTGTGAGATTTGAACATAACAAAAGCCACTAAATGCCACCATTCATTTAGCTTGTATTTCATACCCTTATTTGACATTTCTTAAAATAATTAAAGTTTTATTGTTTTTAATGTATTATAAAAACGCTTTTTCAATAAGAAAAGCTAATTTAATACATTTTATAAAAATAAAATAATTAAATCCTATTATACACTCATGTCCATAAATTAAGGATAATTCAGAATCACACAGAAATTGAACTCTAAAATAAAAATTTCACCTGTAGAATTATCACACACATCTTGAAGAAGAATATGCAAATTACAGGAAACCACCAGATGGCGCGGATAGTACGTCACAATGACGAGAGACATGTAAAAAGGGGTATATAGGAATGGTGGCAAAGAAGTAAAATTGTTCAAAAGCGCTTTAAAAGCCTTTCAGTGCAATAACCGCATAGTTATGGAACAAAGGAAAATTTGATGATTTTTTACGTGGTAGAATTATCGGACGACTGGAATGTGGACGTAAACTTGGAAGTATCCGAGGAACTTGAATTAGAATGTCATCTCCAGGCTTTGGCAGCGATTCCAAGATGATGGTAATGTGAGTAGATGTTACAGCAAAGGTCACTACAGTTACAACACCGAATTTACCGGTATTTAGCAGTTATTTGTTAAAAAAGAAACAGACGGTTTTAATGTATTATCAAACCTGTTTTCGTCAGCTCTCTTCAGCTACCGGTACGACAGTTTCAAGGCAGACCGCGTACAGAGGCTTAGGCGCATTGGTCTATATGCTCGTAAATTAGATGTGTTCCATTTAAAACTCATTCGCCTGCGATTAACCTGGAGTAAAAAAATGCATTGTGGACACCGCAACAGTGGTCTTGTGTGATGTTTTCCGACGAGTCCAGGTTTAGTTTGCAGTCTAATTTCGCCGGACTTTCATATGGAGAGCGCCAGAAAACCCGTTACCACCAAGAGAACACCATTGAACGACACCGTTACGGTGGTGCAGGATGGCTCGTTTGGGGAGGAATTATTTATTCATAAATTTTGAAACCCTTATTCATTTAAAATCCTTAAAATAATCCTTATTGATAATTTTATAATGATATATTAAAATGTAAGTTAAATATTTTAAATCCAAAGAAATTAAAAATCCAAACTTTAAAAAAACAATATTTCCTTTCATTTGTGATAGTTATCATATTATTAGAAGGATAAAAAAAAATTAATTGCATTTAGAAATGAAAAAGTAACTTTTTAAGACAATATTTCCTTTTATTTTTTTTTTTAAATTCAGTTAATTTTAACGCTTGGTATTTGCTTTGATATTTACTAATGAAATTAAATTATCTTAATCTGAATAACATAATAAAGTTAAATAGATTGTAAAAAATTAAATAAAATTTTTTAAATTGTTAAAAAGAAAGAAATAAAAAAAGATTCACTTTTTAATAGAATTCACTCATAATAAAAAAGTTTCGAAATGCTTTTTTTTACAATTGAAGTAATTTTATTAAATTAGGTTTTTTTTTTATCATTACCCTTTAATAAAAAAAAGCGTAATTTTTTAATTTAAGTAAATAAATGTTATGACTAGACAAGCAAATTAATTCCACATAACTTTATTGGGCTAATCATTTAATTAACTTTGTTTTTTAATCATTAATTACTTGTTTTTTTTATAAAGCGATATTTCAAAATTGAATGTATTTTTTCATGTGAAAATAAAGTGACATTTGTTCATTTAAAAAAATAATCCATAGGATAGAGGCCCCTAATTAAACATCTAATTTAATTTAATACAGCTTTTTCTGGATTTTAAAAAAGAGAGAGAGTGAGAGAAATATATAGATATACATTGACATTTTACGAAGGATATATTTATCATTGCAAAATGTAATGCTACGACAAATATGCAAATCACTGTGGAAATGCTATCGTTTAATGTCAATGAACAGATTTAAAAGAATCTGTTGTTTATGCAAGTAGAAACTGCATAGCGAAATATCAAGATAGCAATGTTTTAGTTGATGTGTGTGTTTTCGGATCTTTTTTTCCTTTTTACGCCACTGCGGGACATATTGCTATCTCCCTCGATGGTGAAGGAGTGACCATATGTATAACCCTAAAGCAATTATTAATTATGCATTACATATTTGAAAGAGCAGTCGTTCTTTCAGATTCTCTAGCAGCCATCCAATCAATTAGCTCTGATGAATACTTATTGACACCTGCGATTTTGCAATGTTAAGAATTGTTGAGAGCTCTCACTTTAAAGGGGAAACTAATCGTTCTTCAGTAGTGCCTGGCCATTGTGGTCTTTGGGGGAAAAGAACAAGCGGACTTCCTTGCACAAAGAAGTGGCAGCTTACTACAACATCCAAATACAGCCATTCCTTGTTGGTGGATTAAACTTTTTTTAAACATTTATTTACATCATATTTCTTGTATGATCTGCAGACTCGTACAGCCCTAAAAAGTTGGTGGAGGGTAAGGTTTTCTCTTATTTCCGCCTTGGCCTGTCTACGGGACACGGTTGCCTAGTCTTCCATCTGCATGGTATAAGCATTTCAACTGGTCTTTTTGCCCACTTTATGACTCTGGAGAAGTAATGGATAGTTAACTATCTGCTCCAATGTGGGACTCTTCGTGGATCTACAGAGGAGTCGAGATATTGGACTTTGGATCACTTTGTAGGCAATGACTCTGGCCTTCTTTTTGTTCTTAGTTCTTGATAATTATATTCTTCTTAGTGTTATTGTTCTATTAACCATTAAGTATTATCATTGATGAATAATTCTTAAGATAAATATTACAAAAATTAATTAAGCGAATGGTGCGAATTATGCATATTTAATATTTGTTAGCGCCTTCAAAGTAATAAATGAGCTAAACATAGCATATCCTATCTGCATAAACTGATCTTATTTGCCCACTTGACTCTGGAGAAGTAATGGACAGTGACTATCTGATCCGACCTGTGCGGTTCTTCGTGGACCTACACAGGATAGAAGGGAGATAATGGGAAGCAGGATCCCTCATTAAGCAATGACTCTGGTCTTCTTTTTGTTCTTAGTTCTTGATAGTTCCATTGTTCTTAGTGCTAGTATTCTATTTAACTATTTGCCCAGCCATTGGAATATTTTAGTTATGAGTATGACATCATTTATCTGAAAAATTACAAAAGTGTGCTCTTTGGTCAGTATAAATGAACCACATTCAATCCCATGTATCATGATAATTGCATGTGGGACAGTCGGTAATTAATGTAGACTGTGGAATGTATTTCTTAGAACAGAAGCTTCTATTAGAAGGCACTATCGATGAAAACTTAGAGTTGTAAGTGTCTCTGTTGATTGCTGCTAAATGTAAGGAAATACAGATTCAGTTTGCCAATCCATCTTAGATTTGTGACGATGACAAGGGAGATTAACTACTGCCCTGAAGGCTTCATGAATGATGGTAAGGAGAGTTGTAAATAAAAGGGTCTACATTATATGTTTCTTTCACACCACGTCAACAAAAAGAAATATTTACTTGGGAAAGCGCGCATATAAATTAGAGTGGAAGATTGTACTTTTTACTGATTAATTTATATTTTGTTTGCAGAGAAGGTCTAGAGAGGCTTATTGCTTCACTTATCCTACCAGCTGAAGAGTCTTAGAATTGTCTTGACAGAGGAACAGTCTTTGCAGCCAAATGAATTTATAAAGACCATATAAAATATCCTGTCTGTTTTATCTAGCCATCAGCGATGATAGTCCTCTGCATTTAAGCTAATCACATGTTGAACTCCAATACTAGGTTTTTTGAGTATTTTTCGGGTCGAAAATAGGCCTATTGTTTTTAACTGGTGCTGAATTTTTAAAGCACATTTTGCTGAATATTTTTGCCAAATTTCGTTAAAATCCCTTTCATAAAAATTTCAAAATCATAAGTTTTTTTATTGTAATAAGCATTTCTTGATAAAGTCACGTTAATACTAGCACTATAGCTGTGTTTCTTAATGAATTTTTATTAATTTTTTCAAGGTTTCTTTTTACTCTGTATCTTTTTTTTTTCTTATTGTTTCTGCACTATTTATCCTTTATCTATTGATTTGCACAAATGCTTCCCGATATTACATCTTATCATTTCAACCAAGTTTGACAACCAAGTATTTTCTTTCAATCTTAATTTGTTTAAAATATTATTATTAAACTAATGAAGTTTTTTATTATTTATCAACTTAATATTTTTAATTTTTTGCTAAATATGTTTATTTATTATCACGTTATTAATAATAATTATATTTTGATATCAGCAGTCATTAATGAAAGGAACAGTTTGTAATTAAGAATTGCTTTCCACATATCCGTGCTCCATTTGGGGTTGTACATACATTTTTAGAATCATAATCTTATCCAGTTAATGACTGGTTAATATAGTTAATATCTTTTATACTTAAGAGCTGCATCTTTCTATCAAGCCATCATTTTATCCTAACCAATATAATTACGTTAAGTAATTTTAACTACATAGAGAACTAAACGAACTGGAATTTTATAAGTTTAGACATTAGTTAGATGGTGTTTAAGTTGATGAATTTCATATTATTCCACTTATTTTACTAAATATATTTATTTATTATCACATTATTAATCATAATTATATTTTGATATCATCAGTAATTAATGAAATGAATAGTCTGTAATTAATTGCTTTCAACATATCTGTGCTCTAGTTGGTTGCTCCATTTGGGGTTGTACGTATATTTTTAGAATCATAATCCTATCCAGTCAATATAGTTAATATCTTTTATACTTAAGATCTGCATCACATATATCAATATATAATTATGTTAAGTAATTTTAACTACATAGAGAACTAAACGAACTGTAATTTTATAAGTTTAGACATAATTTAAAAAAAAGTTAGATGGCGTTTAAATTGATGAATTTCACATTATTCAACTTATTTTTGTGTATGATAAAAATATTTTCAATTAGTTGACTTATTGTTGCCAATAAACAAGTAATATAAAAAAAAATTTTAAAGTCAATTCCTACTTTTTTTTTCACTATATTGCTGAAAGTCCTTTATAAAGAATTTCCATTCATTATTTAAGTTTATCTGGCGCCATCTATTGGTACATACATGTAACTTAAATTTTAAAAAATATATAATTAATTAATTGAATTTAATTAATGAGTTAATATTTGAAAAAACTATATTAACATTCAGTGTCATCTACTACAAGTTAAGAAAAAAATGTATTTGAACTTGAGTGGCTGAATAAAAAGTGTTTTATTAACGATTGAAAATTTGAACAAGATATATATAGGGAGAGTGTGAACTAATAGAAGGAATTGAAAAAGCTACCAAAGGTACATCAGAAACACACCGTAACCCACAAACCCCTTTCACCTGTTGAACCATCGCGCCCTCTTGGTGCCTTTCCTCCTTTTCCCGCCACCACTCCTTGAAAAATCGATATCTTCCAGCTCCCACCATCCCCAACAACGGACCCATCTGCACTCATACCGACTCCAAGCGTCATTACAGAAGCACGTGCAGTTACAGACAGAACTTCTCCAAGTCAAACCGACAACAAACTTTTTCTTCTGCCAACAAGAACATCCTCTCGCTCCTCAAGTACAGAAGAAAAAAAAATATGCGAAGTGCCACTTGTTGGTGGTATTTGTTGGTCCACTTGCCCATTCTGGTTCTTGTGGTGAGAGGACTGTCCCCCGAATTTTTTTTCGGGGATGGGGAAAAGAAGAACTTTTCTCTGGGATTCCACCACTACCGGATGGGGATCCGGCGATTCAACAGTGCCGGACATGCTCTGGTGGAAGGCTGCAAGTGCCATCGTGATCCGGTACTTCCTGAAGAGATTATTTGCTCTTGTAGAGGACCGGGGGTCAAGGATTTTAAGGCCAATCTGACGAGGGGGTGACCAGACTGTAAGTACTTTTCGAATGTTTTTCAGTGGTTCGTTTTGATATCGTTTGCCGTTGTTCTTTTTTTTTTTTTTTTTTTTTTTTATGGAATGGAATGTTCGTTTCTGTCTGATGTGTCTGATGTGTGAAGTGGCACTTTGATAGTTGTTGAGGTTTTCGAAAGTGGTAGTGCAAAGATTTGCGATGAGAATACTTATTAGTTTTGTTTTAAGTATGCTTCAAAAGTGGTTTTCTACAATGCAGTAGAGAACATTGGTGAATGAAATAATAATAAAAAAAATAACAGTAATGTTTGTGAATGTAAATTGAAGTGTTTTGGAAACAGGAAAAAAAAGATTGATTGAAAATAGACAATGAAAGTAAATATGAAAACACTTTTTAAAGTAATCATGAATAAAACATGTTTAGAGGAGATAATAAAAAAAAATGCAGATTTTTATTATTTCATTTCTAGACAAACAAAAATCTAGTAAGTGAAAATTGCATTATGAGGAAATTGTTTTCGTATGGTTATTATTAAGCACATTTCTAAATCGGGAATTAAACTAATAAAATAATAATTTGAAGAACATTTATATATATATATATACATGTATATGCATAAAAAGTGTGTGTATTTATTGTATTATTTAGATAGTGGTTAAGTGGTTAAGATAATTGGATATCTTCAAATTCGAAACCTTTATTTTTTTTAAAAAATATTGCTTTTTTTTAATGAAACTTTTTTTCACTGTTTGTTTAAAAAAACGTCGACTCGAACAGTTTAAAAATTATAAAGCATACATTGAAAAAAATTATAAAGATTTAGAAAGTAGTAACAGAAAGTTATATTATATATATATATATATATATATATATATAGATATATATATATATATATATATATAATATATATAATATATAAATTTACAAATTTTTAAAATAAAAAAATTAAAATATTAAATTAAAAGTTATTGAAGAAAATATATTTAATCTAATTAAAAATGAGATAATTTTTTTATACTTTATTTATTTTTGTAATATTATTTTTCTTCATTTATACTTTAATTTAATGAAATTTTTTCAATGTTTATAGTCAGTTATTACATTTTAAACTGCATCCAATTAAATTTTTAACGCCATGTAAATATTCTTCATTATTATAAATTTTATAAAAATAAAACATTTTTATGAACTAGATTGTTTTAGCATGGATCAGCCATTGTAAACACTGTAAAATAAAACAAGTATATTTTAATATAACTTAATATTTAATGTAACATTTTATTTTCTAAAAACATATTTTTTCCGTTCTTCGGTATAATTTTAGCAAAGTATATATTAATTACCTGTTCATGGTTAAATTATTTTCAAGAAATGATATTCTATTTATATTAGTTTTATTACTTTTAAAGCATTTAATATTTTTTATTCTTTGATAAGTATATAAATTATTTTCTTTGTTAATGATAATTTAAAATATGCTTAAATATGTTGTTCTTTTAGAATATGTTTAAAATATTTTTTATTATAATTTAAAATATATTGAAAGAGATTTTATTATAAATATTTAAAATATATATAATATTTTTTATTATAACTTTAAATATATTGAAAGAGATTTTATTATAAACATTTAAAATAAATATACTCTTTTTTTATTATATTTTAAACTATTTTGAAAAATATTTTATCATAAACATATAATATAAATATAATCTTTTTTACTTAATTTTTATGTCATGCTGTATACTCTTATTTCTATAATATCAGTTATCTGATCAGCACAAACTAATTATTAAAACTAAAAGGATTCTGCAATTTTCATTCCTCTTAAATAGTAATTTTGGTAAAAAAAACTTAATCATTTTTAATGGATAGATTTAACTACTTATAAGCTTTGTATTTATTATATTTAACCTTATTTACATTATAATATAACTTGTAACAAAGTTGTTTTGAGGAAATACATGAATATCTTTTATTATTCCTAAAATGTCATACTGTGAGTAGAAATACGTGAATGTCATATATTATTTTCAATTGTTAAATATTTACATAAATCCTTCATAGTTAAAGATTATAAAAGTCACGTATAAATCAAAATATATTGTAGTAGCAATATTTGTTATACATTGTTATCAAATTGTGTTACAATTTTGTTATGAAATTGTTAAATATGTAATTGTAATCATTTTGAGTTTTTAAAATTATTTGGTATTGAATTGATTATTTATTTTTTGCAAAAAATAGGGTTTTTGGTTAACACTCCCCAATTTTGCAGAGTGTATTGAAGAATTAAGTACCAATCATGTGATTTATAGGGAATTTGCTGGCCCATTTCACAATCACATCCCCCCCTAAGAAATTCCTAACACAAAACAATTAAATTTTCTAATGTTTTGGAAACTTTTATACATCCCCTACAAAAAGCTTCCGTTTCAATGGTTAGGTTTTTGTAAAAGATTTAGAAACTACAAAGAATGGGTGAAGTGCTTTTGACTTACTATTATTTTTATAATTCTTTTTATAACTTTTCCAATTAATTCATGCCTATTTTGCTGTTTATAACAATTTACCTTTGTCATATAAAGCATTTTAATTTGTCATTGATTTTTTTGTCGGAAAAGGGGGTGAAGGAAAAATAGTTGTGATTTTACACAATTTCATTGCATGAAGAATTTAGTAATTTCATTTTTTACAATTCAGTAAAATTCCATTTCAATAAACATCAATTGAAAAATAATGTGTATAAAAGAAAATTTTTAGTGTGTTGCATTTACAGTGGAAATCAATTTTGCTTCTTACAACAATGTATTATACAAAAATGCAAAAAAACAATCCCTTTTAATTGACGATAATAAATGTGAATATATGTCATGTAATAATATTTGTAAAAAATAATAATTAACTCATAAAAATGTGTTCTTATGAATGAAATATTCTATTCTCAGAAATGAGAGGCCTTCAGAAATTAGAAATCAGGAACCTGATGACCGAGTGGCTAGCGCTCGGTCTCTCGGTATCCCAAATTACGGGTTCGAGTCCGGCGGTGCCATGGATGTTTGTAGTGGTTCGGAATTCATAGGTCCCGGTCTAACATGATCTTAGAAAGTTGAGCGGGTAGCATATCTTCAAGCTACACGTGCCCTCTCGATAGTACTAAATGAGTAACAGAGGTACTGTCTTGTATATGGCATAAAGATTAACTGTCTCTGTATTGTCAGCTGCATTAAACAACAACAATAAATAAGAAATCAATTTTATATCACTGGTAATACATTGTTTCGGTAAGTAGCTTACATATTAATATTTACATATACTGAATACTGCAAAATTTTTATTAATTAGAGGCACGAACTCTGTTTGAAGACTACTGCAAAATTTAATTTATGAAACTCTTCTGTACGAAGTATTTTTAAGCTCATACTAAATTATAATTAATAGAAAAGTTATCTGAAGCCAAATTACCAGGTATTAATTATTTTTATTAGCAGTTAATTTAGTTCAAATGCATGGCATACGACAAATATATATACATATGCAATATACATGTATAGAGTATATATATATACTGTATATATATATATAATGCATACATATATATATTTGACTTTTAAACAACATCTCTTCTATAGTTCTACAGATACCTTCAAATTTGAGGATTTCTTTACTAGTATCCTCTTAAACTCCTCCAGATAAAAGCCTCCAGTTCTATAGAAACCCTCACTTTATTATAACTACAATATTGTAAAAGTAAACTTTGAATAATGGATAAAACACTGTAGTCTGTGAATTTTTTATAACTACATTTACAATAATGAAAATCGTTATATCCAAACACAATATATTCTACAAGAAACTAAATATTTATCAATACTAGCCAATCTTTAAATGCAGTACCTCGAAAAAAATTATTATTTGATTTACAAGCATGCTTTTAAGTATGTAGATGACCGAATTCTTCTCATCCTTCCGAATTTACGAAAATCTTTTATGAAATCTATTCTACAGAGTTTATTTAAAAAAAACTAATACAAATAACATGCAAGTTTATTTTCTCGATATCTTGATATCCAAATTATCTCCATAAATTAATAGGTTTGATAAATGAAAAGAATTCCCCTCAGTATCAATAGACTCACACCCTGGAACTCCAATATACACATCGCAATATCATCACTAATCAACTGCTAAGAATAAATTCCATCTGTAACAACAATATTTTTAAACAGTAATGAAGAAAAGAACTTCAGAATACTCTGTTTAAAATATGGTGTCCCAGAAACATTTTTTCGCCAATACTTTTTTTAAATTCCTACTTTTAGTTCACACTCCCCCTTATATATCTTGTTAAAATTTTCAATCGTTCATAAAATACTTTTTATTCATCCAGTAAAGTTTAAAAAAATGTATTTGAACTTGTAGTGGTTGATGTTAATACAGTTTTTTCAAATATTAATTCCTTAAACAAATTTAATTAATTAATTGTATTTTATTTTAGATTTACATTGCGTATATCTAATAATAGATGGCGCCAGATGTAAGAGGAAAATTTCAACTTTATTTATAATGGAATTTCTGCAATATAGTGAAAAAAAAGTAGGAATTGGCTTTAAATTTTTTTTTTTTTATATTACCTGTTAATCTGCAATTTCCAAAGTCATAATTAAAGGAAAAGATTTTTTTTCCTTAGTTAACTATTTCCATAAATTATCCACAGTTATGTCAGTTTTCTCTCATATTTCTTCAAAGTAATAGTAAATCCTTCCCTGAATTTCTATACCATCACTCTACTTTTCCACGCTTCTAATTAAAAGCTTCCAACGCTTGTAATTATTAACAACATCCGCAGCGGGCAATACATCATCTTAGTCAAATGCTACACACAAGATTATAACGGTAATAAATCTACCCACTCAGATAAACTATTGATCTTAGTTGGAGAACTAATCAATCTCTTAATGACCTTTTTATTATTATTATTATAAACAGTCACGAGGTTATATTACGTGACTGTTACGTGCTCGTTTTTCTTCAATTTTTTATCTGTATTTTGTAGTTTTGTACCTTACCAGTTCTAAACAGAAGGTTATTGCGTGTACTCCATGTTATTGAAAAAAACCGCTAGATATGATTTGGTTTGTGTCCTCTAGCAAGAAGGGATAACATGGCTTATAAAATCGTATGGGTACGTATTCCTTGATAAAGCTATTCTCAACATGCTACGTTTTTCGGGTTTTTAAAAATATCCCTTTTTGTTTGAAGGATTTCTTTCGGGGCTTAAGAATTTCCTGAACAACTTATTTCATAAACATGTGTTTTGCATTTGTTAAGATTGTTGCGATCTTTTTTTCAATGCCAAAGCAGTTCTTGGTGTTAAACCCTTTAATATTTTGATATTTGCATTTGTCTAAAGATTTTCAGTTTCGTTGTGGCAGCTTATGGGAACATCGGATCGTCAACAGTTTCTTCTACTTTTCTCTCTCTCTCACTTTGCGTGGGCTGAAATATTATACAGCGAAATTCAATCGAAATATAAGTTTGCTTAAAGCAGATTAAATATTTCATTTTATTGTATATCAAAAGTTCTCCTTTGAGAAATGTATCCATAACAAAAGATTTTTTTTTTTTTAGTTGAATTTAATTATCATAAGTAAAAGGGAAATGATGATCATTCAAAAAAGAAAAAGGAAAAAAAATGAAGAAAAATTTGTACATATTTAAAAAAAAAAAAGATTTTAAATATAAAATAAAATAATTATCTCGAAAATGTATTATTCCTTCCAATTCACTTTTATGCAAATTAATCACCATGCAAAATCAAAATCAACACACTAAAACTAAATAAATTTTTACAATAGAAATAAAATATTTATTATAATTGAGTATAGATGATCATATTATTTAAATCGTTCTTAAAGTTCAAATGAAATGTGAATCAAAATTAGTTGACGTTGGAAGAAAAACTGTTGTCTTTTATAACTATTACCCATAAAAACAAAATTTCATTTCAATTATAATTTTATTCATATTTTTGAAAACATTACTTTTTGTCATTTAATTATTTGTGATATTTGATACTAAAGTTGTTTCTTTTTCAAAAAATTTAATTCAGAAAATTAAATTTTTTAATGATTTAAAAAAATTTCAAAATAATAATATCAACTTTAAGAATAGTAATGCAATACATTTGTTCATAATAGTTAATTATGTGTGTATAGACGTTAGCATAATTAATTATTATTAAGACTCACGTAATCCGGTGTTGCACGTCTTTAGAACTTGAACTTATCAACTCTTTGATTAAGATTCACGGCCTGTTTGCTTTCTTCAATTCCAGCATTTGCCATTCTCAACCTATTGAATTTGCCTCGATTTTCAGATATCTTCGCATTTTCCATAGACCTGCGTGCTGCATTTCATAAATTGACAATCGATTTTTCAACTGAAGCGGAAGGAAATAAAAGTGCTCTCTTGCTGGTTCGATGGAAGAGTTTCCTTTTGTGGTTCCGTTTAATGCGAGGAAATTCATGCCACTTATATTACCTGGTTTTTTCACCTCCTTCCTCTCCCTTACCTCCTCCCTTGATTATTTTTCTTTAAAGAACAATAGGTTTTATTTACAAGGAACGTACAGTTAGTTAATCGGTTGTTTCTATTGTACGAGAGAATTTTTTTTTTATTTTGTAAGCAAATTTACTTACAGAAATTGAAATTGATTTATCGCAAAATATAAAATTCATTAAAAAGAATTCATCTAACAAAAATGATTTATACAACCCGAATAAACAACCCTAGAAATACTTTCTTTCTTCTTTATAGTATATCTTCCTCTCCTAACTCACCCCTATCCAATTTCGAACATTCAGCAACAGAAGAATTCCTTGAATTAAAGTGTGGTAACCTAGAGAAACTGCCGATTTCGTTTCGGTTGAAGTATTAGTTTTATTTTCTATGGAGGTGTACAGTAGTCTAGGGTTAAATCGGAATCTTTTTATTGGAAATATGCAAATATTTATCTTATTTATAAAGCAAAATTTTAGGCGGTTACAATTGATCGGTTAGTGTGTTTTGCTTATTTATTTATTTTACGTCAGCTTGTCTATGAACACAGCAAGATAGTGAAAGATTTTGTCATCCATGAAAAATTCGCCATCCACGAAATATCGCCAAATTGGCATATAAACCTTATTGAGTAATTTCATAACGAATATTGATTCAATTTCGAAATTTGTTTTCGGTAGATCTAGGCTTTGTATTAGAAGCACCCCTGCCGATTTAGGTGATATTTGAATGTAAATAGAGGCAGTTCATAGGCCGACACACATACACAAATAGATTGAGAAATATAAAGAGACTTAGCACTGTTTTTTATGAAAATTATTTTATTTTTTTAGTTTGAAATTTTTATTAATCTAATAAAACATTTTTTGAAATGAGAGTTTCTGGGATTTTGATTCTTTATTTCATTTTTTTAAATTTTATTAATTCAATAAAACATTTAAGAATATAGAATTGCACCTCATAAAACTTCTACTCGTGTTACTTATGTATATATCTACCTTTCATCCTCATTCAAAATGAATGGTAAACTAGGTCTTAATACTAAACCCTTTTTAAATCATTCTTTTTAAGAGAAAATTGCTGTTCGTTATTGAAATGGGTTGGTGTAAACCATCAAATCTCATTAAACCTCTTCGGCCTGATGATCAATAGGCTAGCGCTTTGGCCTTTGGTACCACAGGCTCCAGGTTCAAATCTTGGCAATGACATGGATGTTTGTGAGTGGTTCGGAATTCACTTTAAACTGTGGGTCCCTGTCTGTTTAGCCCTCGTGTGCACAAGATGACCGTAGAGTGACAAGCCAAATCAAACCATTAAAATTCTATCCATGTATCCCCATGAATAACCACCACCTTAATGGACTCCTCCAAAATTAACGGTTAAACTAGTTTTAATACGAAACCTGTTGGTTTATTGGTGAAAAAGGATGGTTAAAAATATTCATTCAAACCTCATTAAATCGACTCATATCTTCCCATGAATGATTGTCACTTTAAAGACTTCGTTGTTAAAATTAATGGTCAAATGAAGTTTTAATTTCGCCTTTAAATCACCACTATTTATGAGAATGTGGTTTGTTGTGCGGAGAGGGTGGTTTAAAATGAAACCTTATTAAACCACCTATGCATGGATCAAATTTAAATGATTCGCCATTAAACTGAATGGTTAAGCAAGGTTTAAATATTAAAACCGCTTTAGATATCTTCTTTTACGTTTATTGTTGAAACACGGTGAGTGTTCGTTCAAAATGATCAACTGCCAGCGTTGTAAAGGCTTTGTTGCTAAAATTAATGGTCAAATGAAGTTTTAATTTCGCCTTTAAATCACCACTATTTATGAGAATTGGAGAGGGTGGTTTAAATGAAACCTTATTAAACCACCTATGCATGGATCACTCCACCTTAAATGATTCGCCATTAAACTGAATGGTTAAACAAGGTTTAAATATTAAAACCGCTTTAGATATCTTCTTTTTACGATTCATTGTTGAAACACGGTGATTAAATAGTGTTCATTCAAACCGTCTTAAATCGTCACCCATGCTTTCTCATGATCAACTGCCAGCGTTGTGGGGAAAAGGCTTTGTTGCTAAAATTAATGGTCAAATGAAGTTTTAATTTCGCCTTTAAATCACCACTATTTATGAGAATGTGGTTTGTTTGTGCGGAGAGGGGTGGTTTAAAATGAAACCTTATTAAACCACCTATGCATGGATCACTCCACCTTAAATGATTCGCCATTAAACTGAATGGTTAAACAAGGTTTAAATATTAAAAACCGCTTTAGATATCTTCTTTTTACGATTCATTGTTGAAACACGGTGATTAAATAGTGTTCGTTCAAACCGTCTTAAATCGTCACCCATGCTTTCTCATGATCAACTGCCAGCGTTGTAAAGGCTTTGTTGCTAAAATTAATGGTCAAATGAAGTTTTAATTTCGCCTTTAAATCACCACTATTTATGAGAATGTGGTTTGTTGTGCGGAGAGGGTGGTTTAAAATGAAACCTTATTAAACCACCTATGCATGGATCACTCCACCTTAAATGATTCGCCATTAAACTGAATGGTTAAACAAGGTTTAAATATTAAAACCGCTTTAGATATCTTCTTTTTACGATTCATTGTTGAAACACGGTGATTAAATAGTGTTCGTTCAAACCGTCTTAAATCGTCACCCATGCTTTCTCATGATCAACTGCCAGCGTTGTAAAGGCTTTGTTGCTAAAATTAATGGTCAAATGAAGTTTTAATTTCGCCTTTAAATCACCACTATTTATGAGAATGTGGTTTGTTGTGCGGAGAGGGTGGTTTAAAATGAAACCTTATTAAACCACCTATGCATGGATCACTCCACCTTAAATGATTCGCCATTAAACTGAATGGTTAAACAAGGTTTAAATATTAAAACCGCTTTAGATATCTTCTTTTACGATTCATTGTTGAAACACGGTGATTAAATAGTGTTCGTTCAAACCGTCTTAAATCGTCACCCATGCTTTCTCATGATCAACTGCCAGCGTTGTAAAGGCTTTGTTGCTAAAATTAATGGTCAAATGAAGTTTTAATTTCGCCTTTAAATCATCACCACTATTTATGAGAATGTGGTTTGTTGTGCGGAGAGGGTGGTTTAAAATGAAACCTTATTAAACCACCTATGCATGGATCACTCCACCTTAAATGATTCGCCATTAAACTGAATGGTTAAACAAGGTTTAAATATTAAAACCGCTTTAGATATCTTCTTTTTACGATTCATTGTTGAAACACGGTGATTAAATAGTGTTCATTCAAACCGTCTTAAATCGTCACCCATGCTTTCTCATGATCAACTGCCAGCGTTGTAAAGGCTTTGTTGCTAAAATTAATGGTCAAATGAAGTTTTAATTTCGCCTTTAAATCACCACTATTTATGAGAATGTGGTTTGTTGTGCGGAGAGGGTGGTTTAAAATGAAACCTTATTAAACCACCTATGCATGGATCACTCCACCTTAAATGATTCGCCATTAAACTGAATGGTTAAACAAGGTTTAAATATTAAAACCGCTTTAGATATCTTCTTTTTACGATTCATTGTTGAAACACGGTGATTAAATAGTGTTCATTCAAACCGTCTTAAATCGTCACCCATGCTTTCTCATGATCCACTGCCAGCGTTGTAAAGGCTTTGTTGCTAAAATTAATGGTCAAATGAAGTTTTAATTTCGCCTTTAAATCACCACTATTTATGAGAATGTGGTTTGTTGTGCGGAGAGGGTGGTTTAAAATGAAACCTTATTAAACCACCTATGCATGGATCACTCCACCTTAAATGATTCGCCATTAAACTGAATGGTTAAACAAGGTTTAAATATTAAAACCGCTTTAGATATCTTCTTTTTACGATTCATTGTTGAAACACGGTGATTAAATAGTGTTCATTCAAATCGTCACCCATGCTTTCTCATGATCAACTGCCAGCGTTGTAAAGGCTTTGTCGCTAAAATTAATGGTCAAATGAAGTTTTAGTACTGAAACCGCTTTGAAGAACCTCTATTTATAAGAAGGTGGTTTATTATTTGGAGGGCAAATCAATAAAATTAATCAAACCTTATTAAACCACCTTCCATGATTCAACTCCACCTTTAATGATATACCATTAAAATTAATGGTTAAACAGGTTTAAACCACATAAGATCACTTTTTTCAAGGAAGGTGAAGGTTTATTATTGGGTCAAACCTTGTTAAACCACCACCTATGTCACCCTATGCTAAATCATCACCTTTATGTCCGCCATAAAAACGGATGGTTAAACGATGATTTATTATCAAAACTACTTTAAGGTGATTTAGGGAGTAGGTGGAGAGGTGATTTAAAATTCAACTGCAAATTAATTCTTTAACATTCATTTTCTTACCCTTTTTAAAATTTGATATTTCAATATAAATTTCTTAGTTAATGAACCAATTTTAATGTACTTATACTCTTTGCCTAAAGATTGGTTATTTTCTTATTGTTATTATTGTTAAAATAAATAATCTAGGAAGTAAACAAACAATTCAACATCATGAAATTAATTATTACGAATAAGTTTCCACTTTCTACATTTTTAATGTTATATGAGTGCTATGAATCAAATATGAATAACTAATATTCTGTTGATAAAATAAATATTTTTGTACTTAACTTAGTACTTAGCTTCAATTGAGATCCAGTTATATTATTTTAATATAGCGTGAATATGCTTCAAATAGTCTACTTTAAGTTGGAAACCACTCCGAATTTTGGCATTGATATGAGAGCTCGCATATGCTGCCACAAGGAGGACTTGTCTCACGGTAACTTGACAAGTATTCATAGGATATAGGACATAGACATAGGAGTACACACAACAGGACTTGTCCCCGAGTCGCATGTACTCATGGTAACTTGACTACATACACAAAAGAAAGCTGTTGAAAATCGTCTAACATTTATTTTGTATTCCATTGCTATATCTATAAAAATAGCATGAATAAAATAAAATAAAAATTCGATGTATGATATTACATTTTTTTGTGTGTGTCTTAGTATTTGGTTCAGTTTTATAATAAAGAAACACAAAGATTATTTTTCAAATGGTATTTATTCATTGAGTTTTTTTAAAATTTTCATACTTAAAACCATTTGTTCACAACAGGATTGCTCATTTCAATTATTACTTAAAAATAACCTCATCTATTTTGATGAGCTCAAATTTTAAAATTGAAAAAAAAATTAATTAAATTTTCAAATTTTAAATTTTTCTGAAAATAAATATCGTGAAAACAAAAAGAAATCACTTAGACAGAAATTATAGCCAGTACATTAATTAAAAAATTTTAATTTCTAATATTTAATTTCTAAAATTTTAATTCAATTCCGCATAATTGTATTTCCATCTTTTAAATACTATGTACATATTATGAGCCGAATGGCCAATTGATGTTTACTTGTTGAAGTCTATACATCCTTGATCTATATCGAATAACTTGGTTTCTGAATCTTTCAACTGCAACATTCGTCGCCCGAGGATTTGATCCTTGGTTTTCCCGTATTTTAAGACAAATAATAACCAGTTAATTATGTACTAGATTGCGGGTAAGATTTGGATTCGGTCACATTATTATGCGTTTCAGCCATTGAATGTACAATAAGTGGGCATACTGACGGATATGATAGAGAATCTGACATCGACAATCAAACTGCCTGCCTGAATTTCACCTGTAGGTCCCAGTCTATTTAGCCTAAAGTGTGCAAAGTATGAACATAGAGCGATAAACCAAACCAAACCATTGAATTTCACGTGTTTTTATAATAGGGCACTCTAGTACATTGAACTATCCTTGAAAATCCTTCTAACTTAGAGAAAGATGTTGAGCCGGCATTACTCTCATAAAGTACCTACAAAACAGATTCTTAGGTGCGAGCATAAGAACATTTTTATATTAAAAAAAAACAGTGTATATACAATTTCCGAAGCAGATAATGCAACACCATGAAGATTCGGCAGTATAAAATTAATTAAAAAAATTATTAATTTCAAAAATTTAAAATACTTCCCAGACAACTTTTTAAAATTATCCTAAACAAATATTTTTTTTTTCGAATTATTAACACTAATTTCTTTTTTTACGAAAATGAATAATTTCTCTCTAATATAAATCTACTTGCGAAATTTATCAATTTTTGTTAAATCGCAAGATGTATAACGTTTTCAATACAAATTTTTGTGAAGAAACTGTGAAAAGCAGTAAACAATTTTCTTGTATTTTCTCACGTGTTTTTCAATCTAAATTTCATAAAACATTTTGAATCAATTTATCCAAAGCTCCTATTTTGAGAAAATGGAGCGTGTTTTCTTCGATGCAGAACTTCTGAAAGTTTCTTTTCTCTTCCGAAGTTGTATTCAAATTTTCTATTGAAGGAAATGCTAAGTGAAATTTATTTTTCCTCTGAAAAACTTTTCTATTAAAATTAAGATATTTTCTCCCCCTTGGAGTGGTCTCTCCGTTGTTCTGAATTTAATAAGCGAGTAATAAAATACAATTGATACAGTGTAAATCGATACAGTATATTAAATTATAATTCGATAAAAATTTAATTTGATACAGTATATTACCTGATAACTCGATAAAGATTTAATTTGATAAATCGATACAGTATATTACCTGATAACTCGATAAAGATTTAATTTGATACAGTATAAATCGATACAGTATATTACCTGATAACTAGATAAAAATTTCATTTGATACAGTAAAGCTCAAAATTTCTTTAACAGCATACCTCAATACAATATAACTCATGAAGTATATGCAAACCAAACATTTTGTTTTATTGATTTCTTTAATTTTTTTTCATATTTGGTATTTTAAAAAAAAAAGCATTTAAATTACAAAAACAATTCCCATTAAAAAACGAGAAAAATTCAGTTATCTAATATTAATACAATTCATTTCACATTACTAGAAATGAATTTACATCATGAAAGTTGTTTATGTAAAAAAATAAGTTTACTAAATATATTGTAATTGCTTTGATTTTCGGTAAACAATCTTTGAGAAAACATTGCAATTATCAGTCGTCATAACAAACCAAAATTCGTTTATTTCTTGTTTACTAACAGAAATTAATAGAAAGATTATACAATAAATCGATGCATAAATATTAATAATGAAAGGTGCAATCGAAATTAACTACAGTCATATTTCTTGTTAAAGTTGCAAGCAGTTTCCTATTAGCAATTAAACAATTATTAGTTAAAGTTGCAAGAAATTTGGAACTGCATACCGACTCACTGCAACACTTAACTACCTAAAAATAAAACATTCTGCCGAAAGTAATTTTTTTTCCTAGATAGATATAAATGCAGATGGCAGACTCTAATAACCAGAACATTGAAACTTCTTTAGTGAACTGGGTTACTATTTTCTTCTGTTATTCTTTTAATCACATTTTCCTATTGTGATGGACACAAAACATAATTACTAAATGGTATTTATACAATTGGTATACTAAAAAACATGCATAAAATATCTACAATGCACATTATTTGGTTTAGCTTTAAAAATGACTTTTGAAAGAAATATTTTTAAAAGTTATATTTCAAATGATTTTTTTAAAAAAGGTTCTATTAAACATACTAATCGCTTCAAAGAAGAAAAAAAAACCCTACTTTTTAGCCATTATTCGATAAAAGATACTGATAACTAAATGAATTAATATTAATTTATAGTTTAAGCACATGCAATAAGCTGTCACGTCCTTCTTCGTGTTGTGACGTAGTTAATTAGTATTTCACATACCGTACCACGAATGACAGACCTAAGGGACAGAGGGTTTTATTGGCTTTTAATAATCACGGCATCTTAAAATCGTTTCTCGACATTAACAATAGCGCATAAATCTAATACAGAACTCAGGGGGGATCAATGAAAAAAAATTAAATTTAATAGTAATTTTTAACTTCCAAATTTTAAAAAAACAATAATTGTTATTAATAAAACTTTAATTCTATTAATAATTTTCATTATCATAATAACAATATTAATTATTATTAATTTTGTTTTTTTAATGATAACTATATTTTTTATTATTTTATTTTACTCCGTAGGCTGAAATGTATTACAATATTTTGTATATCATGCCATTCTATATTTTTAATAACCATTATTTATTTCTGCAGTATTGTAAACTTTTCGTTTCACGCATTAGTTACATATTACCTTAGAATGTAGCTTAAATGCATAGGGACCTGAGAGCCCAACGACTAGCACTCGCTACCAGAGGTTTTGGGTTCTCATTCCGGCAGTGCCATGGATGTTTGCAGTGGTTCGGAATACGCTTTCAACCTATGTCCCAGTCTAATATGACGGTAGAGCGTTGGGCATAAATCTGACAAACCTACCTCGTAAAACGAAAACAACCTCTCATGTTTCAGAATCTGCCAGTAGTTCTTGGTCCACCATGGGGCTGCCGCGGCATTGAAGAAGATGTTTAAATGCATATGTTAGACGCTTTCACATTTTGTGGCAATAAACCATCGAATCAATTCGTTTAAAATGCATGACTTCAATATACTTTTCCAAAGAATTCCAAGCTTCATCTTATTGCACAGTCTGCGAATGTTAGCATTCAGCGACGAGCTGTGCTTGATAAGTGTTGATCATGGTTCTTTAAGAAGAATCGTGTGGATATTTGAATATATTTTCTTTGTATAGGGTAGTAAACTTAATTAAATTCGGAAGACCACTTAGATTTATTTGACACCTTGTAAAATTATGCTCATTGATAACAAGTTTCTATAATAGGTTGCATGGGTTTTCTGCCCTGATTTTATTTACATGTTACACAATAAGGAACCAGTTATTTTAAGAATTACTTCGTCTTTTTCTTGCTGTAATGTGGTTAACTTTGAACTGCTATAAATTCACCATGGCATTAATAAATGAAAATAGTCATGTACTCAATATTTTAAAAAAATAAAATAAAATAAACGCCTATAAATTTTAAAATTCAATAGTGCTAAATATTTATATTTCCAACGTAAAGACTCTCCCCCTTTTTTAAAAATCAGCTCAAATTAAAATAAAAAAAAAACCGTGCAAAAACCAAACTTGTTATCAATATGTATGATTTTACAAGGTGTCAAATATCTAAATGGTCTTCGAATTTAATTAAGTTTATCTACCTTATAATGTTAATTAAACACATTTTTAAAACTTCATATATATTTTAATTACTATGAAGAAGTTAATTAATATTCTGATTAAAAAAGGAAGAATGAAACTTTCCTTTTCAGTAAAATTAAGTATTAAAATTATTTGTTTAAAAGTAATAGATAGAATAACATACAAATTTAAAAAAAATGTTTAAATATAAAATTAATTTATTTCTCGTTGATTCAGAAATTTCTTCAATAACGAATATTTTCAATCTGAATAGTTTTGCATTCAATTAATTTTTAACGGGCTTAACTAAAATTAATCTTTTATATTCAAATAACTTTTTTCCAAGAACTTCATTCTCAAAGTTTGCGCATTAATCACTTTGAATAACAGATTTTTCACATAATTACGTATTTTCAGTTAATGAAATACGTCAGTATTTTTTTTTATTTTTGTATGCAGGGTTTAATCAATTTTTAAAGTTTTACTTTTGATTCATTATTAGCGTGTTACTTAATGTGATATTTTAAAATTTTTTTTTAAATTCTTTTCCTTTCATACTATTCAAAATTTTCTCGGAAAAGTTAATTGAGATATTAAATCTCGGTTTTTAGAAAGTTTAATTGGAAAAAGAACTTATTTTATCTTTTATCAGTTAATCTGGAACTTTGTAAAAGTATGAATTTGATAATAGCGTTTTTTCAATTTTTAAATATATTGTACTGTTAGTACACTCGAATTTAAAAAAGAAAACGAGAATTTTTTTTTTATTGTGGACAGCTTTGTAATAAACTGTTAACTCAATATTAAATTTTTAAATTAAGTTATTCAGTATAAATGAAAATATAAATATTGTCTAATTTTGAATAGTGGAATTTGAAAAATGTGGAAAAGTGGTATAATATTGAAAAAGTGGTAGAACTATAATGAAATGTGTAAACTTGAAACAAATTTGTCACATATAATTTTCCATTTAGCCGTTAAACTGTATTCTGTTTGAAATAGATTTTTTTGTGAGTTAAATTTATTTTTTTAAACTCCGTAAATGTAGTTCTTCTACAAAGTTATTTCTAATAATATCGAAATTTTATCAGAAAGTATACATCGATAATCCTCAAATAAGATTTTATAGAAATTAAAACTTTGTGCCGGAATAGTCCAGGGAGGACAACAGGATTTTTCATGAGTTTGCGTTTACCATTTTAAATTTTGTAACGTAGCATAATACTTAATCAGTTTGTTTACATAATAATCAACAGCACTGGTTCTCACAGTAGGCAATGCCACTCTTCAGGGGACAAAGGAACCAACAAAATGACGTTATTAGCCCATGATATATTTAAGGACGTTTAGCCCGACTCGTAGCTCAGCAGCAACGTGTACCGCTGGTGAGCATTAGGGGTGGGGTTCTATCTACTGGCGGCATTGTTGTAGACATTGTTTCAAAAAGCGTAGACTCGATGGCGTGTGTGATGTTCAGCATCTTGTGTTAGTCGGACTATCTGTTGGGAGTTTCCCAGGTTTTCTAAAATATGCTACTCAAATACGAGGTACATACGGGTCCCGAAAATTCCTCCCGGGAGGCACTGCCCAATTTCTTCAACGGCATAAAACCAAGTCCGACTTCTATCTACTGGTGTTCCATCACAACAGAAGCTGTCCCCTTCTTCCCTACATCCATGAGAACACATGCACTTGGTCTTGGTGTTACTGTCGACCAAGTGGGAAAAGAAACAAAACATCAACAAGGGCGTTTAATAAAAACAGAGGCACCGCAAAGAAATGAAAACAGAAGGTAAAAGAAGAAGAATCGCGTTTCCTCAATTGTATTTAGTGGAACGTGCGTTTAGGGAGGTCACACATTAAAAGATAGAAATCGACAGCAGATCGCGGTAATTTATGAATAGTCCTGACAAAAACAAAGCCGAGGATTCATTCCTTTAGCAGCTAATCAGGTTCTTCCTTTTCATTAGCATCATTTTAAAGGGGTTTGTCCTTTTTATTTTAACATTATGCTTCGTTATCTTCTTTTTTGTATGTAAAGCAATTTTTATTGTAGTTGATTTGAATCAATAATTTTATAATTTATTTTTAAGACTTTGGTAGATGTTTATAGAACACAAGCTTTTCTTGCTATATATTTCTGTTTGTTCATTTAAAGAAGGTTGATTTCCTTGGTAGAGACGCTGAGAAACTTTTATTTCTGAAAAAGTACGGCAGGAGAAAAAGTTTAGAAACTGATGTGTAGCCTAGAAGCACATTTTTATAAAATTGGCCGTAACAATAGCGTCCAATAACAATTATAGGTTTTTAATACAATCGTCATTAGGATCTCATTCGTGGTCCACTTAAAAAAAAGCACATAAGTTATTAGCGATGTATGTTACAGTCATTATCTTTTTTAGCAACATGAAGACATAACTAAACCTATGAGAGCTTCCGTCACAATCTTTTAAAGATTATTGAACTGGCTGATTGTATTCTTCTTCTCAAGTTGACAAATGCAATCTCTATAAAGAAGAAACGTATTCTCTATATCTGACAAGGATTGTTGATGTTATTCTATGTGAAACATAAGTATGCAATGTTCGCCCGAAATATACGGTGAGGACATATAAATTTACATTTAAAGTTTTGCCCATACAAGCATTTGAATATGTATGTATAACGTGGGGACTGATAGAAATTACCAATGAAACTATCATATATTGTACCATGCATATAATATCTGTTTACACAATCTACAAAAAGGTAAAAAAAAATTAAATAAAATTGTAATCCCCAACAAGTAAAAAGGGAACACATACATTCATTTAAAATGAGACTATGTATGTGTATGTATGTATATATTTATATATATATATATATATACATGCACTGAACCTTACAATGTTCCTCCTTATTCACCGTTAGAGTGTTTGTAGTATATATGTAAGAGAAATTTAATTAGTTCTTGAAGTGAACTTTAATTAATCGAATTGAATAAAAAAACCTTTGTAATATTTCAATATAATTTAAGTAAGTAAGTTTTCTCAGTAAAAGTTTTCATACATAATCAATCTTTTAATAAAATTGTTAAAAATATTTTTAATTTTATTAAAAAACCTTACATTGTTTTGGAAACATATATTGTTTATTCATTAAATAAATTATTTAAAGTTAGTCATTGTTGAAAGTTTTAACATTTACTTCATGCATTCATAAGATACTGTGCATACGAAAGTATAAAATAATGTAGAAAAAACATTTATAAGTTAGAAAAAATGTTATTTTAATACACACACACAGATATATATATATACATAGTCACATTTTAGATGTAATAATTGAGACAATATGTACAAATATAGAAATTCACGTTTTCAATGTTAATATTTAAAAAACAAATGGATTATTTGACTTTCATTTTCTGAATCACATTCTTAAAGAGAATATAGAATTGTTGATTATTTCTTCATCTGGATTACATTAAAATAATATCCTTTTACATGTTTCAATGTTGAAACATATTTCATTGAATAAATCAAACATTACTTTTTAATACAACGCATAAAAGGAAAATATTTCAATTTATAATATATCTAAAAAGTAACGTATGAAATATATCATTATGTTACAATATCTTTTCTATTTACAAGCTTTATTTTGAACTTTTCACATTTAAATTCAAAATGTAAATATTAAAACAGTACATATAAGATAAATAAGATGCAAGTAAGAATTGTTTTTCTTATTTTCAGTAGAATTTCCATTATTTCCATAATGTGTGATGAAACGAAAGTTGTATTAAATGTTGTATAAACTATCAATACCGCAGGGCATTTTATTATGTAAACACAACATTTACATTATCTTTTATTGATTTTAACTAAATGTTTTTTTTTATTTCGTATATTTCTTATGCATTAAATAACTGTTTTGAAGATTAAATATTTTTATTTTCTTTCTAGATTTAAAATTCTCCCGAGCCAAAATTTACAAATGTTTAAAAACTCTATCATACAACTATGAATTGTATTTTTGACTCTGGTATTATAAAATATTTTATTTTTCATTCCAGATGTAATAACAATGAAAAAAATAGCTTTAAAAGAAAAATACCATTTTTACTAAAGCAGAAAAAGCTTGTATCTCAGAACTTGACGCATTCAAAGCAACCACAATTTTTTTAAATATGTTTAATCTCTTTGGAGAATTTCTTAAGATAAAATTACCACATTTGTGTTTTTAGTATAATAACTCACGCAAATTAACAACTTTCACATTGAATTGTATTTTAAATCGCACTAGTACGCATTACAATAATGATGGACAAATTGGCATGCATATATTTATTTATAGCAAAACCACTACAATCGATAGCGTACTATTTGCGACAATCGATTGTTCAATGCTGTGAGCATCAATAAAAACTGATATATGTCATAGATTTTAACAACACTGCAATCTGTATAAAAATGATAAATACAAAGCTGCAATAAATTGTTATAATTTAAATGAAAAGCAGTTTAATGTCTGCAAAATATATTTTACGTTTTTATTTTTGTTCCCCATATTAATAATTTAATTTAATATTTGTGGCAAATCATTCCGTTATCTCTTCTCCTCTGAATTAATCTCTGCAAAAAACATCTATCAGAGGAAAAGCAAGCGGTAATCTTTCCTTTTATTACAAAAAAAAATGTTTGAAATGAATGATGAATTCATGAAGATGATGGTGAGAATGAATGAGAAACAACAATGTACTGATTTAAAATTAGTTTTCAAAAAAGGGGAAATATTTCAAACAAATAAGGAGTGGATGATATTTATAAAGAGCACAACAGAACAAATAAGGAGTGGATGAGAAACACGACCATTTTGCACGCCAAAATCTATTACCGGTATTCCATACACGCACATTGTATAACAAACTAAACCATCATAGCTTTCGCAATACAAAAGCCTCACATTAAAATTTCTCAAAAGAAAAAATAGAAAAAAATTATTCCAAATCCGAACTGCGCATAAGTTGTTTGATATATATATATATATATATATATATATATATATATATATATATATATATATATATATATATATATATATATATATATATATATATATATATTTATGTATGTATGTATGTATATGAAATAATGGAATGGAATCGACAAAGGGCTTGTCTGGAACACAATCAGCTTGTATAAAACAGCTGACAACAACTCTTTTTAAAATTATAACTGTTAAATATACTGTTGCAAATTTTTTGTTGATTTATAGAACAACTTGCTTCCCTCTCAGCTGTCGAATGTTTGTAGATTTCTATTTCGTTCTCCATCCAACAGTTTATTCACCATTTGCATCGTGTATGTGTATAGAAATGATAATATACAAAAGCGGGAACTAAAATATTGCAAAGAGAAATATGTATAGTTACGGGAAATATGTAATGTAGCAGACAATTTATACATGTAACGTCAAATATATACAATAGGTGAAATAAATATATATATAAGAGGAATTATATATATAATTGGATTATATATGTAGTAACAGGAAATGTAAAATATCCCAAAAAATGCTAAAGGCAATATGTCAGAGAATAGAGGGTTTTTGCATACCGTATTTTGGACGTCCGTTACTTTTTTTCTCCCTAGTGCGCATGCTCATAGGAAATTGCGTATGCGTATCTATAATAATGTTTCCTAAGAGCATGCGCGCTAGGGAGAAAAAAATAACGGACGTCCAAAATACGATATGCAAAAACTCTCTATTAAGTGATAAGTGATTAAATTTATGATTCTGAATAAGTGATTAAATTTATAGTAATAAAAGACAAATACTAATGATTATAAAAATCAAAAACAAATTTATTTTACAAAGTACCTTTTGTTTGCAGCAGGATGAAAAGTAAATAAGCTGTTATGTTTCAAAAAATTAAATTACACATTAGCATTCGAAAAATACATTTTAGATACGATTGTAATAATGGGCATAAAGAATAGAATCTATATTAAGAATATTCTTTAAACAAGGAATTTTTATAAGAATTATAACAATTATTAAAATAATTTTAACATATTTTAAAGAAACATATATGTTTCAATTAGGAAGATAATAATTAAAAATGGAAAGACTGATATATGAAGCGAATTTAATTAATAGACTCAAAAGTATTTTTTAAATGGAATTTTAAATGTGTATACTTGTTTGGAAAGTGTCTGCACTACTTAATGAATGGAAACAGCAAGAATTTATTCATTTCAGTGTAAGAATTGTATGTTTTGGTGCTATTCTAATAAATACTGTGAATGTACCTAAACTCAGCGTAACATTACTTCCCAAACTATTACAAATATCTCTTGGAAAAGAGCAAAGATGATAGATCTGTATCGTGATTGTCCCTCTCTATCTTTTTCGCTCGCTCTCGTACGTATTGATTTCTAGTTAAAGGGTGTCCTGTTCCAGCACTAATAGAAGTCTTTTGTGTATTTGCGCTCGTGGACATATTTAATAATTTGCTGAAGAATTACTTTATAGAGTAGGATACTAAGAATGCAAACATGAAAAATAAGGGTTAAATTTAGGGTTTTTAAAATAGGAAGAAAAGAGGTTTTGTTAAATGTAGTAAACAAAACAGGATAAATTCTTTAAAAAAAATTTAGTTAAATGATATTCGATAGGTAGTTGTTGAATGTCCAACAATGGAATACACATTTTATATTCTATGTAAATTTATGTTTAATTATTTATTAAATGATTCATTGTTATTATCAAATAAGTTGGATTTGAAAATTTTATAACGAATTTTTTTTTTTTTTATTCTTACATATTTGCATCCCACATACTTACATATTTCCTTATCATTATTTTTTTAATAATAAAATAACTTTATTAGACAAAGCAAAGCTTAATCAGTACAATCTACAGAAGGGTTTTCTAAACAGATTGTTATGAAAAATTTAAATCCTTCATTTGCTTATGCCATTGCAATATTTTTACAATTTAAGCTTTATACTTTGTCCTTTTTTTTCTCATCATTGAAACTACTCTGATAAAGAAACTATTTTTTTCTCCTCATTGAAACTTTTCATAATCATTGTTACGACTCATCAATGCGTTTCGTGAAATGTTTTGATTTTTGGTGTTTTCTACAATTTGTCTCCGTCAAACATGTATTTTTCAAATGCTCTACGTATAACAAACAGAATCTGATCCAACATTTGTGGTATTAAACACACCACCATGTTCGATTTACTGGGAAACTTTCCCCATGCATTTTTGTTTTTTATATCGTACTGATGCTATATGGTGAAGATTTATTTTAATCATCCTTTTATCTCCTTTTATTGATGTCAGTTAATACATTTTTACTTGCTTTGTAATTAAAATGTATAAAGAATTCAACTTTTATTATATTTTATTGATATTTTATAATAACTTTTACAGCTTGGCTTCTTGAACTATAAAATTATTGACTCTTGTACTATAAAATACCACCTACATACCAACCTACCTCAAATTTAAAATGCCTGAAATTCAAAATTATAACTTTTAGCATCATACTGGATTGATACAACTTAACAATGAAAAATTATATTTAATATCTTCTGTTACAACATTCAATGGCAATTTTCTATGAATTCGGCATCATGCAGTTTAATAATTTAATCTATGGTTTTAATATAATAATAGATTTTAGTTAGCAGTGTATCCCGAAATTCATCAAAAATTCATTAAAATTAGGTTGATATTTCAATATATTTTATGCCGTCCAATCGGCATACTTGATCCTCTTAGTGGAATGACTGGGGGTATATTTTATGCAAATTGAAGAGTTTTAGAAGGACAATTTTTAAGAATTTATTAAAAATTAAACCACTTTTTGCATGAATTTTGGTGCACCCTTTATTATGTTGTTTTCAAAGGTCACTGGATGTAAAGACATGTGACACTGGACAAGTAGAGATGATGCGGATTAAGTGTTAAACTTGGTACACAGCATGGGACTTGCTACACTAAAACACATTACAACACCACATTTTGTGGTGGAAACTTCAGAAGTGATATCTGATCATAAGATTCACATGATGTAAAACCACCAAATGAAATATTCGATTTACAGATTCATCTTATTCCTTTGGCGTAGATGCAAGGATTTTCGATATGAATTTCTCTAAACTGTTATTACCAATTTACTTTCAACCCATATGTTACAACAAAATAAATAGATACATTTGTGTACACTGTTTAAGGAGAAAAAAAGAGAAAAAAAAAGAATTCTTATTAAAATGGGTACAAAATTATCTTTTTCTACTGCTTAACAAAACAAAAATATTAATAACAATTATTAACTTAATCCTTTGATATGTGGTTATTCGTCACCATTTCCTTCCACTTTATTTTCATTACCATTGATCTTCCAAAAAACCATAAAGTTTTATACCGTACCATAAAGGTAAGTTTTCAAGGAGTTTTGTTTAAAAAAAATTCCAAAAAATAAAGCCTTGTCTGCGAAAAAGCCAGACGGACCTGTCCAAATGTTTTCCATTAAGTTTATTCACCCACCTATATTTCGAAAGTAACAACTAAAGTTGTGGATCTCATTTTATGCGTCGCTCAAAGATGGTGTAAAAAAAAATACTCTCAGCATAAAAATTTTAATACAACCTAAACAAATATATTTCAACCTGTTCCTCGGTTTATTTTTAGAAACGCATAAAAAGGAAGCATAGCCATACAGGTACATCATTAATATGTTTCAACGAAGATGCCAAAGATGTCAAGAAGTCGACGCCAAAGTTATAAAAAGCTATCCCTAACATTACCTTTCGGCAAAGCACAGCTTAAACATATTTGAATCTTTTTCTGCGTTTTAAAAGAAGCATTATGATGTATTTGCAAGTTTTTGAGTTATGAGATTTTGAAACTGGTACTTATTTTTCATCGACTATGCATTATCATATTTCAATGCGCTTGCTTAAACCAAAATTTACCAAGCTGATAAATTCCCACAATTTTAAGTTATCAATTCAGTTTAGGAATTTGAATAAATTGAGTTTGCTGGTAAAATATTTCAAGACAGTAATTTATGTATATTGTTTTTATTAAATCACTGATTGTTATTCATATTCAAAACCAATCTTGATAATGGTCTAAATGCCTTAGTCATTCAAGCGTCATAATTTATTATTAGAGCTTTATGAAATTTCAATAGAGGTTATGTGCTAGAGCTAATTATAACCGTAGTTAAACTTGTGATTGAATTCTAAGAGAAATTATCTGTAGTGTGCAATGTCATTAACGCTTTGAGTGCATAAGTACAAGCAGTCATGATAATATGTCAATAAACTCGTGAATTAGACAGTGCCTTACGAAAAGCGTATTAGAGACACTTCCGAATAAATACGAAAACTATTTTGCAGATAGATAAATTATTACAGAAAAGTAGAACCTTTTACAAAATTTTCGAAATAAAATCATTCTTTTATGAAAAAAATAGATAATAATTTCAGTAATATTTATAAATCCATTAAAAATTTATTTAATAATTTCATATAGAAATTGATGCATGCAACTGCTTGATATTTAAGAACCAAGATAGTAGAACAATTTTATTCTTTCTTTAAAATATTAATCAATCAAATCTTAAAATTTTTGAACTAATTTATATTAAATATGAGAAATATCTTTAGAAATTTGAAGACATTGCGTAAGCTTTTAATGCATGCTTTGATATTTATTTAAATTTTTGAATTAAAATAATAATTTAATACTAAAGCTAACATTAACAACCAATCACTTTTTATGCTTATATTAAATCAATAAATGTACTTAAAAATTTCAAAAAATTTTAATTAAAAATTCGACTAAGTGAATGCTACCAAATGCAAATTAGAAATGGGATGTTATGATTTTTGTGTTATAATGATAACAGCGATTTGGAAAAAAAAAAAAAAAAAAGAAAGAAAGGAGAAAAAAATGGCAAATCATAAGGATTAAAATTATTTTGAAGAGATTCGAATTCGTATAATTCGTGTATTCGTATAAAGACACACAATTTTAACTAGTGATGCTTGTTTTTATTTTATGTTTTACACTTTTAATAATCATATTTGTAAAATAAAGTATTTTTTGTAAAAGCAATTTAATAAACAATTTATATAATTTAAATTTCAATAATATTTTTTACATTTTTTTTCATACACAAATTGTATTTTAAAGTCATTTATTGTTTGATTCAATCATTATTTCAATTTTATTAATAAAAAAGATTTTTATAAATTCACTGTATAAAAACAAATAATCACAAGTGTTATAGTTAATTTATTCATAGTAAGACTGAACGACTGTTTTTCTTATCCAAAATTTTCTGAAATGTAATCAATAGATTTCTTGATGCCTTAAACTGTGATAAAATAAAATTGCATTGATATTCTGTAAGAGCCATGAATTGTCACAGTGGTTTGATTATCTGCTCATCTTTAATATCAACCATATAAAGAAGAAAAACCAATTAAAAAACAAAAGTTCATTTGACATGCTAGATCCCATTTTTGAGAAGAAAAAAATTATTTAGAACGTATTATAATTGTCAAGGAAATATCAGAAGAATATAAAGATGAATTAGAAGAAGAAATTATTATAATAAATATCTAAACTGACATTTAGGAATTTATTAAACGTAGAAGAAAAGTATTTCTATGTTGAATATTATAATGGCTACTAAAACATAGACATTTAAACTTTTATAGAAGACAAATGTAAAAAGAATTTTTAAAAGATAGAATTTATGTAATATTATAAAATATGGAATTTATATAATATTATAAAAGATAGAATATATCTAATTTCTTCAGGAACAAACCATTTTGAAACAATATTTGTTTGATCATTTTGAAATAAAATTCGAACTAAAGAAATAAATTCAAATCGCTTATAGTGTATATTTATTGAATTATTTTAAAGACCCACGCACATATTTAACAATGTTCGTGATACTTTAAGAATATTAGTATCGGAATATTCTAGTAAAAAATTTAACAAAACGTTTAGGATAAAGAATTAATATTGCGTTCTTTGGAGCGTAAATGCCTAAGCTTAAAACAATGATTTAATGATTTTTAAGTCAAAAAGCGTTAAACATTATTGTTCTCATTTTAAACAATTCCATAATACATTCTTCTTTAGTCTTCAAATTGTATAACAGAAAGCAATAAAATTTCCATTTTAAAATTTGTCTTTTTATTATTATGTTATATCTCTTTTATTTTCAAATTAATTAAATTATGATTCAAGAGAAATTGATATTCACCTCATCTCTTTAAAAAAAAGATTGCGGAAAAGTTTTATATTTTCTGATAATTTTTATTCCTTCATTTCAAGAATAGAAAATCTTATTATTATCTAACGGTCCTTCAGTTTAATATATTCTTTGTTTTATACGTATATCAATGAATATATTATATGAAATTTTATGTTTGGTCATATGTTTCGAAAAACTTGTGAAATTTCTTTTAAAAGCACCTTACATAATTTAAAATTTAGTTGTTTTTTTATTTTATCATTTTTAATTACATATAACTTGTTTTAATGTAACTTATTTTGTATAAAATTTGCTTTTTATTGTCAAAATTGGTCAGCACTTGTATTATGTAACTGAAATATTTGGCAGTATTGGCGATGGTGACGACATTTATTTAAATAAGTATTTTTATATAATTTTACAGTATTCTTAAAAAATATTTTGGCTAATATAAGAAATCTTCTGCATTTCGAACTCTACAGGAAGGATATGTTCACTCTTGTTGCACTAACAAACTTGATTAAATGATTACACTTGGCGATTAATGCCTTTTTTATTTTGATGATTTTATATACTATTTATTTTGCACTATAACTAATGTGCATAGTTAAAATCTTAAACTGTGTATAATTCAATTTTACTGTAGTAAATAAATGTTAAAATTTATGGAATACAACTGTCATTTTTTATTTTAAAAAGCAAGCAGAAATATTAAATTATAATTATAATATTATAATAATCATAATTATAATATAATAATTATAATTATAGTATTATAATTAGTATAAATAATTTATTAATAAAAGAACGTTTTTGAATTATCTGAAAATAATAAGTAATAGCATTTGTTAAATTATTAAAAATTTTTTTGTAAATTTAGGAAAAACTATTTAAAACATGTATGTATTAGGTTTATTTGAAAAATTTTAGCATTATTTATACAAAAACAAGTTAATTTTTATAGTGGTATAAAATAGCGATTATACTTATTTTATTAAAAACTGATTAAGTTTTTGTATAAAGGATTTTGAAAATCCAATTTATCTTGGATGTGTTAAATAATCTTATAAAAGCTCAAATATTTTTAATATTAGAAAATGGAGGTTGTTTGTTTAAAAGGCTTTGCCAAAACGCTATAACATTTAAACCAAAATAAACATTTTGGCATAATGCTTGAAAAAAGGCTTCTATTTTATTATTAAATTTCATGAAATTCATATTGCAGCTAGAAAATATTACATACTCCTGTTAGAAATCTTAATCTTAATTTAGACTTTTTAATTTGAAAGTCAGTAAGTTTTCCTGTTTAGTAAGTTTCAGTATTAGTTGGTGTGTTTGTCGAAATCCTTTTTTCAATTAAATAACGAAATAATATAGAGAAATGGGAAGACTTTTAACATTAAGCAAACTGTAAGAGGTTTCATTTAATTGTTTATCTAAACGCTCACCAAATAAACTTGTAAAGAACTCTTTACAAACCAGATTAACAGCTGTTTGTACTTCACGGATTCTCAGCTGCGTTATTTATAGTGTCTACTAATTGAGTTCAAGGCGCCGCTGTTGACAAGGCTTTTAGTCGTAAAATAAATTGTCGAAGTCATGTGGTATAATGAAACATTTTACGGAGTTAAGCGTCGCGAAAAGCCATAATTTGTCATGAAAATCCAGTACTTCAGGAAGAATAACTCGACGAATGGTAATTGGAATGATAGATATCGCATACAATTTTCAGAATCACATGTTAGTTTAAAATATTCTGCGGTGTATGAACAATTATTTAATAAGTTTTATGGTTAATACTATATTTATTTCAATAAATGTTTAGTGCTAAATTTTGGAATTATGATTTTCCTTGTAAATATTTAATATTTTATATTGTTATAGAATTCAAACATGATTCTGGAGAGGTAGATTTAGAATTTAGTTCTTATTATTGTTGAATTGGGCCATTTAAAGTGGCGGAAGGAATTTTCTTAATTAATGGTTGATTGACTCCATGAAGGTTTATTTCCAAATTTGAATTTTGATTTTTTTTTTTTTTTTTTTTTTTTTTAAATTACATCGTATTGTGCTGCTATTAAAAATGTAAGAGTTTATATTGCTTTAAATATTAGATAAAATGTAAACATTTCTCTATTTAAGAAGGCATTGTAAGTATGGTCTCTGCTTAGCTTTTGGTCTTAGGGTTGACTGGTATAGTGCTCTTAATTAAAAATTTATGAAAGTTGAATTTCGTCAGACCTTTTTAAAATTCAAGTGGTTTCTATTTTTTCTAAAAAATATATCATTAAATTATTTTTTATCTAAGCTAATTTATGAGTTATGAATTTATTAATTAATTATTGTATTACCCTTGTTATTAAGACAATAAAATAAAATATTTAATATAACCACTGTCCAATTATTGTCATTGAACTCTAAGTTGAATTCCAGTGAAATTATTGTAATAACACGTTTTCTTCAATTTTTATTTTAGTATATAATTTAATACATTATTTTGCTCCGCAGTAATAATAATTAAACTCACAACCTTATCTCACGCTCTCATCTTCCAATCTTATCTCACGTTCTCAGCTTGGAACCTCATCTCAAGTTCTAATCTTCCAGTGCCAGAGCTCTAACTGCTACTTTTAACAGTATAAATTTTTAAGCATTTGCAAGGAAATTCATAATAACATTTAATTTTACATATACATTGAAATAAGTAGAGGATTAGCAACGAAGCTTATTAAATTGTTTGTATATAATAAACAATTTAAACTAAGAAATAATTTTAAAAATAAATGTTGTATCTATCACTCAAATTATCACAGATAGAATAATGTCTTCAGAAGTATTAGAATTTTTACGATGTATCATATAGAGCTGCTTAAATTAAAAATGTGCATACAGATTTACTAATATGTTTGTTTATAATTTGGCGATATTTGGAGAAATTCTTAAAAGACTTTAGTATTTAGTGCGAAGAGTATTCCATAATAAGTGGGCTGAAAGGTTCATAGGCTGACACATAGATGACGCTACTAGTATTAAATTCATATGATTTTTAGTTAGCCCTAACATTCAAACGTCACGCGTATAAATTTAACAGCTGTTGTACTATTAGTATGTGAGTTATAGCATTTTTAGTGAAGTTATAGCATTTTTAGTGTTCACGACGTGCAGTCCACTCGGCTGACTGTCGATTGGTATGAATAATGTTTATCAAGCCAAGCTTTGGCTTCAATAGTATTTTTTTTCGCCAAAAGGCAATGCTTTATTAACACACGAAATTCCTTTTTATCCATTTTTTCAAACTAACAAAAATTGCTTCACTAAAAATGCTATAAATCACATACTAATAGTGCAACAGCTGTCAAATTTATACACGTGTCTTTTGAAGGTTAGGCGTAACTAAAAATCATATGGATTTAATACTAGTAGGGTCATCTATGTGTCAGCCTACGAACCTTTCAGCCCACCTGTTATATGACGATATAGTATCGCTCACAAGTTGGTATGAAAGAAGATTCTGCAAATGTCAAAGTTGGCATTTTTTAGAAAATCCAGCTATCTTCGACAATGCAATCAGACTATAAAACCTGAAACTTCACTCACAACTCATTGCTTATCTCACAATTCTAGTTAATAAAAAGTAAAACTGCCGAAAAAAAAACAGATGAATGTTGCGATTTAAAATTAGTGTTAAAATCTAAAAGATGATAGGGAAAAAGTTAAGCTGCATTTGGTAGAGCAAATGATAACTTTTAAAAATATTGCTTAGTTTTAAATATCATTTATTGAAAAGATTTATTAAAATTTTAAATAGTAAATAGTATTTAAAATTGTGATGTATTTCATTATTTTAATGGATCTATATTGCAGCCTATTTCAATATATTTAATGGGCCTGTATTGTAGTATATTTTAATATTTAAATGGTTTTATATTGTAGCACATTTCATTATTTTAATGGATCTAAATTGTTCCATATTTCAATATCTAAATGGATCTATATTGTCACCTATTTTAATAATTTAACTGTTTGTTAATCGGTCTCGTTAATCAAAAATAAAATTTAAAAAAAAAAGGGTTATTTTCCTTCCGTTAAAAGGTTGGCAGTAACAACAAGGAATTTGGAACGTTTTTAAAACAATGTTTATAAATCATTTTTAACATCTTAAAACTTAATGTTTAATCTTAATAAATACTCTTTTTTTCTGCATTCGTTATTGTTGCTAATTTTACAATAACATACTTTTAAATAAATTCTGGCCATTTCAGAAAACCTATTTCAAACTAATTTTTTCAAACCAACCACAATATTTATTTCCCATCTTTCATTTTCTCGAATAAAGCCATTTTAATTATATATCCAAAAAATAATTTGATTTAATACCAGTTTCATCGAAACAAAATAAAATGGATCTTATCTTTTAAAAATAAAAAAATTATAATAGATGTTAAACATAAATTACTTCATTTTAAAAACAGAATTAAATATATTTTGAAGTTACTTTTGGCAATTATTTTCAAAATGTAAAAAAAAATAGCTGAAAACTAAAATGTTATTTATTTTGAAAAACAAATAAATAAATTAAATATTACGTAAAATAGTTATTTATCAGTTGTCATTTTTATATAAATGGAATAATTAGTTAAAATGATTTTTTCAATGTGTTTTGAATCATTGAAATGGATTGAAATCCTTTTCCTTCTTAACTTCTTTTTGTAATGAGATCAGCCAGAACAGGGCAAGAAAATTCAATTATATATTATGTTTCTGAAAATTCCTTTAGACTTTATTCCTTTAACTCCTATGGGGGGGGTATGTAGGTGTGGTGGTGTAAAATGCCTGTGGTATTTAGGAGAATAAAAGCTTTAGAAAGAATAAATGCTAAAGAAAGAACCAGCTGTACTAATTGGGGGCTTATGATGGAGTTGTAAAATGACCATGTCTAGCAGACATCCTGGTGCCAATCTCTTGTTCATTTGCACATTGTAATAATATCCTATATATATATATATATATACTAGAAGACCCGGCCACGCGTTGCTGTGGCTTTCTTGTATTTCGTTCAATTATTAGATACTATAATTCGTATTGTTATCGTTTGCTGTCGTGGTTTGATTTGTTGACATGAGGGCCCTCTTAGCACGTCTACGTCGTACCTCACGCCTACGGGTATTGTTGAGGTTAGATTTTTTTGGTGGAATTTTACTGAAAATGATAACTGAAAAAATACAATACAATTAAAATAAAATCGAGATATAATAATAAATGATTTAAAAAATATTCACAATAAAATGTAAACGATTGTTTAAGATACACGAACACGTTCGAATGAATTTTTTTGAAATGTTTTATCTTTGTACACATTTTTGGATTGAATGTATCTAAAAACTAATGATTTCACATAAAAAAATTTCATTATTATTATTTTTTTTTTTTTTTTTTATAAGCTAAAATAAGGGAAAAAATGGCCAAAACTTGATACTGTTACAAAACATGATAACTCAAAATCAAATCAATATTTTTTTAAATTTCTAAGTTTGTATTTGTTTGTGCTAACATATTACAGGGAATGGATCTCTGGTAAATTTATATCTTTATTATTTTGTGCTAGTTTAAATGCTGTCGACACAAAATTCTTTCAAAATTTGCATGTAATTCCAAGCTTAACAATTAAAATAAAAAATATTTATGTAGCTATAATCATTTCAGAGTTTTATTACCTGTAAACATTTATGAAAAACATAAATACAAAGGATCAAAACTACTTGTGTTATGGTGCTTCACATGAAAACAAAAAGCATAAAAATTCATTCTGAGAAAAGGCTAAAAACAACTTTTAATTAGAGAAATTACTTTTAAAAATGTTGTAAATGTATTAAAATGCCATTGAATTATCAAGTTCATAGTCTTATTTATTAAAAAATATAGTTTTATTTTTCCTTAAAACTCTAAATATTTTCTGAGCTTTGTTTTGAAAAAGTTAAAATTTGCTCGACAAATTTTTCTTTTTACAATTTCCTGCTATTTGCAAAGGCTTTTTAATATGAAATGACCTGAATTTAAAATATTTAGCCTTTTTGCAAGTGTTTTGATTAAATATATTAAAAACCTTTGAATTTCACATAAAAATATCAACTTTAACTATTTTTTATACAATTTATTCTTTAAAATATGGATAAACATTGCAAAAATGTGATATTGTTACAAAACTTTATAATTCAAAAATAAATAAAACATGAATAGTTTTTCCTTTGCAAGTATTTTCATGCTGGGAATATCCTTATGTAGGTAATAGACTGTTTTCAAATTTATATCTTAATTATTTATACATTTTTGTATGCTTAAAGTTTGTCGACACAAACTTTTTTTTACATATTTACAACAATTCTTAGTTTAAAAACTGAAATAAAAATAATTTATGAATTTAGGTTAATTTCCATGTTCTATTCCTTTCATACATTTAAAGAAAACTTTTACATGAAGTTTCAAAGCATTTAAATAAAAATGTATGGGTATTATGATGTTTTGAAGGAACACAAAATGCATAAAAATTCAAATAAGAAATAATTAAAACCAACTTCTAAATGTAAATAAAAACAAATGTACATACATAAAAATGTTATTGAGCTTTAAATTCTCCTTTATTAATATAAAAACTTATTTATTTGTTTTGTTTTCTTTAAATAACTTTCAATCTAAAAGTACCATTTATCAATTTTTCTTCGACAATATTCAAATCACTCAAATTCTTTGTTTTTCAAATAACAAAAGTTTTTTTAAAAAAATGTCCTTGATTTTCAACTTGCAACTATTATAATACCTTTTATAAAATTTTAATGTTATCATTATATCAAATAATTGTAGAGTTTACTTCATTTTGACACTTTTCAAAAAATGCTTAAAATTCATCATATTTCTTTAAAATTATATTGTCTATATTATATTATCTTGCAGATCACATTTCATTTTAGAATTCTTAATCAAATAAAACACATGTTGACAAACTTTAAGCAAAGAAAAGTTCAATGTTTTGATTCACAACTTTTCATTCCATATATTTTATTCCAATTCAAATTCAAACTTAGAAAATAAAAAAAATATTGATAATCAAATCAGGTAATACTTACATACATTTTATTTATTTCGCATAGAAATAATATAAATTTCATACATTATAATTTTCACAAAATTTAAAGTAGTACATAAAACAATAATATTCAGAACATGAGAATTTTACGGTTATGTAGTACAGGCATCGAGACACGGCGCCATCTAAAAATAGTCATTATATTGTTCGAAAAAAAACACTACATTGTTGCCACTACATTGGTCTGCCAAAGAAATTTTAAAAAATATTTAGGGTTGGACCCCCCCCTTATCACTTAGTGGTTTAAAAAATAGATTACGACCGATTCGCAGACCTACCAAATACGCACAAAAATTTTCATAAGAATCGGTCGAGCCGTTTCGGAGGAGTTTGGCAACAAACACTGTGACACGAGAATTTTATATTTATATATATATATATATATATATATATATATATATATATATATATATATATAAAGAGAGGGAGAGATAGTATATAGATGTAATTATGTATGTATGTACGTATATGCATAAAAAACGCAACATATCAACACAAAAACTTAAATAGGACCATAAATGAGTGAATTAGAAGTAGCATTTGCTACTCGCGTAAAGTATAACAAACCAATATAACAATCCATTATAAGATTCACAATGCAAAAACCCTGAAGAACCTCATATTCAGATTTCTCAAAATTATCGGTACATACAGGGTGATTATAATTAAAGTCCCACTTTCAAAATTCTGTAAAAAAAGAAACACTCGTCACAATGAGTTCAAATTTGAACTGAAGATGCTTGAAGAAAAGGGAAAACGGTATGGCATCAAAAATAAGTTCCAAAGTGCATTAAAAGATGGCCCTGTAAGAGGCATAAAAAAGTGAATTCGGCTGCCAGTGATATTTTGAATCGAAATGACAACGCATTTGGCGTAAGTTACACATTAAACCAATTGAATTGTTGATGTGCTTGATTGTTTCGGTTTTTTTGACGGAAAAATGACTTCTAAGTCATTCAACAGTTGTGGCACTGTCAGTGGAAAGCCCATCCACCACGGCAAGGTCATACCATCGGGGGAACGTTTTTGATGCCATATCATTTTACTCTTCTTAAAATATCTTCAACTCAAATTTGAGCTCATTGTGACGAGTAGATTTTTTTTACATCATTTTGAAAATGGGACTTTAATTATAATCACCCTGTATATGTACATATATATAAATAATTTAAATAACCTCTCCCCCCCCAGTTCTTATGAAAAATGCGATTTAATAATGTTAAAAGAGTGAACCTATATTTAATAATTAAAAAGGTCAAACATTTATTTATTTACAATAATATTTCGTAAGCATGTAAAAAAATTAAGCATCAAATAAAAGAAACAATCAAAAATTTCAGGCCACTGCTTGCGGATAAATAATATTTTAAGTTTTTGCATTCGAATAGTATGAATTCGTATAACATGATCAAAATATGTTACACTGAAATTTTGCTTTCTAAACTTAAACGCCTCTTTTTAATCCTTTATACTGGTCGTAGAAGAAATTAATATACCATTTGATTCAGGGAGTTGGAAGGCATAAAAAGTGTTTTAAAAAAGCTTGCTAACCTTCTAATCAAATTAAGAGAATTAAGTGTTTGAAATCGGTGTCATCATGTTTTTAAGTAACCTAAGATTTTACGTAGGCAATAGCCTGTGAGGCTGCCAAATTTCAAGTCTTGGTTGTAAAACGAATATGTATAAATGACAAACAAAAACTAAATTTTTAAATTTATATGTAACATATATATATATAGCACTCTTTAACATATTACTCATAACTATTTATTACCCTATTTGGTAACATGTTGATCCTAATTTTCCAGTAATCATCTCACATTATCACAGAGGAATTGATTTTCAACTCTGCTACTCATATTGTTATTTGTGCAAGCAAAAATTATCTTTCAAACGCGATCGACTGCAAAATATATTATCTAACTAGATGCATGCTGATGTTTTTCGCATAAATAGAACAATATGATATCATCTTCGGGGTAATTTGAACTTTTTTTCTGCTGTGCTATTTGTAAGGACATTCTGGGGAATATCTCGTTGTCTTTGCTGCAAACACTTTTATCCTTCAAAAGCAGTAGATTGTAAAATAAATAATCTAATTAACTGATAAGCCCCCAAAAGAAAAATTTTTATTTTCAGAGATATGAAAATGAACATTTTTTTTTGTCTGAAAAAATAGGCAGTAAAACGAAAAAGACATTTCCAAGGCTATCATATTATTCCCCATATACTAGTGGGATAATATGATAAAATCAGCGAAGAATTTGAACTTTTTCTTATTTTTTTTTTTCTATTCGTAAAAGTATTCATGGAAAAAAGTGTCGTTCCCTTTGTTGCAAGCACACATTATCCTTAAAAGATGTTAAACTAAAAATAAGTGATTTCACCGATAAGTGACATAAGCGAATTGGTAAAAAAAGGTGAATTGGTGAACCTAAAGCTGAAAAATTGCCTATTTGTATTTCTGGCATAAGTGGGGCAATATGATATAATCTTCACATTCTCGGAAGAATTTGTTTTAAATCTTCTATTTATAGGGTCATTTACGGGAAGATCTCACTGATTTTATTTTAAACACTCATTAGCCTCAAAATGCAGTAGATTTTAACATAAATAATCCGATGAACTGATAAAGCCCAGAAGTGAAAATCTGCAAAATCTTGTCGTTAGCACAAGTGGAACGATCTAATCTCACCTTTGGAGGAATTTGAACTTTTCTCTGCTTATCTAGAAGGATATTTATGGAAAGATATCGCTCCCTTTGCTGGTAGAATTCATTATCCTTAAATCTTGAATGATTCCAAAACACAATTTTATCCGTAGAAGATCTAATTACAATACAGTTTCTCCTCCAAAGAAAAAAAGGAAACGCTTCAATTACTTTTAATTCTAATATTGCGTTCATCTTTTATTGAACCATTTGTAAAATGCAAGAAAAATGCCCCAAAAAGAATTAGAGATTTTTCTGAAAAGACACCCGTGTGTTTGGAAGTTAATTCTTAAGTTAGTCATTTGCTTAAGAGGAAGAAGCACTTTTCCACAAAGTAAAGTAATAATTACAGCAATAGTTAGAAAATTAAGAAGAAATGGTTTATCAAATCATTTATGTAGGAAATTCATTAAAATGGTGATCAAATGGAATCAAAAGCTTAGTGATTGTTACCGCTACACAAATACCTTTTGTGATATGCTAATTGTACGAAAAGTGTATTGTATGTGAGTATCTCTTGTTACGTATTTCATTTGTTCAATTTGCTAACTCTTTCTAGTAAACTAATATGTGCTTACAAATAATGTTGTTCTTGAATAATAATAACACATTAATTTTACTATTGCATAGCAGTATTCATTTCTGGGCAATATAAAAATAATATTTAGTATCGTTGTATTGTCCCTCGTATAAAACTGATTTAAGAATTAAATTGTACTAACGTAGTAACGCCTTGTAGTAAACCCATGGAGGTCTTTCAGAAAATTAATTAGGCTGTTCTGTTGGATGTAGTTCAGTAAAGGATGAATAGAATATCAGAATTTTTATAGCATTTCGCTTTAATTCATAAGAAATCTAATGTCTGTAAGAAAGATATTGTTTCCATAAAGAAATCATGAATAGCATACGACATTAACGGTATTAACATAATAGTTAGTTCCATAGCATTAATATAATAGTTTAGTGTGACCAATATAATTAACAGATCTGTTATTTTTCATAAAACAATAGGTTCTTTTTTAAACTTATACAGCAAAAGAGAATAAACCTATACTGTCAAAGCAAACGTAAGTTTTTCAAGTGATTTTGATCAATGGAAATAAGACAAAATTAATCAAGGATAAGTTGATCATATATATATATATATATATATATTAAAGCATTCATTGTAAAAATTATAAAATATAATTTTATATGAACATATTCATGTTATGAAATAAAATATTTTATGTAGGTAACCCACCTTCAAAATATTTTTTTTTATAATTATCATCAAATTAATAATAATTATTTCATAATTTAATAATTTTTCTGGGAATGGGCACTGACGAAAAGTCAGTGCATTTGCTCATAGCAGGTGAAAAAGTGTATTGGAATCCCCATATAAATCATATCTGAAAACATTATTCAAATTTGTGGTGAAAAACAGCAAAAAAAAAAATAAATAAATAGATAATGCAATCTTCCCCTCCTTTTTTGTCTTTCTATGTAATGATGAATGTGCAGTTATCTGTCACTGTAGTGGTGAATGACGTCTGGCGTGCAGAATGTGAAAATATATAAAAAGTAATTAAGTCTTAATGCTTCTGAAATATAACAAATTTTTATAAATTAATTATTGAATTATTACGCAGTGTAATCCAAAAGTAAAGATAAATTAAAAAAAACAATAATTCAAAAATTAATAAAGGTAAAAGATGTTCTCATAGGATCGATGGAAATAAAGTGGGATTTTTTTCAAGCAATAAAAAATTGATGATTGAATAGTACATTTTGTACCAATAGATGTTGTCATGATACAGATTACTTGTCCATGGTGTAAAAAAGTAACTTTAGCTGGCAACGCCTTTCTTAAATTAGGCTGCAGTTGTTCTTCTTATATAAGTTATGCACACGGAGATGTATCTTGTCTAAATGGAATTTTGTATTAATGTGTATAAAGATCAATGTCATTAAGCCTCAAGCAATATCCATACAAATTGCGATATGTCCATGAAACCTGACAGAAGCATCGGTCGACGAGATTTCATTAATTACGTGTTCAACATAATGTAACAGAAGGCAGATTGAGCTTTAGACAAATAAATAGATAATGACAACACGCCCAAGTATTGTACAGTTCTTTGGACAATTAAGGCACATTTCGAGTGCATTGTAACATCCATAACTGTTGGAAATGGAGTACATAAATTTATATGCCTTTGTTGAATAGCTTGGACATTAATCAATTATTATAGTGGGGTTTTTCTTTGCCTCTAATTTCGCAATCGGTGCAATTTTCTCTAGGCAGTTGCAGGAACCATTTTGACAACATTTACTGTCATTGTTCAGTATTGTTCCAGACCAGCACAACCATTGCAAACACTGATCTTTATGCAAAATGAAAACCCCAGCATGTTAGTTTGGTTATCTTATGCCATTTGCTTAACTCAAACTATCCTTGTAGATGTATGGCCATTCAGATCTCCCAATCTTGTACCTTGAAGGTTTAGTTTGTTTAAATACAGGGATTAAAAAATGTTCCTTAAAAAATCAGCATCGTTTTCAACATTGAAAGACATATACTGGAAACATATGTCATGAGAAATGGTGCATAATTCTGTTAATAGATTGGCGCGTCGTCTGACAACTGTTTTGCTAAATGATGGACATCACAATGAACATTTATATTACTTATTATTCTGCCTGGCATATTATTATCCTATGTGAAACGTAAATGTTTAAATGGTAGTGTCATCTTATTATTAAAGTATTTAACTTTGGTAGGAATATTTTTGTATCATAAAATTACGTCAATTTTCATTCTTTCTCTCAAAACGGTATCTGTATACCCTTATTTGTTTTCGAATTATTTCTCTTTTTAAATTTGTCTTGACTTTTTAATCACTTTTTGTATTGATTTTTATTAGGGAAATAAATAATGCTTTTTAATGAATAATATCATTCCTTTTGGGTTATCCACTAATACTTGTTTTTATTTCACTCGGAATAAATTAAATATTAACTCCATTAAATATTAACATTTTAGGAACATTGGATGAAAACTTTATACGGAGCTTTTTTCATTAGATAAACAATTTTATTTATGTAGACATAATAAAAAGAAAAGCTTAAAATAGAATATATGAAAATAAATATGATTTTTATTTAAGTTTTTTACGGTGTTTTTATTTCTTAAAGCAAAAATTAGATTATAACTATAAATCTAAATTGCCCATAAAAAGAATAAATTGCACATTAAACTATCACATTTAGCGAATGATATTTCTAGAAAACTATTACCTTCCTTCTTCTAGATTACATATTTTATCACACATATAAATAGAATTGCAAATGTTAAAACTAGTAGCAATTATAGAAAAAACTCATTCACGATTAGAACATTTTAAGTGTGTTCTTCGTTTTCTGGAACTTATTTGACAACATAATATACAAACAAACTTAAAACGTGTTTGCAATTTAAAAAAAAATATTCTCATCATAGTTAAGAATCAATATAGAAGTCAATACAGAGAATTCTTACTCATCTCATTTTAGTGATCGAATTTTTTTATAAAAAGAATTCGAATTTAAATTTTTACAGCGCGTAAAATCTCCGTAAATTAAAATCTTGTTCGAGTTTTTTAATCGGTTCCTACCTAAGGCTGAGATTTAAAAATGAGTCTGAAGTTACACAAGAAGATTTCTTGTAATCATGTAGTCAGAAAGGAAGAGTCCACATTTAAGAAGCTTTAGATCAAACAATATTATAAGACTTTTCCTACTACTACTTTCTGTTTGTTTTTTTTTAAACTTTTCTGGTATGTAAACATTTCTGGAATTAGTAAAATTCGAATTTAGCAAACAATTACGATCCGTTTAAATTTTTTGTCAGTAATTTAATAAAAAAATTTAAGGTACAACCATTTAATTTTTTTTATAGCTTGCTACTTATTTTCCCTCGCTGTTTTTGTTGATTCGGCTAAGTTAATAGGTGTTATACGTGTTTTTTTCTTTTAACGTTAACGAAAAGTTAATTAAAAATACTGTATTGAAGATAGTTGGGATAAAAATAGACATATAACAAATAAATGACAATATTTTATTACTTTAAAAAAAATTATTTCACTGGTCTTTTTTTTTAATAATCTATATAAATTAAATTAGAATTAGATGTCGTGTAAAGCATTAAAAATTGGAAAATTATATTATGTCTGTATTTGGCAGAATTTATTAATAGAAAACCTGCCAATCTGAGTATTAAATTGGGGCATACGTAGTGAACAATGTAATTGCAATGACTGAAATCGGATAGGGTAAGTTTTCAAATGTGAAATAAGAACCCGAATCCACAGTATGTAAACAATAAATAAGGTATAAAAACATGTTGTCCAATGCTTAGCCCAGTGAGCAAATTTAATTGCTACCGGATAGGCATGGTTCATATTTCTCTTCATTTTGAATTCTGGAGAGCTTTATTCCGAAAAGCTGAGCAGACAAAATCTGCTAGATTTATGGCTGAATTGAAAATGTATTAAATTCAATCTGTTGCTATTGTTACCATTACGGGATGCATTGAATTCGTCATTTTGGAAAGTTTATGTATCAGTTAAGTTGAATTTCATACACTGTTAAATATTTATTTTACTATTAATTTATATTTTGAATAAAAGTTTGATAGAAAATTCTATACAAACTATAATTAATTAATGTTGGGTTTTTCTTAATATTGTTTATGCTAATACATATGTGTGAGATTCATTCTTCAAGGGCGCTGATACATCTGTGCAAATATATATATATATATATATATAAACTTAATCTTCAAGTAACGTAGTATAGTTTTTAAGTTTCTTAACTTAGTATAATTAAGAAAAATATATATATTACCAAATTATTACAAACAATTAAACAATTACCATATTTATTACCAAAGCTCTCTACAATGAAAATGAATAATTCGTTGTCTATCAGTCTAGATAACATTTAATTCAATATTTAAACATAGATTTTAAATCTTAGAATATAGAAATCAAAATCTTGCAAACTGTCTGAGTTAGTGATAAACGTAAAGAATTAACAATAATAATATGTGTTAAGAATTTTGAGGAAAAACGTTTCTCGTATTCCGAATATATAAATACTTTCCTCCATTTTATGAAAACAGTGTTCAAACTAATATTTAACAGTGTCTGTACTAGGCCTTTATTCCCGCTACAATGGTTGTAGACTTATACTTCACTAAAAAAAATTATTTCTATGTTCAAAATATTAATATTAGTAAAAGTAAACTTTTAATATAGTTTTCCGTGAAATATAGTTATAATCGATATATATTCTATAGAAGTCCCTAATCTTAATATAGACATTTATATTTTTATATATCCATTTAATATAGTCCCTAACTTTTTAATGAGTCTCTGCAGTTATTTAATGAAAAATTACATTCATCCTAACAGACATAACACAGGCAGTTTTACTTCTATGTGACAAAAAATATTAGAGATATCTATTCTCAAAATTTGAGAGTCTTTGGACTCATGGATGGGGGTCAGTTAAAAATTGTGAATTTAATCAAGGTACAAAGCAATTTAATGAAACTTAACTCCGAAATGAAGCAAAATAAACGGAAAATGTCAGTTTAAATGTTGTAGGCATCATAAACAATCAATGCCTTGAAAAGTAAAAACTCTCAAGAAGCTAGAACACCCATTCATAAATCAGAGGTAACTTATACATTTCATAAATATTATTATCCCTACCCACAAATTACAGCAAAACATACAGCGAAAATAGTACTTGATTTCCAAACTTCCATATTTTTGGGGGAGCTGTACGACAGTGTTCAATGTAAGAAGCATGTCCATTTAACTGATGCACCCTTCGTGTAGGGTCCCTCTTTTAGCCGTAAAAGAGAAGTAAACCCGGATTTAAATCTCGAAACGCTTTAATTTTATAACCGACCCCTCAATGAAGGCCGAAAAATATCCCAAAATTTTGAAATTATATATTTCGGTCAATTTTTGTCATATAGAAGAGAAACGTGTTGTGTAATATTCGTAATTATGAATGTAAACTTTTGTTATGTATTACTGTAGCGAAAGGGGGACTATATAAAAAGTTACCTTTGTTAATTTAACCAATATCGATATTTTTAAATATAAAATGCCATCATATGAATGTTTACCTGATTTGAAACATTTTGTTTTTACTGGAAGTATACGTATATATTTATGATCAACTATGATATACGTCTATGAGGAGGTTAAAAAAGACTGGGTGCAGACTTTATGTTGCACCGGTATCTTAAAATGAATGCATTTATGTGTGTATATGTTCCAACGTAACCCAAACCTATAACATTTAGAAAGTCAGTTTTTAATATCTGAATTTAATATTTCTTTTAAAATCCAAAATTTTTATCCAAAATTAATCAAGTTATTGTTAAGTTAAATTCCATTAATTAAGTTATTTTACAAAAATAACGTTGAAAGTGTATAGTATTAATTTTCCATTTATTTTTCAAATGAACACTCTTTTATTCTTAAAAATATATGCTTATAGATTAAAGGTGAAAAAAAATTATTAAGGATTCTTGGATACGAATGTTTACTTTATTCAACATATTTTTAATATCGAAAACGCATTGTTTAAAATCTGACACCATTAGTTCTGTATAAATATATTTCTTAATAAAATTTACTAACAATAAAAATATTTCAATTTTTGTAACCGAGTAACTCCGCTGCATATTTAACAGTTTCATTATAAATATTTATCCCTGACATATATGCTCATATTTTTTGATTTGCTGTAATTCCGATAGGTATAAAATGAATAAAACGAAACCAAACCAACAAATGCAATTATTTATACTTCTTTAGAAGTTAATTTTATTTGCAAAACATTTTTAGCATAGAAATTATAAATTTTTTACATAATATTTCTTTTTTCTTAAATTTATCCTTCTATGTGGAATTCCAAATAACTGTGTTTTAAAGAATAAATTTCAGATTTTACTCCCCTATGAAAGCAATGTTCTTCAGAGCAGAAGAAATCAATATAAAGTTTTATAGCATCTTAAAAAGAAATCCTTAGAGACGAATGTTATATTTTTTATTACTTCTTAGTCTTTGTAATGTGTTGAATGTTTTTTTGTTTTTTTTTCGAAACACTTTATTGTGAAGAAACAGATTTAAAGAAAATGTACATTTTAATCTAAAATGGAAAGATTTTCGTCTTTTGTTTCCAGTTTATTTTTCTTTTAAGTTTTCTTTGCACGAAATAACAAAAAAGAAGAACCCAGACTTTATTTTGAAAACGAAAGCTAAATTCATGATAAAAATTAGCTAATAATATTTTGGTCATGAATTTTTTGGCAATACATACGATACATAAAATTTTTAAATATTTAAATTTAATGCTTGTTTTATTTTATAAATAGTTTCTATTGTCAGTTCCTACATCCAATATTAATTAAAATTATCTAGATAATGTAAATAATTAAATAATAGATATATTAAGTAATGTAAATAATGTTAAATATAACTATTTAATTATTTCATTGTTATAAAAGTTAAATATTCATATAGATATTTTTTTATTGTATCTTGTAAAAAAACATAGTCTATTTAACTACTGACAGTTTAAGCAGCAGGTTCGTACACTAAATTGATAAGCGGTTTGGTTTGTCGCTCTACGGTTATTTTGTGCACATTTTGGGCTAATTAGAGCGGGACCTACAGTTTAAGGAGGATTCCGAACCACTAATAAACATCCATGCCGCTGACGGGATTCGAACCTGAAGCCTGTGGTACCAACGGCCAGAGCGCCAGCCAATTGGCCACAATTGATAACAGAGGCGAATGATAATTTCCACATCTACAACTAGGAAGGCCATGATAAATGTATAGGCCGAGAAGTGTCTTTATGTGGTCAAAGGCGAGAGTTTATATTTCCCAAATGCCATCACATAACATTGAGACTAAGAAACCAATTGTTGAGATAATTGAAACTCTTCATAACGGATCATTAGCATTTTTGAAGCTGACATTATCATTATCCTCTAAATAAATCTGAAGCCAAGATATCTGCTGAACTTTTATTCAGACAACAGAAAAATTCGGATAAAACTAGTAAAAAAGAAAATCGATCAAGAGATAAAAATAGAATCTGATTTTTGTCCTTGTTAAAGATAAATTAAATATTTTTTATGAAGAAGAACCATTAAGAAAATGCCTTATTAAAAGAACAGGAACAGAGTGCGAAGGCAAACAGTGGAATGATTAATGCCGTCTGAATTTAATTTGGCTCATTTCGTGGGGTAATGATTACTTTCACGCCTCCTTGACACTAATGCGATGCTGTTGAAACTAATACATTTTTATGTCACTCTGATTTATCTGCCTCGCTGATTACGGTGTTACAGCTTGTTGGTTCACTGAGAAGACACTTGTTTAGTTAAAAGAAATTAACCCATTATTGTACAATAAGATTGTTAAAATGTTGGTTGAATTTATTAATTTTTTTATGGTGTAGCTATAAGTTGTTATGTAGACTTTAACTTCATTATTATGTTTTGCTTGATCATCTTGAGAATTTATCCTTCAAGAGTAAACATGAAAATTATATATGTATACAACATATATATGCATATATGGTAAATAAGTACATGATAAATATAAATAGAACTAATCGATATTTTGCAAACATGTGGTGGATGTATAAAGTACTGAAATTATTAATAAGCGTATGAAATTTTTGACTAATCGTGTTAATTTCCATCTAGTATAACCATAAAACAATTTAACTTATTACAAATATATAAAAAATATTGCTATGGATATAATTATTAAAATATTTTAATTTTTTGGGAAAGATTTATTATTCTTTGTAAAACTTTATAAATTCATAGCTTAATTTATTGTGATTGTGATTTTTTTTTTACACAACTATCATAAGCACATAAAGGGGCAATTTAATGTATGAAAATATATCTTAAATTCTTTTTTTTACCTAATTACAACTTCTAATGAAAAGTATAAATCAATTTTGCTTTTCTTTATTTAAATTATGTATCAGTATAAATGTATTTCGTTAACAGTATATTAAAAAAACATACCTTTAATAGGTTTTGTAATTATCATTTCCATATAAAAGGTATCGTTGGAAATGGTTTCAAAGGAATTAACGTATGGTATAATCTAGTTAATTAACACAATTAGTTAATATGGTTGATTAAACCACTAATTCATTACGAAATATATATTAAGCGTTGCGAATGTGTGAAAAACAATATGCCCCGCCCCCCAAAAAAGTTCCCATAATTTTTAAAATTACAAAAAAGGGCCCGTATACAATGTTACAATCACTTCATTCATTAACTAAGCAATAGGTTATCTTCTTATTACGATTATTAAGAAAAAAAAGCAAAAACATTTCTTAATTTCATTGAAAAATGTTTGTAAGCAATACAAATAATTGAAATAGTTGTTTAAACTATTAATAACTACAAATTTATTATTTTATCGCAATTATGCCATTTAATCTCAAAAAAATCATGTGGTACGCCTCCTATTATAAAGTGAGCGATGTTTGGTTAAAATGATTTTTAAGACGGTTATATTTTTATACGAAATGACACTGAAAATCACTATTTTTTAACTGCACCCAATCAACTAATGAACTTTGATTTAAGACATCTGTTGTTGTTACCTATCCGACTTGGTAGACATCTAATCTAGGCCAAGTCCACGAACCCGTATAGACTCATGGTTGAAGGGGAAGGAAGCAGCTTCTGTTGTGATGGAGCACCCGTAGGTAGAAGACTGAATTTTGCTCCGTGACGCTCTTACAGTCATATGAGACCGGGACCTTCAGCTTAAAGTGGATTCCGAACCACTACAAACTTCCATGGCACCGCCGGGACTCGAACCCGAAACTGTGGCACCGAGCGCTATTTACTCGACCATTCAGGCCCTTTAAGACATCTATACTAAGTATTGGTTTTTCAAATATATATAGGAGGAGCCAGAGCCAGAGTTGTCATGCGTACGAATGTGGTCCATAATTACATGATTTGAGTTTAATAAAAACCTTTTTTAACTTAATTAGAATTTTAGCCTAGATTTTGATTTTTGAATTTTTTAGCTTTTTAGGAAAAGATTGAATAAAAAATTAATTATTTAGCATTTTTATTCTTTTAATAATGTAACTTTTAGTTTTTATTTGAAATGAATTAAAGTAAAAATATTTGGTTGTTACGAAGTATAATTTCAAATTACCACGAAATTGTTAATTAGTATTATTTTTAAAAGTTGATGATTTGGAATAATTAGTAAGTTATTTGCCTCATATTTTTTCAATAATCAAGCAGCATGTTTTATTTATTGTTTTACTAAAAAATCCCACAAATATCTAATTAGAGTATTTTATAATTAGACTTTCCTTTTTGCTGTAACGATAAAGTTTATTTATTATTAATTTTAAATATTCTTAATAATGCTCACAGTTTTTTCTTGGGAAATATATAGTTTCCATGTAATATTAATTTTTTTTAATATTTTTATTTCAGATTTGTATTTATTTAATTAGTGTTTAATTAAGCATCGCATGTTCTTTTCTCGTATTTTTGATTTAATGATTTTACTTATTAGTGCATGATAATATTTTAATTGGAAAATATATATTAATAATAGTGTGGTGGTATGAGATCCAATAATATCTACTGTAACTAGATTTGTTTTATATTTTCATTTCAAAATTTTGCTTATGCGAATTTTGTAAATTTGAAATGTTTTCACAACATCGATTTGAAACTTAAATAGATGTTGTGAATCTATTTGAAACTTTTTATTATTATTTCAATTTAACCTACATAAGTTCAGGTCATGTCTAGCAGTATGCATTAAAATATAATGTATTTTAAATATACAAGGGAAGCATTGTATTTAATATTAAATAGATACAATTCAATAGATTTAAAATACAATAAAACATGACGCATACTTTTTATTGTATAAAATAAAATTTTATTTTATTTTAGGACAGAGTAAGTCTTGGATGTTATAGTTGAAAGGAGATTTCTTAATTAATGGGGTACTGTTTTGAAGGTTTTTGAAATACAACTTTTTTACCAAGCATAAACACAGAAAATCTGTAAGCCAGAAAAATTCTACATTAAATTTTAAAAAAAGAAAAGAAACGAACTCCTTTGAGTTCTAGGCATAATTCTAACTTAAAGAAAAATCATTTCAATAGATTTAGTAAAGCAAATAGTTAATTAATAATTGATTAATTAAAAAATGTAAAGCAGAATATATTGCACTTTATCTTTTTTATTTATTAATATTTTATGAAGTCAAATAATGATAATTTTTCATTTCAGAAAAAACTGTAGAAACTAAATTATTTTTAAAATAAGAAAAACCGGATAAATGTGCAAAAAAAAAAAAAAAATTGTTAAAAAGATTACAAATTTAAAACAGTCGAATTAAATTATTTCCTTGTTAATTTATTGTTTTCGGAACTCTTGAGCACTCCATAAGAGTAATCTCGTTTGAGTAAAGATAGATCTATTATAATTATTTTTTTAAATTTGGAAACGGACAACTGACCCTAATTGACCTTATTTGTTTGTATATTTCATAAACTTTTAATAACAATTTCAAAAAATTTATATCTTTAAGTCTGACGAAGCTGTAAAACCAACAACATAAAAATTTAGCATGTTATAATTTATTTTATATTCATAATATTTAATAATTAATGCTGTTTTTTTAATATTCTCAAAAGTTTATTAAAATTTTGAATTTACATTTCGGAAAAAAATTCTTCGAAATGGTGTAAAAATTTTTTAAAAACTATTACTTATAAAACGAGATATCGTTCATAAAGCAAAAGTTTAAATTAATATCGGGGAAGTCAATATTTGAAAGCCTATATCTCCTAAACATTTTAATCAAAAAAAAAATTATACTCAAAAATTATCATGTATCAAATTATCATCATGCTCAATCTATCGCTTTAAATGTCCTGTAATGGAAAAGTTCGAGTTAACGTTTAATTAACCACATTAATTAATTTTGTTAATCAACTGCATTGCACCATAAATTAGTTCTCTTCGAGCCATTACAAACGTTATCACTTATGTTAAGATCTAATGATAGTTACAAAAGTTATTAAGCGTATCACATTTTTTTGGGCGATTGTACATATAAATTATTTTGATGTTTAAATAATAACATAATAACAGGTGGGCTGAAAAGTCCATATGATTTTTAGTTAGCTCTGACCTTCAAAAGACACTTGTATAAATTTGACAGCTGTTGCACTATTAGTATGAGAATTATAGCATTTTTAGTGAAGCAACTTTTGTTAGTTTGAAAAAAATGGATAAAAAGGAATTTCGTGTGTTAATAAAGCATTGCTTTTTGGCGAAAAGAAATACTATTGAAGCCAAAGCTTGGCTTGATAAACATTATTCGGACTTTGCACCAGGAAAATCAACCGTAGAGAAGTGGTTTGCTAAATTTAAATGAGGCGAAATGAGCACCGAGGACGATGCAGGCAGTGGAAGCCCCAAAGAGGCTGTTACCGAAAAAAACATCAAAAAAGTCCACAAAATAATTTCTGATAACCGTAAAGTGAAGTTGATTGATATAGCTGAGACCCTAAAGATATCAAAGGAACGTGTTGGACATATCGTGAATGAATATTTGGATATGCGAAAGTTCTGTTCAAAGTGGGTGCCGCGCGAGCTCACAATCGACCCAAAACAACAACGAATGGATGATTCTAAGCAGTGTTTGGAGTTGTTCAGTCTTAATAAACCCGAATTTTTGCGTCGATATGTGACAATGGATGAAACATGGCTACATCATTTCACACCGGAGTCCAATCGACAGTCAGCCGAATGGACTGCACGTGATGAACACTAAAAATGCTATAAATTCACTGAAAATGCTATAACTCACATACTAATGGTGCAACAGCTGTCAAATTTATACATGTGTCTTTTGAAGGTTTGGACTAACTAAAACTGATATGGATTTAATACTAGTAGCACCATCTGTGTATCAGCCTATGAACTTTTCAGCCCACTTGTTAATGATTATTTATTAAATTTTCTCAAAGTGCTTATGCATTGAATTACATGATATTTATTAGATTTGCTTATGTGCATATTTATGATGTAATTAACTAATTGATGCATGTGCGAAAATTCAGACGTTACATAAAATTCGATTCGTTGCCTAAGTATCATAATTTATATATACAATGATTGCATATACATAGCTGTTTCATTAAGAGATAATTCAACTCATATAAAAATGTCATATTTTTTTTTTGTACAGAAAAGATTAATCTACATTGTAATAGTAAACACAATTACTTTATAAAAATTTAAATGCTTTCATTTAAAAAAAAATTAATAAGTTTAAACATACTGATAACCAATTTTAATTGGTAAAACAAATATGTGTATTAACTAAAACTAAATAAACCTTTAAATTTATTCAATGTGTTACATATTTAAGCGAACCAACTTTTCGATATACGATATTATTTAATTTATAAAAGTATCCAAGGTACAAAACATAGGGTAAATTCAGGCGTTACAAAATGAATATAAATTTAGTAATAAATAATGAACAAAATAAAAAAATAAAATGAATGAATATTTAATAAAAATGAAAAACATAATAAAAATAATGAATACAAATTTAGTTTTATAGTTAACTAATGCTATAATTAACTTTAAATAATAGTTAATAAAGCTGAGAATGTAGAGTATTTTTTATGTGTCTTTCAATAAACGATAATTTTTTCCCCTTATCTTAATAGAAAAGTTATGAAAACGAATCTCGTATTTTTAAAAACGTGAATAAAGGATTTGATAAGAAACGCAACTCATTTCTTTACCTTAATGAAAGCGAAATTGAAATGATACTCATAATTGTAAGTAAATATTAACTCATGATATGAAGTGAAAGTTTGCGGTGAATGCTTATTCAAGAATTAATTCCGGGATAAATTACAAATTCGTTTATTTCTAAGATTCAGATTAAATGGAGCTTTAAATTTATCTCATGTGTTACCTATTAAAAAGAAGGAAATTTTTTATATGCGATATCATTTAATTTATAAAAGTATCCAAGGCACAAAACAGAGGGCTGAATAAAAATTTAGTTCTATAGTAAGCTGATTCTATAATTAACGTTAAATAATAATTAATATAATCTAAGAATGTAAAGTATTTTTTATGTTCTCTTAATAAATGAGAATTTTTTTCCCTTATCTTAATATGAAAATTATGAAAACGAATCTCGTATTTTTAAGAACCTGAATACATATTTTGATTAATATGTAAGGCAAAAGTGTTTCAATAAGAATTTCTTTGTCTCGATCAAATGCGTGGAAATCCGAGAAATTGAAATGATTTTCATAATTGGTCAGTAAATATTAACACATGATGGTATTCAGTGATAATAAGGGGTGGTTTCTTATTCATTTCCGTGATAAATTACTAGTTCGTTTATTTTAAGAAATAATCAAAACAAATGAGAAACAAGATATATTAAATTAAAAGTAATTAATATCATTATGATATATTATGAAATGTTATTATATTCTAAGCTAGTTAAAAAGATGGAATATATATACTACTGCGCCCAAAAAGTAAAACCAATTTTCAGTTTAAATTTTCCGAGCATATGGAATTTCAATTTTTTTAGGTCGTTGACACTGTCCTTGACATCTGTGTGAAATTTGACGTCAAAATATACACTAGTGTTTGAGTTATGCTTGGTTTTGTGAAACGCTAAAACTGATTCCGGCGAATTCTAAAATATGTGAATGAATTGAGCAAAACACTTGCATTAAATTTTTTTTGCGGAATGAATATTCGTGTGCGGATACGTATAGAATGTTGCAGAAGGCATTCGGTGAGCATTCCTATATCGGAAAGAATCGTTTGCAAGTAGTATAAACAATTCAAAGAAGGTAGAGAATGCGTTGAAGACGAAGAGTGCTCTGACCGACCCTTAACCTCAATCGACGAAGCTCACGTCCAAAAACTTAATCAATAAAAAATTAAATATATAAAATCAAAAAATTAAAAATAAATCGGTCAGTTCCATTTTGGGCCCCAAACGCGTCAAATCTCGCTTGGTACTGAAAACACTGCATTTTTTGGAAAAACATCGTCGCGTTGAAGTGTGTGAAACAATGCTTTCTGACTATCAGGACAAGTTGAAATGCATCATAACTGGACATGAAACTTGGATTTATGCTTACACCTGGAAACAACCGATCAATCAATCAAATATCACGGCAAAGGTGAAGCAAGACCGAAAAGCGCACGTTAAACTCTCTTAAAAAATCTCATGTTGACTGTTTCCTTCGATTACCGTGGTGTGGTGCATTATGAATTCTTCCTTATGAATACTGTCAAAAAGGAAAATTATTTGAGTGTTATGCGTCGTTTGCATGAAGCTATTCGCAAAAAGAGGCTATATTTATGGTAAGACAACTCTTAGTTTTTGCATCACAATATAGTGCCAGCTCACACTACATTGATTCTTTGTGACTTTTTCCGCCAAAAATGAAACCCATGTCTTTCCATAATCACCGTATTTATCTGATTTAGAACCGTGCGACTTCTGGCTATTCCCTAAACTCAAAAGACCATTCCAGGGACACCGTTTTCAGTCGACGAGATTCAACGTGTATAGGCGCCCGCCTTGAAGGCCATCCCTGCCGATGACTTTTTAGCATGCATTGAGGATTTGAAAAAAAAGTTGGCATAAGTGAATTGTGTCCGGAGGGGATTACTTCGAAAGCGATGAAATAAATTTGGAAGAATAAATAAAGAGTTTCTGAAAAATATATAATTGATCTTACTTTTTGGGCACAGTAGTATATATATAAATTGTCAATACAGTATATATAGAATCTTTCACGAGTTCATCTTGAAGAAAAACCATTGGTATAAAAAAAGTGTAGGTATTTCGTTTTATTTGAAATAAAGTTTCTATGGAATGTAGGGCATGAATGCCATGATGTTTGTAAAGAGTCTTTCTCTTCCAAAACATCAAAACAAGATTACACAAAGAAAGATTTCTGATAGCCTAACAAAAAGAAAAGAAAGAATAAATAGTTCTCAATAAAATTAATAGTTCAAATAAGAAGTTCTGGCAAACTTCTAATTCTAGATATCTTCTCCTGAAGATAAGTATTTCTGCAAGCAACGATATATTTTTATTGACAAAACATTAGAGCTATTTTCAACAACTCTATAATGTTCAAACAGAAAAATCTTTTGTGGCGTTCCAATAATTTCCGTACAAACATCATAAATAAATAGTTATTAAATAAATGTTGCTTTTTGACTTAATTACTTACTTGAATTACTTAATTCAAAACAATGATCATTTATTGATGCAATAAACAATAATCAATATAAATCACATATTCATAATAGCTATGTTTTTTCAAATAGATTCGGTTAAATTATTCACAAAACCATAAAATTGACACTGAAATTTTCCATCTTAGTTCCCCACAAAATAATTTTTGCCAGAAAATTTTATTTCATAGACTATGTATAAGATGTATGTGTTGAAACAAAAAAAAATCCCCATTAAAATTATCATAATAATTTGTTATGAAATTGCTTTACATAAACAGTTCGATTATAAAGCAATACCAGTCACTAATAAAGTAAAATAATATTATTTAAAACTAATTCTTTACATGTAAGATTAATAATAAAATGTAATAATTATGTATAAATAATTAATGTAATAATTATGCATCAATAATTAATGTAATAATTATGTATAAATAATTAATGTTATAATTATGTATTGGAAAATAATAATTAAGTATTTTATTTCGCTCAAATTTATTATTAAATAAAGAAATATAAATTACAAATGCAAAATTATAATTCAAATTAAAAAAATACTAATACGTTTGTTAACAGGATATTTTTTCCAAGCATAAATGTTAAATATAACAATTTTTAGCTGTTTTTGCACTATTGCAAAATATTTTCAACTATTTGGAAACTGTCATAGGCTGTAGTTATTGCATTATAATATCCAATTATGCGTATTATAATGCAATAACAAGAACAATTCTATTTTGCCACACAATATTAGAATAAAAAAATTTAGTTTTTATTCTAAATTTAAAAGTTAATTTATTATAAATTAAAATAATAAATTTAGTTAATTTATTATAAACTAATTACCTTCTTAATACGAATATTAAAAAAATTTCAATAAGTTATTCTACAAATCAGTTCAGATGATTTGCTTTTAAAAGATGTTGTTTTAAAAAGACATTGTCGTCAAATCAAACGTGGAAAAAGGTTCATATTAAATTAAACTTTTCATGAACGGTTCAAGTTATAAGTGAAATGTTTTATAAATAAATGTTGCTATTGTAGCATTAATAAGTTCGAATTAAACCCGGACTAGAAATATGAGCTGATTGATTACACAAAATAAACATTTTTCTTTTCTTTTCTTTATGTATTTACGTTTGCGTTATTCAAATGTTCATACAAAAGGGAAGCACAGTACAAAGTCTACTGTCACAATTGTGTGTCATATCTAATACTAAGAGAATGGGAATTTTTTTTTTAAGCTTGAGCGCATGCGCAGAATTTTGACGTAACCTTCTGACGTCATTTACAGGAAAGCAAACCGACACAACTTATTAAAAAAAAAAAAGGGGGGGTTAATAAATAACAAAAAGGTTTTACAAACGTTACATATGAGCGATTCAACAAACTATTTATTTGCCTTTTTCTCACGATGCATACATTTTTTTTTTCTACATTTAAAATGTTGACAATGTGCTACGTCATCAAATAATGGGCTTTGTGCTACGAACTAAGAATGGGCTATGACTGTGTTAAATGTGCTACGTCATCCACACAATAATCCTAAAGAAATACAGACGAAATGGGATACTTTCAGCAATATGAAAGATCTATAAAATCTTCAAATAAACAATAAGTGTCTATGCAAGACACTCAAGTATATACTATCCCAATCGCCATGTTATCACTTCGTTTTCGAAAATAGTGACTGCAATTCACGTCATTAGCGCATTTTGAACTTGTATTCTCTCTTGTTTTCTAGCGATGCTCTTTTTCTATGAGATAACTACCATTATATTTCAGTAAATGTTTTAAATGCATTTTAAAAATTTATAATTTTGAATGGATTATTTTTTTTTACATTTTTATTGGGTTTTTTTGTCATGCTTTTATTTAAATTATTTCGTTATAATCAAAAGAGTGAGGAAATATGACTTCTGAAAAAACATTTTGCATATTTATTGCTTTTTTTCGTGTGTGTGTGAATTCATGAAGGAGACTTATAGTGGTCTAGATATCTGATTCTACTCTTAAGTTTATGTAAATGAAGTTCATTTTATGATGCTGTATTCCTCCATCAAGTAAACTTGCCAAAATTAAGAAATTAGCCAACTCGGGACCTAGTGGTAATTTGCGCAGATTGCGTGCGGGGAGGTTCATGTTAGAATATAATTAGTTTGCTGCAAACTCTCTTTTCGTAAGCAAGGTAACTCGATATCGATTATGACACTGTCTCGCATCAATAATAAGGCTGAATGATAGAAGATTTCTGCAACACAGCAAACATATGTAAAGTAGTTGCCCTTTCTTTTCTGGCACTACCTAACATCAATAGTAAAGCTGTGTGATGGAAGATTTCTCCCACACAGCAGACATATGCAGAGCAATTACTGTTTTCTTTTCTTCTACCACAGGTTTCGGGTTCGAGTCCCGGTGGTGCCATGGATATTTGTTGTGGTTCAGAATCCAGGTCTGTACTGTAGGTCCCGGTCAGTTTAGCCTAACGTGTGCACAAGAGGACCGAAGAGCGACAAACCAAACTTTTCTTTTCTCCACATCTCACCGAATGCTTAGGGGTGTGTAGTTCCCTATACTAGTTAGATCGGTGAAGGCAGAACATCGGTGGACTAACACCAATAGGTCCACGAACAGCCCACCAATAGGTGATCAGATGAGGGTAGTGCCTTCTGGGGAGATTTTATAGGTACCTACCCAGCGTTTGAGTGTCGTATAGGAGAAAAAGCGACAAATTATCACCAGGCACATCTCAAACGATATCAAATCTTCCCGTTTTTGAAAGTAGTGGCAACAATGCAGACAGCGGATTTGAATATCGGCCTTGTTTTCCCGCTATATGCGCAAGACCCCACCGGACAGTCCAGAAAGTCCTCATTTCTTTTTTTTTCAATTCCTATTATTAGTTCACACTTTCCCTATATATATCTTGTTCAAATTTTCAACCATTAATAAAATACTTTTTACTTATCCACTCAAGTTCAAATACATTTTTTTTGAGCTTGTAGTGGAGGACACTGGATGTGAATACAGTTTTTTCATATATTAATTCATTCATTAAATTTAATTAATTAATTTTAGTTTTTTTTAGATTTAAGTTGCATATATTTTATAATAGATGGCGCCATATGTAAGAGTAAAATTTAAACTTTATTTGTAATTAACTTTTCTGCAATATAGTAAAAAAAAAAGTAGGAACTGACTTAAACTTTTTTTATCTATATATTACTTATTTATTTGCGGTATACACAAATGGCATATGAGGTTCACAGACATACCATAAAAAAATGAAACGCGTTAATCTGCGCCATCTAATTGCCAGTTGGACTTTCAATTGCTATGAAATATGTTGTATCTTATTCAATTAAAAAGTCATTCCTAAAATGCATGAAACTTATTTTATAGTTTTCTTATTTTATAAAATTATATTAATGTTTATTTCTTTTAATTATAAACTGATTAAAAGATCTAATTTTTTTTTTTTTAGAGCCATAAAAAATTAAGAATTAAAGCCTAAAATTAGAGCCATAAAAAATTAAGAACAAAAAATGTGTTTAAGTACTTAAGCTATAACAAATAATACATAAATAAATATTAAATTCTATATAAAGACAAATGTGCAAAAACACTTGAGGAAACAGATATTAATTTTAATGAGAAAAAACATCTGTAACATTTTACATCATTAAAAAGAATTTAGTAGTGTTTACACGAACCTAAAGTTATTAATAAATAAATGAGCTCTCACAAAAATTAGTTTTTCTTTTTTTTAATTTTCTTAATTTTAAATTTGATTTACCTGTGCTAATTAAGAAAATAAATTTTAAAAAATATGGGAAAAAGAAAATTAAAAAAAAAGAAAGAAGTGATTTCATTTTGCAGAAAATGAAGCATTTAGTGAACCCAAGAGAATTTTTCCTCAATTAACATTAATAAGAAACTTCTCGGCTCGTGAAATATTTTTACCCGGTAATCAACAAATAATGAAATTTTCTCTCACTAATGTGGGAAGAAATACTTTGTAGCTGAAATCATCAAAAGAGAAAAAATATTTACTAAGGATGCCTCGTTTTATTTTTATTTCTGAAAATTCCATCTATTTTTGTGCTGGAAATTCCAACTAAATGATTTCTATTCAATAATAAAGATAATTCAATAATTTTCGATAATAGTTTCTAAAGATGTTTTTAAGGCTTTCTTTTTATTTTTGAAAAATTCATAAAATGTGTTCTAGAATACTTTGTATCGTTGTACTTTTTTGCATACATACATAGCCTAGTGACTAGCGCTATGGCGCTCGGTACCATAGATTTCGGGTTCGAGTCCCAGCGGTGCCATATATGTTTGTAGTGCTTCAGAATCCACTTTAAACTGTAGGCCCAGTCTAACATGACTGTTGGGCTTAGGGCTGACAGCCATACCCGTAAAAAGAAGACATCTCATATTTCGAAATCTGTCAGTAGGCAGACGGCCTTGGCCCAACATGGACAGTTGCGCCAATCATGATCATACATATAAAAGGATTATTTATTTACTTATTATTTTTAAATAGCTATCTAACATGTTTTTGCTTTCCAATTTCGGACATTTTGTCTGGTTATTTGCCAACTGATGAATAAAATGTAGCAGAATCAGATTAACCAATTTCACCAGGTGGGAAATCTTACATTGCACTTACATTTTGCTACCACTAATTTGAGCAAACTTCACGTGTAAAGGATTCTCGCTATATAATTATCATACCCTACCGCTTACATAGAAATACATGTTTTCAAATGGGCTTCGCATGTTGTGTTTTGAACAAGTTTCTACGAGTTTGGAAACTCAAGGCGCTATTCACTAAAGCGACGAGAGACTTAGTGAATAGCGCCTTGAATAAATGAATAATAATGGAATATATTTCTTAGCCTTGCTCATAAGGGCACTTTGGTGCTCTAACTTTCTACCTCATTTTCTAGATCCCAACAAACATTCCGATCAAAGGATATAAATGCCTATTCCCAATATACACTCATGTCCATAAATTAAGGATAATGAAGTTCAGGCAAAGAAAGAGACAGAAGCAAAACAAATTTGACTTATTTGTAAAGTCTATTTATTAAACAAAAGGTAAAGAGCAAAACAGATGCTATATGTTTGACATAATTAATAAAAATTGCGATTTTTACTCCCAGGAGCAAATTTCAAAAAAGAACCTATTTACAAAAAACACTATAACATGGTTAGTATGATGGTTAATATGGAGAATGTCTGGGAATATTACACCACTCATCAAGCAATGCTCTCCGAAGTTCCAGTTGACAGGTGGGAGGGGGTTGACGGTCTGTAATTCGTCGGCCAAGCATATCCCACACATGCTCTATTGGATTCAAGTCCGGTGAGTATGCTGGCCAATCCATACGGGTGATATCCTCCAATTGAAGGCATTCGTCTACAATGTTTGCACGGTGAGGACGGGCGTTGTCATCCATAAACAGGAATTCAGCACCCATGGCGCCCCGATACAAACGTACATGTTGTTCCAGAATGAAATCCCGATAGATGTGGCCCGTCATCGTTACACTCTGAACATGCAGGTCAGTTCTGGAACCAAGAATAATTCCTCCCCAAACGAGCCATCCTGCAGCACAGTAACGGTGTCGTTCAATGGTGTTCTCTTGGTGGTAACGGGTACCTGGCGCTCTCCATATGAAAGTCCGGCGAGAATTAGACTGCAAACTAAACCTGGACTCGTCGGAAAACATCACACAAGACCACTGTTGCGGTGTCCACAATGCATGCTCTTTACTCCAGGTTAATCGCAGGTGACAGTGAGTTGCGGTAAGTGGAACACATCTGACAGGCCTACGAGCATATAGACCAATGTGCCCTAAGCGTCTGTACACGGTCTGCCTTGAAACTGTCGTACCGGTAGCTGAAGAGAGCTGACGAGACAGGTCTGATGCTGTGCTCCGTCTGTTTCTTTTGGCAGTAACTGCTAAATACCGGTCCTCATTCGGCGTTGTAACTAAGGGGGCGACCTGTGCTGTAACATCTACTCACATTACCATCATCTTGGAATCGCTGCCAAAGTCTGGAGATGACATTCTGGGCGATTCCAAGTTCCTCGGATACTTCCAGCTGGGTACGTTCACATTCCAGTCGTCCGATAATTCTACCACGTAAAAAATCATCCAAATGCTTCCTTTGTTCCATAACTATGCGGTTATTGCATTGAAAGGCTTTTAAAGCGCTTGTGAACAATTTTACTCCTTTGCCATCTTTCCTTATATACCCCTCTCTTACATTCTCGTCATTGTAACGTACTATCCGCGCCATCTGGTGGTTTCCTGTAATTTGCATATTCTTCTTCAAGATGTGTGTGATAATTCTACAGATGAAATTTTTATTTTAGAGTTCAATTTCTGTGTGATTCTGAATTATCCTTAATTTATGGACATGAGTGTAATTATTAAATTTGGCATTCCAAATTTGAACTTACACCGTAAAAATTGTATATGGAGAAGTTTACACTCTATCCCCCTTTTCATAAGCCCAACGAAAGGAAAATTCTGGTCTAGATTTTATCATGCTTATCACTGATCTAGATGCGAAAACCTTCTGTTCTACAACACTTGGCTAATCTCGAACCAAGTGTTCAAAAGTTCGACGTATTATCTGTTCATACTATATTTATATACCCATATTACATAACATTAAATTATATTAAATCAATTATCTTCAATTTCGCGATAGTTGTACACTTTTAAAAAGAAATTTAGAAATAATTTTATAAAATTTTTAATGATAATTAAAGCTTTTACCAAGCAGTAACTTTATTTGAACTTCTACATCTAAAATAATCTATTTTACAGAAGACTGAATATTTTTAAGTTATTCATCTCCATATATCTATTATTAATAGTATTCAATTTTTGCCTTTCTACTGCTATGTTTGTGTTTATATGGCTGTTTTGGTACACCAGTTTTTATTTTGATATAATTCATTATTTGCCAAAACCGAAGATTTATAGCAGATTTAGCGTGCAGTGAAACAAAGAACCCGCTTCATTTCTTTCGTATTTTTCCACCACTACTCGGTACAAACTCTTTTAAAGGACAGTAACTGGTACATTCTCCTTCTTGTATGAAATAAATGGTTTGCTGATTAATCGTGCTTATTCATGGCATTAACATAGAAGCTTTCTGGTTCAGATTTCCTGCAGCGGATTTCCAACACAGTTCACCTAATTTGAAAACCCAAACTCATGTACTTATATAACCTCAATAAATAAGGCATTACTAAATAAAAATTTTATCAAAATTACTTCAAAAATTATTTTCTTAAAATTGTATGTAAATTCAAGAAAAAACAGAGGATAAAAAAAGGATTGCAATAGGGGATTAAGTTCAATTCTCATGCAGCGTCCAGTTTCACACTAGGAACGTGATACCTGACATCGGAAAGCAATTACATCAAATTGGTGCTCTATATCCAAAGCTTATAATAGTGAATTGCGTATTTGACATTTAATAGTGGAGGCTACAAGCATAGGTTATAACAATGGGTGGTGATAATTTTCTTAATTATTGAGGAATATATTATCTCTAAGTTAATGGGCTAGAAAAATCAGGTGAGCAATTGCTGGATTTAAGTATTATTTCTGTAATACTTGTTTATTTTGTTTGCGTAATCAACAATTACAATATTTGTTCTAATTTCTTGCATCACATTTATGTAATATAGTCATGATGTAATAATGTAACAGTGGTGGGTGATATACGAAACATTGAAATAATCATAAATTATGTAAACATAATATGTAAGCATAGTATATATTCAGGTATAATATTAAACTAATATTACAGGTATAATAATACAAGTATAATACTTGTATTGGTATTGATCCTACATGAGTATTTATATGGATATAATCATAGGCCGAATTAATCAACAAATTGGTAACATTGCAACATTATCACGAATTTCCAAATTACAGATAATTATTTAGCATGTATACATGCAATAATTCAAATATAATAAAATATTTTAACTATTGTTTTTAAGAATTAATTCTACTTACATTTTTACATAGTAAATTCATAATATCCAACAAAATTTTCTTAATCGAAATTATTTTGAAAATAACATGAACTGGAAAAGTTCCAATATAAAGAAATTATTTCTTAAATTTTAAAAGCCAATCTTTATATTTTCTAAGCAATTTAAAATTGTCATTGCTATGAAAATACTACAGATTAAAAATATTGATTTTGTTATGAAAATTAGGTTATTTTATCTAGTTAAAAAAACTTATTGTAATTTAATTAATGATTTTTGGTTAATCACCATAATCATAATAATAGATATAAAATAAAAAAGTACTCACCTCTAATCAAAAGCACAAATTAGTTCGAATTACATTTTTATATCGTAATTTCATAATATTCAACAAAACTTACATTAACCGGAATTATTTTGAGAATTTAAAAACTATTTGAATAGTATGAATTAGAAAAGTTAAAAAAATATATTATTTCATAAATTTTAGAACACATTCTTTATATTTCTAAGCAATTTAAAACTGTCAATACCATGAAAATATCACAGATTAAAAATATTGATTTCGTTGAGAAAATTGGTTTATTTTATCTAGTTAAAAAGAACTTATTGTAATTTCTTTAATGATTTTTGGTTAATTACCTTAATCATAATAATATCAAATAAAAAAAAGTACTAAAGCACAGGAAACCCAAAAATATAAATAATCGCACTATTACTTCCTTTTAGACGGAGCATTCAACCTTATATTTTAGAATTTATATGTTGTCCCCATCTCCCAAAGGAAATGTCGCTGTATGAAGTTTTATAGTGTTAAAAAAAACTTGAATTAAATAAAAAGTACAGACATCGATTTTTCTAAAGATAGAAACAGTTCGATAGAATGCATAAAAGAGAAGTTGGAAGATTTTCTTTCACGGGGTCTGTGGGGAGAAATCAAAGTGCTAATCTTGTAGTTGATGAACTGTAAAAGGGTTTTTTTTCCTTACTCTCCAGGGAATAGTTTTATTTTTAAAAATAATTTTCACTCTTTATATGGTCTATTAACTTCTAAAAAAGAGCCTTTAAGTTAAAAAAAATCAGTAATATTTATGGTCTTGAACAAATCGATATAGAATTACATTAGCATTTTAATTAGGTACTAATTTTTTATATATTTTAATTTTTTTTAGATGAGAAGAAAAACAGAATTAAAAAAAACTCAATTTTTCAATATTAACAAGTCTTTTTAATGTTTCATATACTTATATTGCTAAGAAATGTATGGCAACATTTGGAAAATCTCTATACCGCTATAAAGCAAACAAATGCATCCCTTTAAAACACCCTGTTTAAGCATCTCCATAAAATAGAAATTATGAATATTTTAATCATGTTATGAATGTAATATTCCTTTAAACAGTAGGAGACATCCTCATTACCAACCTAGAACTAATGTTAGAATATTAATATTTAGAACTTATAACTTAGAATAACCTAGAACTTATGTTGCAATAGTAATATTTAGTATTCAAAATTATTTATTTACTTTGTTCTAAAAATGAATTCAGAATTGAGCACTTCATTTTGGCATTTTAAAACTATGCAACGTGGCTTTCAACTTAAATGTAAACAGCACATTCTGTAATGAAGGAAGGCCTGTCCATGTTAGATATTAACACGAGCTGCGAGAATCACCAAAGATTCTCCTTCTTTCAATTATATTAAAACAGAATAAAGGTTAAAGAAATTCGATTATGTATCAAACAGAATTCCATCATTGATGTATAAAATCGGTTTTTTTTTCTTTCATTTGGCAGGATGCAGATAAGAAATATATAAATTTTACTACAATATATTAATAAATGAACTGTAATAAATATTAATGATCTTTATGAAGCAAATGAGATTTTATAAATTAAGGTCATAAAGAATAACTAACATTTCAACAGTCTTTGTTTTTTCGCACATAGATATGCTGTATGTTTTAACGATTATAATTAATTAATATCTAATTGAGTAAAAAGTATAAAGCATAAAGCTGTTTCCTTAATATTTTATATTTTTCTCATTTAAAATAAAAAGTAATATGGAAATTCTTAAAAAATTTTTAAAGGATATTTTTTTGATACATTTTTATAATTTTTTTCTATACAATTTCCCCATGTAGCGGTGGAAAGTGATTTTTGCAACTAATCATAATTTTTTCTATATAATTTTTATAATGTATTGTACTAAATTTAGAATAATTTCATGTCTTAGTTTGTTAAATCAATAAAAAGTTTCTTAAACCGCACATAGAAAACGAGAAAAGTAAAAAATACTAGTTAAAAATTCAAATTTAACTTTTTATCTAGTATTTATTTTTTTTTTAATAATTAATACTTTATATAATTCACAGTAAATCAGTATTCATTTTTATTTAATATTTTTAATACTTTTAGAAATTTCATTAATACCTAATAGTTATTAAACGAAAAAATTTTGATTATTACAAGATATGATTTATATGTATAGTTAAGACGATTACATTAAAATTGGTGTCTTTATTTTATATTTAACCTCATAGAATTTGCAATATCTACCTTTGATTACACAAATTGATGCTGGAGGCGTACAATAATCTGCTTTAATGCCATCAATAGAAAGATTATTGATTCCTTTGTTTTCGCTAATTAATATTAGGCAAAAATTTACTTCATTTTAAGATAATGTGTTACAGAAAAAATGACATTAGCTAACTTAAGTTAAAAGATGACTTAATTTGTAATACAAATTTTTTGATATCTCAATATCTTAACGTTATTACACTAAGCTTAGTGTATCAATAATGTGCACTATATATATTTGAACTGCAATACTCCCATGTAAAATATCCTATTTGTACCAAAAATATTTAAATACATTATTTGATTTTAGCGTTTTTATCAGTTACATCAGCAAGTGTAAAATATCTACAGATTTTTTTTAAAGTAACGTTTTCGAAATTCTTACATTTCAATAATATGCTTTATGGCTTTTTATTTAATTAATTAAATGAATTAAATAACGGAATTAAAATTTATCAATTAAATGAATTATTGGGAAAATGTATCCTTTAAAATTCATATATTTGCTGAATATATTATTATGCACATTTGTATTCAATATTTATAAAATTGTCACACAATATTAAATACAGTAATTGTATCCTTGTCATAGTGTGATCCTAAAACAGTTGCGAATAAGAAAACAGTGGGATGATAGCTTCTGAATTATTCATTATATAAAACAAAATATTGCTAAAATTAAATTAGAGTAGAAATTGATAATAGGATAAAAACCCCATTAAATTTAAATACTAAAAATGACGTTTTTTGGTTTCCAAATTGCAAATTTATTTAGGCTTTTAGAATCTTGAATTTTTAAATCCCTGTAAGCAAACAAATGCATATAAAGGCTTTGATATCTTTATCATGTACACTTCTAATTCTAAAAAAATGAAATTTGTTTGTTTAAAATTTAGAAATAAAGATGAGAAATGAGAAAGAAACGAAAAGAGGAGGAACGTAGCCATTTATAAACATTTGTCTGTTTTTCATATAACTCCATTATTACTATATTGCATAATAAATTGGTTGAATTTATTTTCTAAATAGCACCATGAAGTTTAATTAAGCATAATACATGAGACTTTTTTTCATGTTCAAATATTAGGATAAATTTTTTTATTATTTTAAAAAAGAAAAATATAAATCCATTCAAACAGTGTTTATTTATATACAGAGTTAAAATATTCTTAATTGAGACAATAGTTTAATTTGCAAAGGATTACATTTATATTAAATATTTGCATACTAAATGTTAAAAGTTATTACTTAAATATTTGTATGTTTAAAAATATTCGTTTAAAAACAAATTATCTAATTATTTATATATATATACATGTAAAAGAAATAAAATTATCACTTTCATCTTACTACACAATATAAAAAACTAAAATTTTCCTTTTATATAAACACGGGAAAAATTATTTAAAACATATTATTCATTTATTTGTTTAAACTTTACAAATATTATTTTCTAACTAAAAAACGGATCCCATTATATGACATAAAAATTTATTTTTATTAAAAAAAACTATTTTGTGAAACTTTTTTCATTCATATTTTTTAACTTAGTTGCTATCGTAGGCTAATTACATAAGTTTTCAATTTAAAAAAACTGAAAAACTTTAGAGACGTCATACCGATGAAAGATAAGTAGTTGTTTACAACCATCTATTTCCTTCTCTTACCTTCAGCCGAAATTTAACTGCCTGACGTTCCAACTAAGTTTTGGAAATCTAATTCCGCGCAGTAATTAACCCTTAATTAGGTGCGTGCTCTACCGGCAAAGCAAATGCTTCTGCCATTCCTCAAAATAAACATCGTTTTATTTTATTCCTTTCCTGAGAAAATGCTGCAGTCGGTGTGGACATGCAAGCAGCAGTCAAAACAGAGTTGGCTATTCAAGATATTTACCACTACATATTAAGCTACACGAACACCTTCGAAGGAATTTTTTTCAAATTTTTTATCTTTGTACATATTTTTGGATTGAATGTATCTAAAAACTTATGATTTCACATAATTTTTTAAAAATTTTTATAGGCTAAAATAAGGGTAAAAATGGCCAAAATTTGATATTGTTACAAAACATGATAACTCAAAATCAATATTTTTTAAATTTCTAAGTTTGTATTTGTCTGTACTAACATTCTACAGGAAATAGACCTCTGATAAAGTTATATCTTTATTATTTATTATTTTGTATTAGTTTAAATGATGCTAACACAAAATTCTTCCAAAATTGGCATGTAGTTCCAAGTTTAACAATAATGTAGAAAACAAAAAAAAATCTAAACACCTTTACTAATTGACTGCACTTTATACATATTTCTATAAAGGTTCCAATTCAAATGGGCATTTTGATTTCATGTTATGCGAATTTTTGCATACAAAAAGCATAATGTGGCAAAAATAAATATTTCTCCAACAATTTTTGTCAAAAAGTATACTAAAAATATAACATTTACTAAAAATGAGCTACTTATAAAGTACTCAACAGTAATAAATGTCTTTACATCTAAGTACTAAAATGGTTTGTAATTATATTTAACAAAATACTTAAAAACAATTTAGATACGAGATAATGCAAATACAAATGAAAAAAAATTATATGAATTAATGAAAATAAAAATCTTATGTGCGATTCTTTACAGCATTTTTAAATAATTGCCCTACATTTCATTATTATAATAGATCAATGTATAAAAGAGTAAAAAATGAAAATATATAAAAATTACATTGTTACAAAACGGTCTTCAGAAAATCCTTCAAATCTTTTCCTGAGATTTCGGACCAATGCTTTTTAGAAAACAGGATTATATGGAAAGGAAAATACGTCGGTGTTTACTTCTTCCTATTTCTTGATCTAACAAAAATGATTTCATACAGTTTATTTGGCGAAACTTTCTTACTCTTCTAGTTTAGTTTAATCTTTTTCTTTATCTTTTTATAATAATAATGTACTTTGTAGAACACATTTTTTTTAATTTTGATTTTTAACGGAGGTTTATTACATAACCGCAATTTTGAACCAATTTTTTTTACTACTAGAATATGCTTTATTTTTATTTGGATTATTTAAAATAATCAGTAAAATTTTTAAAAATTGTATATGTCATTAACATAAAACAACATCTTTTAAGCTTTTTTCCAATTACTACTATTAGTTCACACTCTCCCTATATATATCTTGTTCAAATTCTGAATCGTTAATAAACTACTTTTTATTCATCCACTCAAGTTCAAATACATTTTTTGAACTTGTAGTGGTTGATACTTGATGTTAATACAGTTTTTTCAAATATTAATTCAGTAATTAAATTTAATTATTTAATTTTAGTTTTTTTAGATTTAAGTTGCATATATCTAATAATAGATGCCGCCAGATGTAAGAAGAAAATTTCAACTTTATTTGTAAACCACTTTTCGGCAATATAGTAAAAAAACCGTAGGAATTGACTTTAAAAATTTTTTTATATTATTTGTTATATTATAAACTCACCTAGTGAATCTCGAGCATGAAACCATAATATCAAGATGTGGTAGGGTATTTTATTTTTCATTTTTAAATAATTTTAAATATTAATTTTTAAAATACAATTTTTTGAGTATACTAGATTTGAGAGTAATGTCAGAATACATCTATGGCAAGCTTGTCATCATAATAAAATACCCACTTGTGTATGAGTAACAAAGCAAAGTGTTTATATGTTTTATAATGGGCTAAATAAAATATAATTAAAATTTTCATCAAGAAATCTATTATTTCCAATTTTTAATTAAGCTTTGATTCATAGAATTTATTATTATTATTACTATAAAAATTATTAGTCATTTCAATTCCTTCTATTAGCTCCCACTCTGCCTATATATATCTTGTTCCAATTTTCAATCGTTCAGAAAATACTTTTTATTCATCCACTCAATTTCAAATACATTTTTTTTAACTTGCAGTGCACGACACTTGATGTTAATACAGTTTTTTCAAATAATAATTCAGTAATTAAATTAAATTAATTAATTTTAGTTTTTTTTTTAGATTTAAGTTGGATATATCTACCAATAGATGGCGCCAGACAAACTTAAAAAATGAATGAAAATTATTTATAAAGGACTTTCGGCAATATATCGAAAAAAAAAGTAAGAATTGACTTTAAAATTTTTTTTTATATTATTTGTTTTTATTTATTGTTATTTTGATTGATATTTGATATTTAATTATTTTTTTTTATATTCAATGGAAATAAATTCAATTTTAAAATTTTTGTATGCGTACAAATTATCCAAAAAAATTCAGTCGATAGGTAGACGCACTTTTAACATTTCAGAAATTGCAGTATCAGGTAAACTATCTATTCAAAAGTATCAAACTAATTTTCTAAGCCTGCAAGTAGAATTTTTTTATCCTATGGCTCTGAAGAAAAAAAAATCTTAAATCAGTTTGTTGAAAAGCTTGCCATTGAGAATTATTTTGCATAATAACAGTATGAAAGGCCAGTTGCATGAAAATAAGATTTCAACAGGAAAAAAAAAACATTAATACTCTTTTTTTCATTATAAAAGAAACAACTCCGTAATTTCCTGTCTTTTTATCAATTTGTGAAAACGAATTGTCAAAGGATATAAATTTCATGATTGAAAATGATTTGAAGTTTTCCCTTTAGAGATTGAAAATTGAAAAAGATCTGCAAATTTCTGTATTCTTCAACAACAAAAACGTATCAATGGATGATTAAAAATATACTTTTTTTACACTTTTGGTTTTGCTATAAATAAATAAAAAGTTTTCATTTTTATTGTTCTGTTCATTTTATTCTTTTGTTTTTGTTTTTCACTTACTAGTGATTGATACCTACAGAGCAAAAAAGAAAAAAAAAGGATTTCTTTGACGCAAAATTTCTTCGTTTAAAAAAAATTACTCATTTTTTGAATAGGAACCTATCAATTTCCCACATTTGCTTGACACACACACAAAAAAATGTTTTTGACAAGTTAAAATGCACCAGAATTAAATATAAAGAAAATTATGGAATGATTTTTGTTTGTAAAAATAAAAAAGCGTTTCAAGCGTTTTTACAAATTGTGATTGCCTCCAATAAATATGTTCGCAATATAAATATTCTATAAAAAAGAAAAAAATATCAAAAGAAAGAGATAATAAAATAAAAGCAATCCAGTTGCTTTCTATAGCGTACTGTTTGCTCTGATATTTTAATAGAATTTCATTTTTTCTAGAGCAAAAATGGACATAAAAAATGCGATTATGTTCCAGGTAAATTGATTTCGCACTTATTTTATGATTTCAAAGATCGTTCCTCATGACTTACGTTTAAAAAAAATTACACATTTTTCAAATATGAATCTTTTGATTTCACTCATTTCCATTTGATGCAAAAACATCTTGGTTTAAAATTATTAAATTATTTGTGCAAAATGGTAGGGATGAGAAATCTCATTATTATGGAATGCCTCAATGTAGAAAATATTAGCTTTTATGAGAGCTTCTTTCCCATAAAACATTTCCAGTGAAATATAGCTTTCTGAAGAAAAAAAATACAAATGGGTACTGAATTATTAAAAATAAACTATATCATATTTTTTGTCTAAAGTAGATACCTCGATCAAAATTGTTTTAGGTTTTTTATCAGCATGATTCATTGTTCTTTAATAAAAAATATCTATGTTATACTATCATTACATTATACTATTATCATGATAATTATAGCGAATAAGCCCGATTTCAAGAAGTTTATTTTTGTAGCCAGTTGATGAAAGATAATATAAAGTACATACCATCAACAACAGTTAGTTTAAACTTTACTTTGTTCTATCTAAAATACATGCTGAATTGTAAAAATAAATTATAAATTCATTCTTCTCTGATGAAACAGTTAAAGAGGACTTTTAGTCTACTATATTATTTTTATTAGCTAATTAGGCTACTTTTTATTACGATTGGTTTAATTTAAGGAATATCCTCTAGATTTTATAAAAACTTTTGTGAGTGAAACTTTTAAAATAAAGGCAATATTAACGAGTTACCTATTATGGATTCTGTTGGGGATTTTTATAGAAACTTCTGTGAGTAAAACGTTGGAAATAATGGTATGACATATCCTTTTTGTGATCGATATAAACCCTTAATTCTGCGATTAGGTCATGGAGACCATACATCATTTTTGTGACATGTTGAAGAAAACTATCTACCTGTTTTTCTTTTCTATAAGCATCTATTGTAAAGGTATATAGTGTTCGTGAGCTGTTTTGTCGAAAATCCATCAAGGTATACATTATTTAGTATAGAAACATTGTCGCATTCGTTGTCAATGAAGATTCAAACACACACTTAATAAGCACAAGTTATTAATTCTGACATCTTTTTACTCTCATAAATGGTGATGCATGCGTTTGTGTTTGTAGTAGCATAAGCATTTCCCAGATAAAAATGTTTAGTGAAAGCAGCATCAATCATATTGTTTCTAAAAATAATCTTAAAAATAAAATCTTAAAAGTAATCTTAAAAAAAATTAATCTTATTAGTTAAATTAAAAATTAGTTAAGGATTTATAGGAATCATAAACTAATTCCCAAAAGGTAAACCCTCAAATATTTATGCGCCATACTAGATGAATAAATTGGATCGCATATCTCAAGAATAAATTAAAGAATATCTAACATATCTCTAGATTATAACGAATCAATCGGATTAAATATCTCAAAAAACAATAAATCAAAGCAAACAATAGAAACATTCTTAATGATGGAAACAAGTATAAATCAATAAAGTATAAAGCTATTAATGAAGAGCAATCAATACAGCTAACAATAAATACAGTTAAAAATTAACAAAAATACCACTTAATAAAGCTATCAACAAAGAACAAAGAAAATTATAAATTAATTATAGAATACATGCCCTCACAACACGTAGCAGTTTGGGTGTTCAATTTTACAGTTAGACTAATAATAACGATTACGCCAATTGAAAGGCTCATTTTTTAATTATTACTACAGGAATATTTCGCATAAATCCGGTATCAGAATTATTAGTGGTTACTGTAATGCATTTAAATATGAAACTATATTCATACAAATCCTTATAGGTCGAAAACTGCGTACAATCCACCACTCTAATTTTAATAAAAATAAATATAAGAGTGAAAACAAGGAAACAAGTTATATAAGAAAAAAATTTTAAAGTCAATTCCTACTTTTTTTTCACTATATTGCAGAAAGTCCGTTATAAATAATTTTCATTCAATTTTTTTAAGTTTATCGGGCCCCATCTATTGGTAGATATATGCAACCTAAATCTAAAAAAACTAAAATTAATTAATTACATTTAATTACTGAATTAATATTTGTGAATAAACTGTATTAACATCAAGTGTCATTCACTACAAGTTCAAAAAAAATGTATTTGATGAATAAAAAGTATTTTATTCATGACTGAAAATTTGAACAAGATATATATAGGGAGAGTGTGAGCTAATAGAAGGAATTGAAATATTATGCCCAGAATTCATCCCAAATTTTAAAATCAGCATCCACAACAACTTTAAATATAATTCTGCAATTGATGTTCCACAGATGATTCTAAAAAAAAGTTTACACTGCTTGCTTATTTGTTGCTTTAAATATGACCGATTAATATATAAATGGAAGAGAAAACTTTCCATAAGAAACTCTGTCTTCCAGGTTGAACTTCTTGGTATTTTTCGTTAACTCTAAGTACTGTAGTGTCAATTCAGACAGACTGCCATCCATTATCCAAAAGTTCAGCATATAGTAGCCAGACAACTCCAGCATAAACTTTCAAACAATGACTCCATCAAATTGTTTTCTGGTCAAAGCAGACCATTATGGCAATTAGCTCTCACATAACATGCTGAAGGAAGCATTATAGACTGCAATTCTCCTTGAATATCAAATTTCATCTCATAATAATAACTTAAATAACTGCCTCTTAGAGATTGGCAATGAAATTGAAATCGTTGCAATACAAGCGCAACATTTTCAAATTTAAAACTAAAGTTTCTAAAGATCCTGCGATTTTTTCTAGACAAGAGGTTATAATTAAAAGTGGACGTGGTTATTTCCCAACATTTTGAATTCTTTTAGAAGATTCAACCTTTTAGAAATAAAGTTCTTCTCTTTCGTTCTTTTCTATCAGATGACAACATCTGATAGAATCACGGCATCTTGAAAGTCCGTTCAGACAATTTTATATCAAAAGGCACAGAAATATAATTAACAACACATGGTGGAAATGGAAAATTATCAATTTATTAATCCGTATAGAAGAAATTACTAGTTTACCCTTGAAATATTTATTGAATTCTCTGCATCCACTATTTCACTCTAAACAATAATATTTTGGTATTTTAAAGTCAATAGACTTCACATATCAAACATTTATTGTTTATCATACCAAATCATGTTTATAGCCATCGTTTATTTTTTATATTGCCCATTATTCTCCTTACTTATGCTTTGGTTAGGTATGATTATATATATTAAGTAGTAATATATTCCTGAATTTTCATAATTTTATGGAGTTTAATTTTTAATTTTAATTATTTTATATTTTTATCACTTTCACCTTTTTTCAAAGAAATACATATCCGTTCATCAACATGTGAGTGCGGAAAAAAATAAAGATTATTTATCATTGGTGTACGAGAATTCTGTGGATTCATTGTTATATTGATAATCATTGTTATATTAGAAGAAAAGAACAGACACCGTGAGTCTTTAAGATAATGCTACAGTCTTTCATTAGCCTTGCAATTTCTGCGAATGCTAACCTTTGAGATAAATAAAACGGATTGTGCGAGTTATTATTTCATTAATTATTTTTCTTTCCACGGTACAAAATTCAACTTAAACGTCTAACTTTGCACTTTTTTCAATTCCTTCTATTAGCTTACACTCTCCCTATATATATCTTGTTCAAATTTTCAATCGTTCATAAAATACTTTTTATTCATCCACTCGAGTTCAAATGAATTTTCTGAAACTTGCAGTGGATGACACTGGATGTTAATATAGTTTTTTCAAATATTAATTCAGCAATTAAATTTAATTAATTAATTTTAGTTTTTTTCAGATTTAAGTTGCATGTATCTACCAATAGATGGCGCCAGATAAGCTTAAAAAATGAATGAAAATTATTCATAAAGGACTTTCTGCAATAGAGTGAAAAAAAAGTAGCAATCGACTTAAAAAAAAATTTTTTTATATTATTTGTTTTACTCTTAGAGTGGAATACGACTACAGGTTCGGCATATAAATAATAGAGAGTTTTTGCATACCGTATTTTTATCGTCCGATATTTTTTTTCTCCCTAGCACGCATGCTCATAGGAAACATTATTACAGATACGCATGCGCAATTTCCTATGATCATGCGCGCTAGGGTGAAAAAATATCGGACGATAAAAATACGGTATGCAAAAATAAATAATGTTTGTCTTGATGGTTATTGCCATCCCACTTGTTTTGTCAAAATAGTTAACGAACATAAAAATAAGAATTTTAAAGAATATATAAAGAACGAATATATAGATGAATATATATAAGAATTTTTTGTTAATAAATATATCTCAAACTCATTATAGCTACTTATATAAATTTTAATCATTATAGCACTGAATTCATTATTTTAACAATGGCCTGTGTTTACGTGACATGTTTTACATTATATTACATTAAATAATTAGTGAAAGTAAATAAAATTTTGAATAATCATTTTTATTCTCTAAAACGTGTTGCCTGTATATCTTGTGACAAAATATTTTTTTAATATATTAATAAACCGATCATCTAATAAATTTATAAAATTTCAGAATATTACCGTTGAAAATATAAATTGAAATTACAAAAAAATTATACCACAGTTCGGAATATTTTATTTCATAAATTCAAAAAAAATTAATAGTTATTTTTGAAAGAATTTGCTATCAAATCTATATAAAATACACCAAAGTATTATTTGACTTAACCAGATGTATTCAAAAATTTTACTTAACTATTCCATTTTTATTTCACATAAAAAAAACGATATTTTCTTACCAAACCTTTTAACAGAATAAATAGTAACGTAAAAAAACTGTATTTTATAATTTAACTATGGTTATAAATATTTTTAATGTCTCCGTAGTTGCATATATTTATTCTATTCAATAATTTTCTCTTCGAATTGAAGGCATCTATTAAAATAAATTTCTTTGTTTATAGACAGAGGAATAATTCCTTTAAATAAAAATATATGGTTAAAAGTTTTAAATTTGAATAAAACTTACAAATTATTTTAATAGAATATTGCGATAAATAAATTAATGTCTTTTCAACTGTTTTAAATTATTAAGCAATAAATATGGTTATGCAAAACATCAGTTTATAACTTTTGATGATATATTAAATTAAAATTGATTACATTAAAAGATCGAGATCTAGAAGAGGATTTTTCATTTGTAGAAATATTTATAGCAATAGTAAATTTAAATTATGTAATTTGACTCTAAATATAATCGTTTATGATTTGTTTAAAAACAGGAAGAATTATTTTTCAATTAAAAATATATACATAATGAAATATTTTTTTATTTTTATATTAATGTAACTTAATTAAATTTGATGATTATTTTGCAGCATTTTTCTAGTTATTTTATTCGATCACAAAAGAAGTGCAGCTTTTTTTTTTATATATTGTTGAAGTTTCTGAATTCAATTTTCAGTTCAATTGCTTTTTTCAATGCATCCAATAGATTTGCAGTAATTTTATTAATTTATAATTTATATTTTTAATTTTAAAAATATAAATAATTAATAATATTTTTAATTTATAATTTTTATTTTTAATTTATATTTTTTAAGTGATATTCCTCCCGATTTAAAGATAATAAAAAACAAAGAACATACTACATGTGTGTACTAAATATGTGCACTAATATTTCAATGCGTATGTGAACCAAATACTTGTGTATCCGAATAAGGTGCACTAAGCTTATAATTCAAGCTTATATTCAAGTACATAAACATGCACTTGAAGAAAGGAATAACATTAGCTTCATTTAAATCTGATATTTACATTGTATTTATCTCTATGATTAGACATGTTAATTGATTTCTCGATTTTTTTTAAAAATCAAATAGGCAAAAAAAGAAATTTAATTTTAAAAAAGAAATAAATGTTATATTTTTATCAAAGCTAGCAGACTGTAAAAATACTATCGTATTTAAAAAAGAAAGATTTGGTAGTAACGGTGATGTCAGTTTAATATTTAAAATAAGTTTATTTTAAATATAAATGTATATATATACTGCCTCTATGGTAGAGATTAAAAACTATGGTCTAGATTTTTCATGATTCTTTTCCTAGACATAAGAAAAATAGGGACTACGATAATGATAATTTTTTAATTCCATTATTCCATTATTCCATTATTCCATGCATATGACATTTTCATAATTATTTTGAAAAGTGTTTTCCGTATGACAGCGTATCTAATTGAACTTGGAAAAATAGCTGCAAATGATTCTGTTTTAATCTTCTTGTAGAAATAAAATATAATTTTGTATAGATTTTATATATTCCATTTAAGTTAACGACAACGCTCAGCATAGTATTAGGGATGCCAATGAAATGAAATGAAATATGTAAGTGTTTGAACTAAATTTTCATAACTGTTAATTGATAAATCTTACAATTTCAAAAGTGATTAAATTTTAAAATATGAAGATTTATTTATATCTGTCTTGCATATACTTCTTATTTCTAACTTCCATTAATATAACGTGAATGTAATTATCTTTCATTATTGTTTTAATTTAACAATTCTGCTGTTAGTGTATATATCGCTGAATACGATCTTAGCTTATTATAAAGGTCAGGCTATGAGATTTGTAAATGTTATCTGAGAACTGTTTAGCCGAAAACTAACATTCATTGATTAATTGAAAGTTAATCACTATTTCATAATGTTATTAAAGGGTTACATATTTTTCTTCATGGAATCTGTAACTCTTTACACGGAATTTTTTGCAAATCAATTTCAGATGTAAAATGTGTATGATTATTTCAGCCTACCTAAAAAAAACCTAAACATTTTCAGAAAAAGATTATGTTGCCTCATGGATAAATAGCTCCACGTGCATAGTAAAAAAAATCTAAGTGGAAGCCAGCGCCCGATAATATAAAAGCGTGGGCGTGAGCTGACTGGAGTGAGAAAGAAATGTAACACCAGCAGAGTGCGTTTGGTTTTCTAATAGAGGAGTTGTGTTTTTTACAGTCCACAGTGTTTTTATTCTTAGACCATAACAGATTCTTTTATTTAATAAAATCAATATAAATTTGATGGTTTTTAACATGGAAAATCATTAATACAGTTAAAATTCAATGCATTCTAATAGTATATTTCTTTTTCAATGGCGCATCAGCCCCATGGTAGGCTAAGGCTATCTGACCAATGACAGATTTAGAGACAGAAGATGTTTCTTCTTACGGGGTAGGGTTGTCAGCTCTACTCCAAACGATCTACAATCAGTAATATATTTACAGGTGCTTTATTTTCTTTACCTTTCCATAAAGCAATTTTTGAAATTTCCCCTACAACTTTGTATGTAAAATACACTTAATTGTTTTTTAATCTTAAAAAAATGAAATTGAATATTTTATTGTTTTAAATAAAAATTAAAAGGACTAATGTTTGCTCGTAAAAATTAAAATTTTAATATCCAAATTTAAGAATTTTGCAACCAAATATGAAATATAACTGAAAAAAATATATCAATAAGTTCTTTATGAAATAATTTCAATCAATTATGTAAATTGTATAACTGCCTTAAATCATAAAATGGGATTAGTGTTTGTAAAAAATCAGTACAATCATTTTGTATATTTTTTGTATTGAATCTGCTTATCATTTATTTTCATGTAGGGAATTTAAATCTTATCATAAATTTTAAAAATTGACAGAATTTTGGAATACTTGAACAAGAACCTTTGAATATTAAATTGGATCGGGTTGCTGTTCATCTTTACAAACATCAATATATATATTCGATTGTTAACAAGAGAAAGGGAAATCTCGAAATATCTTCCAGAATAAACTTGAACAGAATGATCCTGTATGCATTGTACGAAACTAAAATAAATTACTTCTAAGATAAACTTTCAATCCCTTACAAATCTATATAAATCAGACAAATGAAATTCGCTGAAAGTAATTGCCTTCGAGGCGATTAACTTCATAAATGGGATCTCCATGTTGGAAAAATAATCAGAATTCTATTCCGCTGAAATCTTATTTGCTTTTGAAATTTCTCTGAACCTTAACGTGTATACCTTTGCATGCAGACAGACTCAAACTCAATAAATCATTTAAATGATGTTCCTTTGTGCTGAAACTGATGGTCACATTTGGATAAGAAATATTAAACTCTTTATATGCTTTACGTTGATGAAATGAAGAACGTTTTCTTTTTTTTTAATCTTTTAAAAAAGGGGTTTTCTTTAAATAAATTATTATTTTCAAAAGAGAGTTGCAGGTTGTTTGCTAGTTAAGGTTCTGATATATTCTTTGCAACAAATAAGAGTAATTTGGTGGATTTTTTTAACAGTATGAGAGGGGAGGAACTATTTTTTTCAGATGTAATTAGCTTGTATTTGCTTGACGTATGCATAAACATAACTCCCAAGTAGCATAAGAAACATTTCACATACATTTACATAATCGTCCCTGAGTCTTCTCCTTTCCGAAAACAGTGACTGCAACGTACACAACCAGAGGATTAAAACAAACAAACAAACAAGAAGCTAATTGGCAGAAGAGTCCATACTATTTTATCACTATTTTATCAATTAGCTTGTTGTTTGTTTGTTTTTTCTTATCCCACGGCGTCGATAGCAACATCTAGACCAAGTCCATGAACTTGTGTGTTCTCATAGAAGAAGGGAAGGTGGAAGTCAGCTTCTGTTGTGATAGAGCAACCGTAAGTAGAAATCTGACTTGGCTCCGTGAACGCTGAAAAAGGAGAACAGTGACGAGAGGACTTTTTGGGCAGATTATCCCGCATTTGAATATCGTATACAAGAATATCCAGAAAACTCCCACCAGGTAGTCCGACTTACAAGGCAAGATACTATACATCATAAACGCTATCGAGTCTGTTTGTTTTTTGAAACAGTGGCCCCAACAAAGGTGCTATCAGATTAAACCTCAGCCCTAATGCTCACCAGAGGTGCACGTTGCCTCTGAACCACGAGTCGGGCTAAATTAGCTCGTGAAAAGATAATTATTAAGACATTGATAAGAAATTATGCGTTCTTCAGTCTTGATTAAAATTATGTGTGTGATGAAGTCTTGCAGGGAATTAGCATAAAGATTTTTTAATATTTAAATTAAATATAGTCAATTTTATAATGTTTTTTCATAAATAAAATTATTTTAAGAGGAATTTCTTTTCAACATTTTTCACTATATATCACAGTAAAAAAATTTATAATAAATCTATTTTTATAAAGTATCTAAACATCCATGAAACGTCTTGAGTAGTATCTACTTTAGCAAATATCAAACAAAGAACTGAAATAAAAATGTGAGTATTTAAAATGTTTTAAGGATTTGAAAAAATTCAAAATGTATTAAACTTTTAAATTTCTTTATGTTTTAAATTTCAATCAAGCAAGCAGTTCAAAATAAAAATTTAATTTTTCGAAATGTGCTTTAAAAAGAATATTAAAATGCAATAAATATAATAATAATTATTATTACTATTTAATGTAATAATAATTATTATATTAATTATTATTATTATTATTATTTATAATTATTCTGAAAATAAAGAAAAAATAATGAAAAGGTATTGTGTCCCCCTTAATAATGACTACTTGAACGCCAGGCTATTCGACCGAAAGAATATATAAAAGCAGAGATGTTACAGATTCACCGCTGCTCAAGATACACTATTAATAGAAGATCTATCATACTAAACTGACATTTTCTACCACAGTTTTGAACAGACATTTACAGAGCAGTTCATGTCCTTCTCTCTTCCACGAGCCTAACAGGAGATCTCCCGTTCTACAAATTCAAAATGTCCTCCCCTGGCATAGACACGCAAGCTTTGGTAGGCCGTCGAATATCGTATCCTAAATATGGAAAACCAAAGCATTATCCACCAGATCGCTGTGCTGTCTTGCTTAGATACTTTCCTGCTGTCTAGATACTTTCTCAACTTTTCCCCATATCTGCGAAACTCCACCCTAGAGGTTGTACATCTTCACTCTACCAACTTAGTTAAAATGATTAAATAGTCTGATTGATAACTCCGTTATAAAGTGACCAACAATTTTAAAGAAATCATAGACCAACATTACAAAATTTAAAGTCTATCTTTCTCATGTTGCCCATTCCACTTCCACTTCCGCAGCTTCGTTGTAGTCACTGCTTTCAGATACCAGAAGACTCGACAGCGATTGTAACAATATATGTGAAAGTATCTCGCATGGGTTAGGCTTCCTGGTGAGAGTTTTCTTGGTTTTCTTCCATCTACATCTAAACGTTTTCCGGGAATGAAATGGCTATTATCACCTGTCAGTGGGCTGTTCTTAGTCTAAGTGATGCTCACGGTTGCTCAAAAAAAGTCTTTTTCGTATTGAAATAAATAATCTGTATATAATTAAAACATTTGACATACATTTTTGATGTTATTTATGGTTATTATATTAGCCATCATGTTTTTCCGCATGTTAAAGTATCCCTCAACATAGAGAAGATTTTTTTGGTGGGAAAATATACAATTTTTACTTACAAAGCTTATAGCTTCTTTTATAATTTTTATAAGATGACCGTTTTTTCTAGAAGGAATCTTTATTAAATTATACATTTTCTTTGTCTTCTCTGTCTTCCTCTTTGTCTTTGTCTTTGCATAAAAATTAAATTATAACAGGAATTTGACTATTTAACTTACCGTAAATTCTATAACAAACTTACTTGTTTTATATTATATTGATACAATATTTTTTATTTTTTTAATATTATTTTTCAGATTTAGCATCATATTTTTAAACTTAATTTAAATAATTTCTGTTTCGGAAATTGGCAACAGTTATGCAAAAAACAAGTGGATTATTTTTAAACATTTTTGTTTAATCCTTAAATGCTTTTTTACAAGAGTATTTTTTTTTGTAAAAACACGTTTCCATTACACACTCCCCTAAAATTCCACACATAATATCTGAAGATTATTAAGCTTAACATAAAGTATTAACATTATTTTTCTTTGAAAAAAGAAGAGTTTTTTTTCTGTTTACTTTTTATATTTACGGAGAATAAAGAAATCATAATCATCTAAAATGAAGATTTCTCAAAGATAGTTGTCATTCCTAAAGAAGATAGTTTTTTTTTTTTTTTTTTTTTTTTTTTTTGTAAATATAACTAGCAACAGAGCGTTTTGATAAATATTCAAAAATAGGGAAGTATCATTATTAATCTTTTATTCATGTACAGCATTGTAAATGATAAAATTAGCAAAAGTTTATTATAAAAACTGACACATATAAAAAAAGTCAGTTCAAAGCCTCAATTTATGTTGTATTATTATTTTTTTTTCTTTTATGAAACTAAATTAGTAAACAAAAATTTCATTATTAGTTAATTTTTTTTTTTTTTTAAGTGCTCAGACTGCAAAATTTATCGAAAATAATTTTAAATCTTACTGAAATTCTATTATCAGATAAAAAAAATCTGTATGATATATATATTCAAATGGAGAAAGAGTGAATGTGGAAATCTGCAGTAGAAACTTCTCTCTACAGATATTCTTATGGGAAATAGCAGCATAAATACTTCTCCTGATTCGTGTCAAATCCAACAAATCTTTTTTATGGTCTCAGAATAAGCCTCTTTTCCGACATTGAGGTGGTTTTGTTATTGCATTTGGGAATCCATTGTTGAAGGATCAGTCTGCATGTTTCTTATAAAAAGTATGCAGCATTTCTGTTTAGATACTTAGTATCTGGGCTTACTAAAAAACTCCTTTCTCGTAAAATTTATTATGATTATGGGGAATACTGTAAAATGCTTCAGTGGGTAAAAGAATTTAAATACATTTGTAGCATCTTCCGATGTCGATATTATCAGATCCAATGTTTCTTTTTCTTCAACGGCGCAACAGACCCATGGTGGGCCAACTTACATGGTGCATGCTAGCTGATTTCGAGACAAGAGATGTTCTCTTTTAAAAGAGCGGGATCGTCGACTCTACACCCAATAGTCATATAGATAGGGACATATGGTTTAAAGTGATTCCGAATCACTATGAGCATCTATGAGACATCACCGGTACGCGAACCCGAAGAGCTCTAGTCATTCGGTCATAATGCCCCTGGCAATGTTTCTAGTTAAAATTTAAATGTTATTTACAAATTTGTAATTTAATGTTACTTAAAAATTTGTAATATAATGTTATTTACAACTTTGTAATTTAATGTTATTTACAAATTTGTAATTTAATGTTAGTTACAAATTCTAAATTTTAAGGCGCTCAGAAACTAGTAATTAAATTAATCATTACTAAAGATTTACTTTAGAGTAAATAATGATGCATACACGGTTACATAAAACTGACCTCCACACAGTTAGCAATTATTCTCTCAACTTTACTCCTACCTCGTCCACGTACCAATAGCTATGCAGCACCCTCCACCCTACCAATTACAAATATGAGGGTGGAATAGTAATAATGAAAAATATATATAATTGATTTTTCAATCTCAAAATTATAGGAGAACAATGAATGATTATAATGAAAAAAATATGCTGTGATATTATGTACCCACCATGGGCATATGTTAAACGAAAAGCATATAAAACAGATGGCATACACAATGGTTATAAAAAGAGGTAGGCAGTTGGAGCCGGTTAATTCCAGACTCTTTTATAAAACTAATTTCTATTTTCCTACAATTCTAGGAATCAATATTGAAAATAAATGTTAAGGAAGCGTTTTAACTGTATCCTCTAGTATTGCAATCAATAGCAAAGACAGTTACTGATTTAGCAAGAAAGCAAGTAAATATTTAGAGGATCAGACGTACAAAAAAAAATATCTCGAATCAACAATGAAAGAAGATCCCATATAAATATATCTGATTATTAAAAAAAAAAAGAGTAAAAACTAATGAATTACAAATAGAGCTTTTTTTTAATTTTTAATTTCCTTTTCATTGTCTTAAGCTATTCTATATTACTTTGATACCTGTTAATTTGGTACTGTCATTTTTAAAGGATATAAGTACTTTTGGCAAATTTAGAATGCAATGAGGTATTTTGTGTATACACTACATCTTTAGAGTCATAAAAAATAGTTTGTTCTGAAACAGCTGTTTTTAACAGATATGTGAATTTAATTTTTTTCACAAATCAAACATTAATCTACCAAAAACATTAATCATTTACATAATTTTCTTTAAATATTAAAACTATGAATAAAAATATAAAAATGGTATTGAAGGGTATTTTTTTCATAATAATCTCACTAAAGTATAATTTCCTATATTCTACAAAATTAAGAAAGCATTGTAAATATTAAGTCCACGAGATAGCGTTATAAAACAATTTATATGCAGTTCATAGAATAAATCACGAAAAATATTGCGAATAACAAAACTAGAATTGTCAATTATAAATAAACACAAATGTTTTTTTGTTTGTTACAATTATTTCATTAGCATTAGCCCTTTACAGAAGTTTCTAAAAACGTTAAAAGAAAATATGAAAAATAGAAAGAATTGAAATGTTTGAAGCTTGCTTTTTTTAAAACCTCCTTACAAAAACTATTATTTCCTATTTTCTACAAAGACGTAGAAATGTAACATAGTAAACATTTTGAAGAGATAGCGTTAAAAAAGAAATGTTATTTTCATAACAAAAATAACGAAACATTGAAATTCTTTTAACTTGCATTGTCAATCATAAACAAATAGAATCGTTTTCCGTGTGATTACCATTGTGTTGTCTTTTACTTTCTTGCAAAAATTCTTATTTTTTTATTTAATAATTTATTTTCGTTTTCAGAATAACGTCCTTTTTTTCTTTGTTTTTTCATCCTTTATGATGTCCAATTTTCTTTTTCTTTTTTTGTGAAGGCATCTAAAATCTAAAAGGAATTTTAGGATTCATCTCCAACAGGAGATTATAGGATGACAAAAAAATTGAGAGATGAAAACATGCTTGAGATACGAAATTTCGTAAGCAAACAAACAGATGTTTTTGTCATCACCAAAAACACATCGTATCAGGCAGCTTATTTTCAATAATTTTTAATTCCTTTTTCTGAAATGCAGCAAGGAGATTCTATATTTTAAAAATATGTATTTTGTTCAACATTATTTAAAAAAGACTATTTTATGGATGAAACAAATCAGTAATTCCTGATGTATTTTATTCTCGAATTTATCTATGAATACTGTAGTTTTACATAATGTACTATACTGTAGTTTTACATAATGATTTTTATAATTCTGTATTTTTTAATCATAAACATTTCCAACTGACTAATCTAGTGCAGTTATTCGGACTGTGAAAATGATTAAGTACTATATTACTGTGTCCAAAAAGTAACACCGATTTTTCAAAAACTCTTTATTTGTTCTTCCAAATTTATTTCATCGCCTTCAAAGGAATCCCCTCCGGACACAATGCACTTATGCCAACTTTTTTTTCCAATCCTCAATACATGCTAAAAAGTCATCGGCAAGGATGACCTTCAAAGCTCTCGGCGATTCACGTTGAATCTCTTCAATCGATTCAAAACGGCGTCCCGGTCTTTTGAGTTTATGGAATAGCCAGAAGTCGCACGGTGTGAATACGGTGGTTGGGGAACGATATGGGTTTCATTTTTGGCGAAAACGTTACGAAGAATCAATACAGTGTGAGCTGTCGCATTCAGTGTTTTCGGTACCCATCGAGATTTGACGTGTTTGAGGCCCAGAATGGAATTGACCGATTCTTTTCAAATTCCAACATCATCAGGAAGGTCTATAATTGTAAATCGATGGCAAGCACCCAATCTTTAATTTTTTGGACGTGAGCTTCATCGTTTGAGGTGGAGGGTCAATCATAGAGCTCTGCGGCTTCAATGCGTTCTCTGCAATCTTTGAACTGTTTATACCACTTGTAAACGTTTCTTTCCGATATAGGAATGCTCACCTTCTGCAACATTCTATACGTTTCCGCAAGCAAAGTTTAAAGCAAGTTCTTGCTGAATTAATTCAGTCATTTCAAAAATCGCCGGAATCAGTTTTAGCGTCTCACAAAGCCAAGTGTAAAACTCAAACACTTATCTATATTTTGACGTCAAATTTCACACAGATTTCAAGAACAGTGCCAGCAATCTAAAAAAAAAAAAAAATTGAAATTCCATAAGCCCCCGTAATTTTAAATTGGAAATTGGCCTTACTTTTTGAATACAGTAGCATAAACACGAAAGTCCTTCTATTGGGTTCAAGAAAGAATTTTAGAAGAATTAATATTCCAATTATAGTTTATTAATGTTCCAATATTCCTAATTGATGGAGCACTTAAGTGTTTCATATATCAGACCCACCCATTTTTAAACCCTTTGTAACGCTGTACGTTCTACATATCCAGCCTTATCAGAATTGCATGAAGCTCAATGTATTTAGCATTACAGAAAAAAAACATTTCTTTTCACAAGTTCTTTCGCATTTTTATCATTAATTAGTTAGAGAAAATTAGAGATTTTCATAAAGTTACGCTAAATTTTTATTAGTTTTGTTAATTTTTATCAGTTTAGTTTTTTATTGTAACACTTTTTCTGAAATAATAAGATCACTATTATTTAAGTATTTTATCAAATTCTTTTTTATCGCTCATTTTCTTCTGCACAATTCAAATAAGTCTAATGAAATAAATTGTGCTGAAATTAAATACTGTGATATAATGAATTGTTTCAAATTCAAATTAATATGTCGCTCACGATAAGTTAACATCATATTAGACATATGATGGGCAATATCTATTTAGTAATGGGTTTCTATTGTCAAACATTAATTACACTCAATTTGAAACATGTTTGCAATTTAAAGTGAGTAATTAAATCGTTTAAAATCATTAGACATTAGCTAATAAACAATTAAAACATTAATCCATCAGACTTTACCTATACCCAATTATGTGTTGTTAAAACCGACATAGAAATGATGCCGTTAGTATACGTATACTCGTAGGACGGCCAAATAAATTAACATTAATATAAAAACAATTAAAATAAATTCGAAAATTAATACTGAAACAAACAACTAATTTACCTTTACTTTTAATGAATACTAATATATACAATTACAATCAAATTTAGGATTTTTACATTGGCACTTAAAACAGAATAAATAAAAAATGTTTATAGAGAAGCAATCATAATATTACGCATACCTCAAATGAAATATTCCCATGAGTGTGTAGGCAGTGATTTACCAGTAGCCTCAAAACCTTTTAACAAAAAGAATGCTCACCGGAAATTCAAAGATGGACATAGATATAAATTATCCATGTAGCCATTCTCGCAGCAAAAAATTGTGTACCAGGCTCACGCACTGTCGCAGATCGTTCGCTCTGCTTTCAACGGGTCTTCCTTTCTGCCCGCAAAAACTCCAAAAAAGGGGTCCCACCAAACCCCTTTTTTTTTTCCAAAAAAGGGGTCTTTTGGACCTGACCGTGTGACCGGGAGGGGTTATCTACCATTCCTGGATTCATACAAAAAATAAAGGAAATACCCCTTAAGCACACACAACAGGATAATTATCAGTTACAACATGTGTGTTATATAAAAAAAATTAATTTTTATCAAATATTCATTAAAACGGGGCCTGAATAGCTCTGGCCCTCTGTGCCACAGGTTTCGGGTTCGAGTCCCGGTGGTACCATGGATGTTTGCAGTGGTTCGGAATCCACTTTAAACTGCAGGTCCCGGTCTAATATGATTGTAGAGCGTTGGGCGTAGGATTGACAACCCCACCCTTAAAAACACATCATCTCCTGTTTCGAAATCTGCCGGTAGGCAAATGGACTAGCTCACCATGGGTCTGTTGCGCCACTGATGATTATTCATTAAAACAAAAATATATATTTTTCCTTATCCAACTTGATAGACAGCAACATCTAGACCAAGTCCAAGAACCCGTGGGGTCTTATGATTGTATGGTCCATCGATTGTATGGAAAGGTAGTAGGACGAATCGATTACTTGTTAGGGGTTAATTATTGAACTTTTTTTCTTTTGAAATAGCTAGCCCAAATTTTCCTTTTAGTATTAATTAATTTGAAATTTTAGTTAATAACAATTAAAATCATTGTTATTGTATTTAAAAGTCCTGAAATATCCAAAAATATATTTTCTTCTACTAAGCCACTTTGTTTGTATCTGTTCGACTTGTCCACGTACCAATTTTCCACACAATCAAAGGACAAGCAATTCTGAAGAACTGCTGTATAGATGTATACGTTGGAGTGAATTTTTTATTTATTAACACATAGCCATTTGATGTGTATTTATTAACACAGTCATTTGATGTATATTTATTAACACATAGGCATTTGATGTATATTTATTAACACATAGGAATTTGATGTATATTTATTAACACATAGGCATTTGATGTATATTTATTAACACATAGGCATTTGATGTATATTTATTAACACATAGGCATTTGATGTGTATTTATTAACACATAGTCATTTGATGTGTATTTTTTAACACATAGTCATTTGATGTATATTTACTAACTAGAGCAAAATGCCAAGAGTGATAAATTCACATTAAAAAACCGTCCTACTATTTACTAATATGAAGACTAATAAAATCTTCAAATGAATTATACTTTCTGTAAATTATTTCTTCGCGCTTCAAGCATCAGTTAACGAATTTTCTAACTTGAGGGGTATACACAGTCAGGAAAGGCTCATACAGACATCTCGTCAAGTATTGACTAAATTTGGAAAATTTGTGTATCCAATGGATAACTTTTGATGTGAATGTTACTTTGAAATTGATAGCGTATATATGTATTGATAATAAAAAAAAATTATAAATTTAAAGGTATTCTAAAGAAATTAATTTTTCATTAAAAAATATCTTTTCTATTCATACAGTATTTGCAAATCTTAAAGAAAAAAAATGTGTCAAAAAATTTCACTTTTACAGAAAGGTACAAGAAAAAGTAAAAATCAAGAACGTTATAGATGAAATAAAAATGTTATATGATACAATTTAATAATTAATTCATCAACTACTTTTGCAACGTTTTTCAAGGTAATAAAGTAATACAATTTATGAAATAAAATGTCAAAAGAATATATTTTTATTGTGTATTACTTTTCTTGCAAGTGTACTTGGTTGTTGTTACTTTTCTTGCAAGTGTACTTGGTTGTTGTTACTTTTCTTGCAAGTGTACTTGGTTGTTGTTACTTTTCTTGCAAGTGTACTTGGTTGTTGTTACTTTTCTTGCAAGTGTACTTGGTTGTTGTTACTTTTCTTGCATTATGTAATTATCAATCGATAATTACATAATGCAAAGCTTTCAATAACAAAGGATTTATTTCAATTAAAAATTGTATTACTATTCCTATTACGATTGCAACTCTAAATAAATCCCGATGGCCTTTTGCCCTGAGAATTTTTTTGACTCAGTTTTTTTTCTGGTAATTTTAAAATAATAGAAAATGATGGAAGAGCCTCCAATTAAAAAAAAATTTAATTCAAGCCAAGAATTCATTATTGTTATTAAAAGTGCACAATAATATTTAAAAGTACACAATAATGATATTTAAACCCATTAAAGTTTTACAAAATTATTTTCCATAGTTCGTCAAAGCACATTTACGAAACTCAGGAAACAGGAATGCTTTCTAAATCTCATTTAATTAATCTCATTAATACATTATATAAATAACCAACTTCAAGAACCAACATGAATTGCTTGCTGTTATACTATAGATCTGCATATTTCATGATCAGAAAGCTTTTAATAAAATTCATAAATGGTTAATAATGGATATTATCATTGTCAACATTATGCTTAAATTACTCCCATTAATTACTATAATATGGATGTTATCATATTATCATTGTTATTATACGCAAACACATTAAAATTTAGATATGAGCTTATGCCGCAAATTAAGTCAAACAACATTCCTGAAGCGAAAGTCGATTTTTAAAAATTCGCTTGTCATCAAATATATATAATTATCAAATATAGTATATCAATTTATATATATATTAAATATATTTAAGAACCAACGTGAATTTATTAGATTATTTCAGTTTTTCTCTACAATATATTATCTATTAAAAATTTCCGTCCATGTAATCAAGAAATGGTTGAGTAATTGACGTTATCATCCTGCCCGACTTGTGCCTCAGTGGTAGCGTGAGTCGCTGGTGAAAGTTAGGGCTGAGGTTCAGTTCTCCGGCGACATTGTGGTAGAAGCTATTTCAAAAACGAGGAACCTAGATGATGTTTGTAATGTTCAGCATTTTTCCTCGTTAGTCAGACTACCTTATGGGAGTTTTCCAGGTTTTCTTCCATGCGATACACAAATGCGAGGTATTTCCTCCTAAAAGTCGTCCCGGAATGCACTGTCCTCCTCCTTCAACGACTCGGAACCAATTCAGACTTCTACTTGCGCGTGCTCCATCACAACAGAAGCTGTCACCTTTCCCTCCATGCATGAGTAGACTACTCTTGGGATATTGAGATTTAGTCACAACAACAATGATGTTAATGTTAATAACGAAAATAATTATCATTATTAACGTTAACATCAAAAGTTAAATAATCAACAATGATGTTAATGTTAATAATGAGAATAATTATCATTATTAACATTATTTGACATTAGCATCATTTTGTTTACGCCATCATCATACTATCAGTGATATTATACGTAAACACATTGACATTTCACAAGTTTATTTTCCTTAATTCTATCAAATAAACATGGGATAAAGCAAACGGAAATGATTTTCTAAGAATTCACTCATGACCATATTTTACATACATAGTAACCTATTTAAATAATCAACATTAATGAATCGCATTAATACTTCAGTTCTTCTCTATAACAGCTGTAACATCATGACATACAGTAAACGGACATTCACTTATAATCATATTTTACATAAATGACCCTTTTAAGGAATGAACATTAATGAATCGCATTAATACTTCAATTCTTCTCTATAACAGCTGTAACATCATGAGATACAGTAAACGGACATTCACTTATAATCATATTTTACATAAATGACCCTTTTAAGGAATGAACATTAATTAATCGCATTAATACTTCAATTCTTCTCTATAACAGCTGTAACATCTTGAGATACGGTAAACGGACATTCACTTACAATCATATTTTACATAAATGACCCTTTTAAGGAATGAACATTAATGAATCGCATTAATACTTCAATTCTTCTCTATAACAGCTGTAACATCTTGAGATACAGTAAACGGACATTCACTTACAATCATATTTTACATAAATGACCCTTTTAAGGAATGAACATTAATGAATCGCATTAATACTTCAATTCTTCTCTATAACAGCTGTAACATCTTGAGATACAGTAAACGGACATTCACTTACAATCATATTTTACATAAATGACCCTTTAAGGAATGAACATTAATGAATCGCATTAATACTTCAATTCTTTCTATAACAGCTGTAACATCTTGAGATACAGTAAACGGACATTCACTTACAATCATATTTTACATAAATGACCCTTTTAAGGAATGAACATTAATGAATCGCATTAATACTTCAATTCTTCTCTATAACAGCTGTAACATCATGAGATACAGTAAACGGAAATGAATTTCTAAGAATTCACTTGTGATCATATTTTACATATATAACCCATTTAAATAATCAACATTAATTAATTGCATTAATACTTCATTTAAATGAATCGGAAATGAGATTCAAAGAATTCACTTGATCATATTTTTACATTAATAACCATTTAAATAATCAACATTAATGAATCGTTCAGTTCTTCTCTATAATATCATGAGATACAGTAAACGGAAATGAGATTCAAAGAATTCACTCGTGATCATATTTTACATACATACATAGTAACCATTTAAATAATCAACATTAATTAATCGCATTAATACTTCAGTTCTTCTCTATAATATCATGAGATACAGTAAACGGAAATGAGATTCAAAGAATTCACTCGTGATCATATTTTACATACATACATAGTAACCATTTAAATAATCAACATTAATGAATCGCATTAATACTTCAGTTCTTCTCTATAATATCATGAGATACAGTAAACGGAAATGAGATTCAAAGAATTCACTCGTGATCATATTTTACATACATACATAGTAACCATTTAAATAATCAACATTAATTAATCGCATTAATACTTCAGTTCTTCTCTATAAAAGCTATAACATCATGAGATACAACAAAGGAAATGAGATTCAAAGAATTCACTTGTGACCATATTTTACATAAATGACCCCTTTAAGGAATCAACATTATTAAATCGCATTAAATGGCAGCTGTTATAGAGAAGAACTGTTCTCTATAACAGCTATAACATCATGAGATACAGCAAACGGAAATGAGTTTCTAAGAATTCACTTGTGATCATATTTTACATGCATAACCCATTTAAATAATCCACATTAATTAATCGCATTAATACCTCAGTTCTTCTCTATAGCAGCTTGAGATATGTTTAGTAAAACTTTTAATGATATCAAGACGCAGTTGCGTAATTGTTATGATTATGAGATAGTTGAACTCTAAATGGGTTCCCATCCTTCACCAAGAATAAAGGGAGAGATGCGTGTGGTCCAGAGCTACATTGTGCTGTCAATTTTCTTAAAGATCCAACTCCGCCTCTTGCCAATAATAAATTGCTGAACCTCAAGAGCCAAAGCTTGAGTCTACTACATTGCTGAGTATAATGTGGCCGTGTGAGGTTGGATAGAAGAGCCAGTTCTTTTTTTTCATGTTCCTGCTTTTTAGACAACCACATCATAATGAGTGTAATCATCACCTGATAATTGACGTAGGAATTGACGATGTATTGAACTGCCTTTCTTTCTTGACAGTGATGGTTCTTTTTTAATTAGACGGCGGTATTTAGTGCATAGGTGCTTTTTGGAGTAATGAATTTTTGCTTCTCTCATTCGGAGACTGTTTAATAACAGTTATGTTTTTCTTTGTATCGCTTAAAACGTTTGCTGCTGGTGGTAACTTTATATGTTATTGTTGTTGACTTTTTGGGAGAAAGGTTAAAGAGGGTTTCGTTAGAGGTTTGTGATGTCTCTACTAATAGGGTATTATGACACTTGTTAGCGGTTAAAGTGATGAGACAAATGCAGTTTCATTACGAGTTCTTTAATTAGATTTAAAGAAAAATATTTTCGTTATGAGTCATCTTGTAATGGCTCACCCAAAAGTATGATGGTACAGAGATGGTTTATAATTTAAGATTAATATTTAAAGAGTTTTACCGTCTTTAATATTTAACCTTAGGATTAAATGATTTTAAAACGTTTAATAGAGGAAAACCCAAATATTGTGCTTTAGTTTTTAAGGTAAGGTTAAAAAAATGTTTGTGTAAATGTAAGGTCAAAGGTTTGATGTATATAACTAATGCCTTAACAAAGCATTTTGATATTATTGAAAATAATGTAAATGCTGTATTTTCATTAGAAGAACTTTGAAAAATTCTGGGTATTCTTTCACTATGAATCAATTGTAGCTGAAATCAAACAATAAATACTATTTTATTTTGCAATGCAATTTAAATTTATTGCAATTTATTTATGCAATGTAAGTTTTTTTTAATTTAAACTATGTATTTATGTGCGAAAGTGAAGTATTTAAAGTAAAATCCCCAAATTGTTATAGAGAATTCCTTTTTAATTATATGCATCGTAAAAAAATGGAGGCATTATCTAGATTATTGAGTTGATGACGTATTAAAAAAAAATTATTATATTTGTAACCTGTAAAAACACTTCGTTGGTGTATTTTTATTAGAAGATAATTAATTAATTCTTTTTGTTACTAATCCAACGTAGTATTTGTAATTTCTGGATAATTACTGTGAAAAGGAATAATTTAGATTTAAATTTTTTTTCGATTCTATTAATTTAGATTTAGGTTTTTTTTACTTTAAAATACATTGATATATTTAAACTACTTCAAAAAGTATTGTAATTATGTATCCTTTAGAAAAATTGTATTGATATATAATAAATAATGGACTTTCATAATAAATTACATATGTAGTTTAATTAAATTTTTGCATTAAATTTAGTTTTCTTTTAATATTAATGTATCATCTTATCTAAATATTATTAAAATCTAAAGTAATAATATTTTAATAATTAGCTTATGTAAAGTAGGAGGTCTTGAATTCACTTTAGAATGTTATTCTTGTAATATTAAAAAAAAAATTTTATTCCTTGCAGTATGAATAGTTTATGGTTATAAATAGCGTATTCAAATTGTAAATTAAAATTTTGCAATAACGTTAAAATATTGCTAAAGACAAGTCAATTTTTATTTTTGACAGTAGTTTTGCTTAATTTATTAAATAGAAATTACACACAGTTAAAAAATTCAAAATGTTTTAAAGTTAAAAATATACACTTTATACAACATGAATTTTATTCTATTTAATATTATAATATTACATAATTATTTATTTTAAATATTAAAGATTCTTCCATTTACTAGTACAAAATTTCAGTGGCTATTGTAACAACTTGTTTACTGTCAAATTTCCATATGCAACATTAATTTTATACAACAACAAACAACTTTTTATACAACATTAATTTTATTCAACCTAATATTAGTATTACATAATTATTTATTTTGTGAATTAAAGATATAATTATTCCATTATAGTCACTATTCTAGAATTTAGGTGGCTATTGTAACAACCTGTTTATTCAGTCAAATTGCCAGGAGGTAAATTTTCTGTGATCACTCCCAGATGAAACGTTAATCTGAAACATTTACATCTGAAAGACCTCCCAAAAGAGAATAATCTCTCCATCAGGAACTGTTTGTTGCGAAAAGTAACTTAAAGCAGTGGGGTAGAAAATGGAACGTAAAAGGTGTTCTTAAACCAATGTAATTTCGTAAATATTTAAAGATAAATAATCACACTACTTGTTTCAAAGTATGTTTAATCACAAACATATTTTGTAACAAGTAGAGCATTAACTTACATTAAACAATCTATGCACCATAAAATTTTCCTAATATAACAAACGAAATTTTAGATGATAGCTATCACCCAAATAATTTTTCAACGAATATTCCCAGCGGAAGTAATAGGGTTTTATGATAATCATGAATTTTGGCACCGCTTAATTTTATGCATAAGACACTTCATCGTTACTATATGAGTGGAACAAAGCATGGTAAGACTAAGAAACTATAAAAAACACAGCTGAGATTCCGTGAAGACCACATTGCGTTGATATGATTTTGTATAAGAACTTCATTTGGCTAAAGCAGTGTAGTTAATTTTCTCAAATTTCAGTCACTCCCTGTCCCTCCGTAAACAAGGGGCTGTTCTAAAAATATCTCCAAGCCTTTAATTTGGTAACCATGTATTAAACGAAACAAAAATCAATATATAACTTTTTTTATAAGAAATAACGGATTACGTAAGATTTTTTTTCCACTAAAAATTAAAAACCTTAATAACAGCCTATATCATGATTGCAATAATCAACAAAATAATTTAAAAGATTATATTAGTTATTAAATGGTAAATATTACAATTTTCATTAAATAATAAATTGCGCTCAACATTTTTTGTATAGTATGTGAAATGCGTGAGTCTTTCGATCAATAACTTCGGTTTAAAATGAACACAAAAACATTTTTCAATAAAAAAATCTAAAGAACAGGGAATAGAATTAAAGCTGCCTTTTTTACATATATGTGGGATAGCTTTCTCTCAAAAGTCAACATACCTAAGTTGTTCTTAACGAAATAGTTATTTGAGCACATAAATTATTATTATTATTTTATAAATATTTTCTAAGCTATATCACATGCAAAAATATTTAAAAATTTTATAACTAAAGGATTTAATCCTTTTTTCCATCATTTCTTTTATTAGACTTATACATCTTATAAAGACTATCGATTAATCATTATCTAAAGAACAAATCTTTTTATGTATTTCCCGATCTGCAATTTTATGGATGGGAAAAAAAAGACTATATTCTTTTTCCCACAGCAACCAGAAATAAAAGTTCATCTGGGACATTTTCCTTGCCCAAAGTATCAAACGTTAGTTAGATGGGATCTATAAAGTTCTGAAGTTCTGCAGATATACTTCCGTTTAGAGGAGAATAAAATCCCCATCATTGCCAAGCTAATTGTCCTTAAGGTCTTTATATCCATTTTAGTAATACAGGACAGTTCTTCAAGCTTAATCCTCAATGGGTTTGTTATTACTCTGTTGAGAAGAGCTAAAGCTGCATATATATCATATATACATAAACAAAAAAAATTTGCAATAAATATAAGTAGAAAAATCTTGAAATACCTCACATAAAGAAAATCTTAACATAAGAAAAGTTTAATATTATAATACCTTTATCAAGGAAAACGTACGCTAAGAATATTAAATTATTTCTGATATCTCAGTCAAGATTATCTAATAATGGATTTTGAATGCTATTACTTTTATTGAAAATGTTTTTTTTTATTGATTTTGATTTATTACGAAAATTATTTTTGTTTCTTATAAATACGCCAAATATTTATAAATCTATCTTACCATGAAAATAATTTCTTGATAAACATTTCAAAATCTTGCATTCATTTTGTTGTATAAGAAAATAAATTAGTTATTTCAGTTTTATGTAGAATTTCGTGATTTTTTATTTTTATTTTTTGCCTCTTAAAACGATGAATTCAATCAAAATTTGCAGTACATTCTAAAATTTCCTAACTGTCATTATAGGAAACAACTTAATATGAAACTCACCCTACAGTTCAGAAATTTTTAGCATTTACTATAAAATCTTTTTTAAAATTATGTAAAACAAGCATCTTTTATTATCATATAAAACAAGCTCGCTCCTTTTATTATTATGTAAAACAAAACTTTTTCAAAAGAAATAGCTCAGTTTAATCTAAACAATTATAAAGCAAGCTAGAAAATAATTGTTTCATAGTTTTATTCAATTATTCTTTACATTTTTTTTTCAATTTTTCTGCTACTATATAATGATAATTATATGAAGCTTTGTTTTTAGACAGCAAATCAATTCTTTATTTGTCAAAAACGAAACGCTTTTGTCAAATTTATCTAAAGAAATTAAAGATTACAGACTTATATATTTGTACTATTGACAGATCAGCAATGTAACCATAAATTTTGAAATTTTCTGAAATAAATATCTTTTACAAAAAAGTATTTCAGTCTCACTTCAATTCCTACCCCACATTTCCAGCGAATTTCTTTTTGAATCTTTATCAGGAAACCCCGTCTTGCATATGCTGGAGATAACAGTAGAATAGATCCTTTCCCTGGAGTCGTATGTTTGCCCGAGATTCCGCCTCATCAGGGTTAATCCAGTTGGTACCATTGAGAATACCTTTATTGATGAACTTCAATATCCAGAAACCACAGGGTTTTAAGGACAATATGTGGAATTCGTAAAGGCTGATATTTACCAGAAAGGATTGGATATTTGTATTTAGGAATGATTTAATATATTTCTTCAACCTTTCTGATTCTAACAATAAATTGATTTTATTCCATACAATTTCAATGCTGTCTGACTAGTGGCCTAATGTAAAATAATCGGTTGAATTCATGGCCCAGTGGTAACAATTATAACATGAAGGACGCCAGAGATACTAATATGTTAGGTGTACTAAGGCGTTCGTTATAATGCTGGTTTTCAGAAACGGGGAGACTCGAGAGCGATTGTGAAAATATGCATAATGCATCTCGTATTGATAGTCATGCTTCCTAGTGGGAGCTTTCCTGTTTTCCTCCCATGCAACAAGCAAATTCAAGGCAATAACCCTGTTATCTGCATCAACTGTCTGCGGATTGTTTATGATTACATTAGTGAAACATTAAAGCCACAGATTTTCAAAAAAAAAAAAAAATGCGCAGATAGCGTGTATGGGAGTACAGGTATAGATCCACTGGCAGTGTCCATGACAGTCACTGATTTCAAAACGAGGATACTCGATGGCGATTGAAACAACGTGTGTAAATAATTTCGCACCGGTAGTGAAGCCTTTTGGTGGGTCTTTTCCGGGTTTTCACCTTTATGACACCCAATTTGAGCTTTTTAGCAACCGTTACTCCTAAAATGTCCTATTGGAAAGTAATGCCATCTCTTCCTCTTCCATTGGTGGAGTTGTTCGTGGCATAAGTAAGTGTACTTCGAGGACTATTAATGCTCAAAATGAATTATAAATGATGTTGAAAAATTAGTAAATATATTGCTAAAAGACGGGTGGTTTTTTTTTTTTTTTTTTTTTTTTTTTTTTTTTTTTTTTTTTTTTTTTTTTGTATTTTTGCATTAGTGGGACTTTTTACAACGAAAGCTCACGGATGAGTGATGAAATGCTAGTATCGCCGTCAAAGTGGCTTTTTGGGAGTAACTGGTTCACATTTGTTTGTCATAGTAGGAAAACCCTGGAAAACTATCAAGATGAAGTCCAGCTGTCAATGTAGGACAATGAAACACGTGTCTAACTAATTCGTCATCGTGTATTTATTCATTTTTGAAAGCAGTAACTACAATAAATGCTGCCAACGGATTCAAATCAGATACCTGCCGCACGGTAACTACTCACTTTACCACTGGTACATGAGTAAAACGGAAATATGTTTCTCAAAATTGTACCAACTATACAATGCCAAAACAACCTCCCATCAGACGTAATATACGTATTTTTATTCGTAATAGTAGACATTTGTTACCATTTTAAAAGTTCTTAGTATTTATTAAAAGAAAATGGCTAGATAATTAAGTAAAAAAGTAAGGCTCTCATATCATAATGAAATCATTCAGATGTTGTATTATTTTGGTTATTCAAAATATAATAGTACGACTAGATCGGTACAAATTTGAATATTATTATTTTTTCATTTAAGCAGCGACTTTAGAGAGAGGAAAAATAGTGATTAATACGCGTTTTGAATAACATTCATTATATTTATTTTTATTTCGAAAATAACTATAAATCTTTGCGAACGAGGAATAAATTTCAATTTCAAACTAAAAATAAATATGTAAAGGGATTTCATATTTTTTAAATAATTTTCGTTAGTTTTTATTCTTTTTAATTTTTTTTTCAAAAAATACTTTTTAATTAATCACAAGTAAAAGCATAAGTAAAAAGATTAAAGCCTTAAGCATTTTTTTTAATTATCATTTCAATGTTTTTTAATTATAATCTGGAATTAACTACAACCTATTTAATAATATAGGTATCGTTACATCTTATCGTTAAAGCTTATTATTATAAACAAATTAGCAAAAAAACAGAAAATTTTTATTTTTTTGAATAATTTGATTATTACACAATACTGATTTAATCTTTTTCAATTTAATTTATTTTATTTTTAATATAAAATTAATTAAATTGATAGAGATTAAATCAGTATTGTGTAACGCTTGCTTTTTTTTTTTTTTTTTTTTTTCATCATTTAAGTATTTCGTGGATAAAAATTTGTAAAAATTAAAATTAAAAGTTTAATTTTCTATTCACTTTGTGTGCTTTTCATTTTTTTTCTTTGTTTTTATATTTAGTTTAGCATTTAAAAGTTCCCTCAATGTGTACTTTTAAATGCAAAACTAAATATAACAAATAATATACAGAAAAAATATTTTTAGTGAATTCCTACTTTTTTCCCCACTATATTGCAGAAAAGTCCTTTACAAATAAAGTTGAAATTTTCCTCTTACATCTGGCGCCATCTATTATTAGATACATTCAACTTAAATCTAAAAAAAAACTAAAATTAATTAATTAAATTTAATTAATGAACTAATATTTGAAAAAAATGTATTAACATCAAGTGTCATCCACTACAAGTTAAAAAATATATTATTTAAACAAAATATATTATTTAAACAAAAGATATTATTAAAAGTATTTTATTAACAAATTAAAAATTTGAACAAGATATATATAGGAATTGAAAAAACAAAGAAAAACGTGAATAGCACACAAAGTTAATAAAAAATTAAACTTTTAATATAATGCTATTCACTTTTTTTCTTTGTTTTTATATATATTGTGTCCCTCAATGTGTATTTTTAAATTCAAAACGTTTTGCTATTTGCCCGACATGCATTTGAATTTCTGATACGAAAATTAAAATAGAATATTATAGCCAGAAAAATAAATCCAAAACAAAAAAAAAATAAAAAATTAATTATATTGTTTATTATGTGTTTTTTCTACAATTTTTTTTTCTCTTACACGTTTATACAACATGAAAATAAAATATCTTAACTCTAAAAAAGATCTAAAATTTCTTCTACACTACTTGCTGCATAACCTCTAACATTTTTATCAAATAAAGTACCAACAAATTTCTCAACTCATCTGTCCGTTTCATTTATATACAGCATTGCATTTTTCTTGTCTAATAAGTGGAAGAGTCAGACCAAATATTCCTATTAATATATCAAGCAAAAAGCCAAGAATGTCCGAACTCATTTTGTTGTCGGCGGACTCTCAACAGCAATTCCCCTCTCTTTTCGCTCTAGTATTATTAAATGCATAACTTTGTACCTTTTCTTATCATCGACATGAAGCTTCGTTGTAAAGAGAGTTGTATATAATTCCTAACCGTTGCATATTGACATCAGTTATGCATTTTTAATTTTTACTTAAATACTACTGTGTCCGAAAAGAAAGACCAATTTTCAATTTAAAATTCCCGGAGCTTATGGAATTTCGTGGCAAAGGGATACGCAATCAGTTACAATTGTATTACAATGTGATGCTCAATATTGATATTACAATATTTGGAGAAGTATGGAATGCACAGTGGGTTGAACAATATTGATAAAATACATCCCCAATATTGGAACTATATGTTATAATACATAAAATTGATAATGTATTAGGTGGTCCTTTGAAATTGACTTTTAATATGAATTGAAATTCTATAAAATATATTGTATATCTTCCAGCACTAAGTTAAATAGGAAGGTCATAAATTGTTTTATTATTTATTCTATTCTCTGTCTTTGTATTTTTGTTCCCATAAAATTTTCAAGTTTTTTATTAATATTTTAATGAAGTAATAAACAAATACTACAGTGTCCATAAAATGAGAACAATTTTCAATTTAAAATTCCCGGGGCTTATGAAGTTTCAATTTTCTTTTTGTTTTTTAGGTTACTGGCACTGTCCTTGACATCTGTGTGAAATTTTAATTCATTTGTGAATTCATTAGTGTTTAAATTACGCTTGGCTTTGTGAGACGCTAAAACTGATTCCAGCAATTTTTGAAAAGTCTGAATGAATTGAGCATAGAACTTGCATTCAGTTTTGTTTGCGGAAACGTATAGAATGTTGTAGAAGGCATTCGGTGAGCATTCCTATATCGGAAAGAAATGTATAGAAGTGATATAAACACGAATTACTTCGAAGACGATGAAATAAATTTGGAAGAATAAATAAAGAGCTTTAAAAAAAATAAATAATTGGTCTTTCTTTTTGGGCACATTAGTACTATTAATGCAGTTGGAAGTTAATACAACCTCTAGATTTACAATTTCATTCATACTAGATTATTTGTCTATTTATTTACACAGAAAGTCTCATTATTTATTTACAGAGAGAGAAAATGTTTCAAAAACTACTAGAAATAGACTATTAAATACGTCTCTATTATAAATATACATAAATTAATCCACATATATATTGCACAGAAATTCAAACAGATGTGCTTAGACAATATATGCTGGTACTAGTTATGCAATATATATTTTTATTTCAGAGGAACAGTCAATAAGAAAATTTACGATAATATTTTCCCTAGATGTCTCATTATTTATTTACAAAGTAAGAAAATATTTCATAAAGGAACATTGTTAGATATGTCGCTATATTAGAGATAAATAAATTGGTCCCTATATACTGCATAGAAATTCAAACAATTGCGTTTAGACAGTATATTATGGTAACAGTTACGTAATATTTACTTTTATTTAGTTATAGTTAATATCAATAGATTAATATTGACATTGTCAATAGATAACATATCAATATTGGACTAATATTGACAATTAGTCATTACCAATATTGAAATAGTTTTGACAATTAGTCAATATAAATTGGATTTTTATTTTCTCTATATTCATACTTTTTTTCCATATTAGATTATTTGTTTCATTATTTTCACAAAGAAAATGTTTCGTAAACAATGAGAAATAAATAGTATTAGATTTATAGCTATATTTAAGATAAATTAGTCAATCGCAATCTACTTATAAATTTAAAAGTTAAGTTCTGTTGAAATGGGGCCTGAATGGGCGAGTAACTAGCTCTCTGGCGCTCGGTACCACAGGTTTCGGGTTCGAGTCCCGGTGGTGCCATGGTTGTTTGTAGTGGTTCGGAATTCACTTTAAAAAGTAGGTCCCGGTCTAATAGGATCGTAGAGCGTTGCGGGGGCATTGTGACTCCGCGTCCGTGGCTTATCTTCAAGTCACACACGCCCCCTGGGTAATGCAAAGTGAGTACATCTGTGCAGCACTTGCCTTAAGGCTTCCAAGATCAAGCTGTCTGTGTTTGCCAGCTGCATTAGAAAGAAAAAGTTCTGCTGAAATACATCGATTATTTTATGAACTACGAAGCAAATGGTTTTTTATCTAGTAAAACTTCGCATACTCGTTATACGAGGAATCAGGTAAATTGTGAAAAGGTAGAAATTAAGCATCTTTATTAATTTACAACGTAATTGCAAAAGTTATTAAGTTTCAATGTTGTATTCCATAGTAACTCGCAGTAAAGACATGCGATATTAATTTCTAGCTATTTATAAACAAATACACAAAAGTCATGGGATACCTCTTAATATCGTGTCGGCCCTCCTTTCGCCTGGCGAAGTGCAGCAACTCGACGTGGCATGAACTCAACAAGTCGTTGGAAGTCTTCTGCAGGAATATTGAGCCATGCTGTCTCTATAGACGTCCATAATTGTGAAAGCGTTGATGGTGTAGGATTTTGGGCACGAACAGACCTCTCGATGATGTCCCATAAATGCTCGATGGGATTCATGTCGGGCGATCTAGGTGGCCAGATCATTCGTTGGAATTGTCCAGAATGTTCTTCAAACCAATCGCGAACAGTTGTTTCCCGGTGACATGGCGCATTGTCATCCATAAAAATCCCATCTTTGTTTGAGTACATGAAGTCCATGAATGGCTGCAAGTGATCTCCAAGTAGCTGAACATAAGCATTTCCAGTCAATGTACGGTCCAGTCGCACCAGAGGACCAAGTCCATGCCATGAAAAAACAGCCCACACCATTACGGAGCCACCACCAGCTTGAACAGTGCCTTGCTGACAGTTTGGGTCCATGGCTTCGTGGGGTCTGCGCCACACTCGAACCCTACCATCAGCTCTTACCAACTGAAATCGTGACTCATCGGACCAGGCCACGGTTTTCCATTCATCTAGGGACCAACCGATATGCTCACGTGCCCACGAGAGTCGCTGCAAGCGATGTCGTTCTGTCAGTAAAGGCACTCGAGTCGGTCTTCTGCTGGAATAGCCCAAGAAAGCCAAATTTCTCCGCACAGTTCTAACAGACAAGTCCCTTGCACGTCCCACATTGATTTCTGCGGTTATTTGACGCAGTGTTGCTTGTCTGTTAGAATTTACGACTCTTTGCAGACGTCGCCGGTCTCGGTCGTTAAGTGCAGGCGGTCGACCACTGCGCTGTCCATGGTGGGATGTTATGCCTGAAATTTCATACTCTCGGCACACTCTTGACACAGTGGATCTGGGAATGTTGAATTCCCTAACGATTTCCGAAATGGCATGACCCATGCGTCTAGCTCCAACTAACATTCCGCGTTCAAAGTCTGTTAATTCCCGTCGTGCGGTCATCATCACGTCAAAACCTCTTCACATGAATAACTTGAACAGAAATGAAAGCTCTGCGAAAGCACTGCGCATTTATACCTGTTCTACGCGATGCTACTGCCATCTGAAAATTTGCATATTGCTATCCTATGACTTTTGTCACTTCAGTGTATTTTAGTATTAGTGAATTTTATGTGGACTCTACATATAATAATTTTATCATAAATCTAGTATTATGAATTAAAGAGCACGTAAAATAAAAAATCATCCCTTTTTATTTCTTTAATTCACAAACTATAATTTTATTGACAAAGGAGAATTAACAATGTAATTTTTCATGGAATAACAAAAATTATATTCTTAAATATTCATTATGATTTTAAATTGTGATTTTTATCGTAATATATAAGGTGAATTATGATTCATTTTACGATCCTTCTGATACTTGATCTATAAATTTTAATTGGAACTTGGAAAAGTAATTTTGGAAATAAATATTACTTGCTTAAAGTATCCAAACATAAAAACTAGTATGAAATAGATACATCTTCTCATGGATTAAATAAAATAAAATTAAAACGAATGATCTTTTTATATTCAAATTTAATGAAAACAAAATGTTGTCCCTTGGTTAAAGATTCATGTAATTTATATTTATTAGCATATGTAGCCTAATAGCAGGCACGAATTGAAGATAATTATTAATAAAAATTCTCTTTTTAAATGGGTTTGCAATATATTTAAAAAAGTCATTTTTAATTCCGTTACACGTAAAGTTTTATATCGATATCTTCTTCTTAATCGAAGTAAGTGCTTTTATAATAGAGTAAACTTATTTAATTGAAAAATACACATTTCTTAATTACACAATCTCTAAGAATAATTTAAATTTGGTTTATCTCTACACCAATATGCTCTTGAATAAATAAATAAAATACTCTCAATAAATTGAATACTCTCACTTTAAATAAAATTGGATTTTATTTAAAGTGAGAGTATTCAATTTAGTTTCTTAGTACATATTTTGTCAAAATTTTGAACAATGAAAATATTTTATTGAAAAAGGGATTTTTTTAAATTATTAATAAGTAACAACTGTTGCTCAACTTATTGCCTAATAAGTTCGAAATTTTTTTAGTATTGGCTTTCTTCAGCTTTGATTAATTTCTGCTTGTTCTAATCCTTTGCTAAGGGTTAAACAAGAGCTTTAAGGGCTCCGGAGCGGAGCCATTTAAAATTTGTTTTCAAGCTCGAGGGCTCCGGTACGGAGACAATGCAAATAACAATATAAATAATGCGTTTCTTTTAATGCGTCTATCAAACTTACATGTGAATAGGATCTTTCCACTAAAATCGCTTTGAGTTGCTGGTAATACGAATGAAAAAAAAATTCGAGTGCAAAGGGTTAATATATTTGAGTTAAACTTAAACAACAAAAAAAGAATTATACATCTAATTTTCCGAAACTTTAAAAATATGTATAAACATATGTATAAATATATATGTTTTACAAATGATTGAAAATTGATTATTCATTGAAAACTATGATTTATCTTAAGTCTAAATAGATTAAATATTATATATAATATATATATATCGATAATTTGAGAAAGCATCTATTTATTGACAAGGAATATGTATTTTCATACTTTACGTTGATTTGGTATAAAATATGTCTTTTTTGTCCTTCTTGCCTTCCTTCAAATAAAGAGTAAAAAAAGTTATATCGGTAAGTATTGCACAAAAATTTGCAAAAAAAACAATAAATCCCATTTAAATTTCAACGGTATCTCTTTAAAAGAAAATGTTTATTTTAGCGATTTTAAATAGCACAAATAATTGGAAATTTCATTAATTGTTGTAAAAAAGACATTTAACGTCAAGTCATAATACTTCAGTTGTAATCCTTAAGGCTTATTTCTGTCACTCCCTTGTGTCTCTATTCCCCCCCAAGGATGTAAAAAAGTCCCATTTGACTACAGCATCCGTTTGGGTAAGTGGAAACATCTCATCAGAAAATTATTAACGAGAAATGAGTCAAAAGTCAAGTTCGGAAGTCAAATGGCAATTTGGGGACTGTGGTTCGCTTAACTTTGTCCCCCGCTAACACTACATTAGATTAGTCGGAAGATTCTCATTTGAATGGAAATTGAGTTGGACAGGGAGTGTTCTTTTTTTTTCTCTCCACCCTCCCTCACAATATGGCAAACGAAAAAAAAAGAATGAAATTGTGTCTTATGGAATTACAGAAGTGATTTGGAAGCACAGTCCAAGCTGTGATTTCCTTTAAGAACTAGAGGTGAACTGTTGTTTCATGAGGAAGGTCACTTGTATTATAACTGTAAGGACAAGTTTTTCGAATGAAGTTTCTTTAATTGGATTTGTAGGTGTTCGTAAAACCTGTGGATATCACTTGCACAGAATTTTAAATGTGAATTGAAATATTTTGCTTTTTTTCCATGTAACAAATGATTCTACACGTTTAAGGATAGTTCTATGTGTTTAGAATGATTAACAGTTACATAAGTAATTAATCTTAGGATAAAGTTCTCGGTATAACCATCATCATGTTCAGGTTTTTGATTGCTATTCCCAAAAGTTTTTCATAAATTTTCGTGTTATCAAATAGGTTTCCTAGTATATTCATTAAATCTAGAATGACTTATATTTCATATTGTGATTAGTGTAAGAAACTTGTTTTCAGGAATTCCTAAATTAAAATTCTTTAAAAAAATTCTTTATTTGCTAATGTGGCGTAAATAACAAAACCAGGAAGGTAAAAACAAATTTATACAAAAATATTGAAAATTAACGAGATAAAGTAGTAAATGATGTCGTAAGCTAGTAAATTTTCATGGCGATAGACAAGAATATATGATTCTAATATATCATTTCAGGGAATAATAAAGGAATTAATCAAATTTCTCACTAAAACTGCCTGTTTAAAATTATCTAAAAATTGACAGAGAAAATTACAATTCAGAAATCAATTTTTTTTTCCAAATTATTACTCCAATAAGTAATTTCGAATGGCATATTCTTGGAACCATTTGTTTTTTTTTTTCCTCTATATTCAGTAGATCGCTAGATGGAATAATAACAAGAAGAAAAATACGAAGGAACATTACTATTAAAAGCTGCTATGATATTACTTTTTCTTATAAAAAAAATTGTAGTTTAATAATTCTATATTTATACAATTTTCATTAAACTTTATTAATATTTATTTTAGTGCTTAAAAATAAATATTAGAAATTACAATTATTCTGTTAAATCTCTGCTGTCAATTTTTACTACCGTGATTTCTAAAACTATTCAAATCTGTCGACATTGTATAATATTCTATTATCTTTTCATTCATTCAATAAACACACTTGGAGAAAAAAATCTGACAGAAATTGTTATTAGAATACGAGAAGTAAATATTTTTCTCTCTTCAAAGTGCTCTATATATTCGCATTTTATAAATTTCTGTTAGGTTTCTCAAATTTCCTGAATAACATATTTTAACTTTTTCTTAATATATCTATGCATCCTCTTTGACATGCAGACGCAGTTACAACAGTTCCCACTTTTGATGTCTATGTTTATATAATAATTTTCTGTCCCCGTTGTTATAGTTTATACGCACTTCGGAACTTCAAACAGTTTCTTTTTTTTTTTTTTGTTATTTTTAAGGGCACTTAAGCTTTGTGTACGTCAATGTTTTGTAGCCAATGTTTGTGCTATTATGGCTCTGTTACACAATGTGAAGTGTTTCTATGAAGTAATTGAAAAATTACGTATAGCGAACAAACGAATACTATTAATGTATTGTTATTGTTCAAACTTAAATATTTATCACTAATATATATATATATATATATACACAGAGAAAAGGAAAATATATTATGACATTATTATTGATATGCAGGGATGGATTTAGATGAAAAGAGGCCCTAGGCTATTCCACTTACGAGGCCCTTTCACCTTCCATTTTTAAGTTTGTAAATTACATGAGAGACAATAAATACATCATTACTGTGATATAGTATATCAATATGTTAAATGAAGCTTTTTGTGATGGGTACTAATCTTTATAAAAAATGTGGCACGGATGATAAATAAAAAAAAAGTCGAGAACACTTATTTGGACATTTATTCTCAGCACCCTATAGAGTACTTGTAACAATAACTAATCAAACATAACGCACAACATTTACAAAGAAACGAAATTCAAATAATAAAAATCTTTGACTACGAAAATAAAATATGCAATAAAAATTATCATGTTTCTATCTAATTAAATTTATTCAATACATTGAAGATTAAAGCAAATTCAATTCAGATAAATGTATTTCGTAATAATTCGCATTTAAAGTTTAAGTATGAATTATTATGAATTTTAAGTTTTAAACTATACCAAATATGGAACTTTATTCGAACAAAATCCAGATCACAAAAAAGAAAATATCAAATTGCGTATCATATTAAATTTAGTGCAATCTAGTATATACAAACGGACAGAACCAATGGGCCGAACACGTTTATCTTAAACAATGCATTTTTTATGTTTGTTTATTAGTTATATATGTGGAATTTGTCCTAATTTTCGATACAGAGTTTTAGTGTTTACTGTTTTTATAATAGTGTAATTCTAATTTTGCTAACTATTTCAATGTAAGCCCCTCTTGATCTTGAGGCCCTAGGCTGAAGCCTAGTTAGCCTATAGGAATATCCGGCCCTGTTGATATGCCTTGGGACAATTTTTATCAGTTATATTTCTCTTTCAAATATTTATCAGAACACATTTATTTTACGATACATTTGAAAATCAGACATGTTTTCCGCAGAAAATTTACGAAAACATTTTGATGAAACATAGCATCTTAAAAATCTAAATGTGTTAAAAAAACTTTGACATTTTGATTTATTTAAATGCACAAATAATAATCTTTTTTTAAGAGATTTCTTTTATAATCTTACAAATCACTTCGCTAACAGTCATTATCTAAAATATTCAAATCTCGAAAGAATATTTCATTTTTAAAAGTTTTAAATCTTAACTATTATTTCTATTCTTTCTTGACTATATTAAATTAATGAAATAAAAAGTTTAAAACTATTAATTCGTTTGTAATGCATCGCAATGCATTGTTATTTAATCCTTTATAAAACATTCTTTTTTTTTTTTTTCTTTTTGGTCATCTTTTTTGAAAAATTCGCTCGTTAATGAAAGTAAATAAAACTAAATATTTTCAGAGACGTATTTTTATATAATTGAATTACATGGCATCAAAAAGGTTTTCTTTAATGTAATTAACAAATATGAGTGTCTTTTCAATTCTTAAAATTATTGTTTCAATAATAAATTCACTTCAACATTCAATAATTTCCTAATAATGGATTTTCTACACAAGAATTATTATAAAAGCAACGAACTGGCTTATTATATGATTAGCAGTGTTCAAAAGAGAACTGCAGATATATTCAATATTTTTATATATACGTTATTTCATGTTGTTTGAAACAAATATGATAAAAAGAAAATATTTGAAATAAATATCTAAAGTAAATATCTGAAATTTATGATAATTAACTTTATTTTAATGGCAACTATATAATTTTTTCGGACAAATTGTGAGCTTTCACATTGACGAATATCTGAAATTTTATTATTCATGGTATCTAGAAATGAAAATTGTATTTTAATATCAAAATTTCTTCTAACAATTTCTTTTACGTGCTTTTATAATGTGACATACTTCAATTGTTTTTATTCATTCCTTAGATTTCACATTTTTTATGGCATTAAAAATGAAAAAAAAAAAAAAGAAGATTTCAACTCTATTTTTATTAATCAAGTGAATTTTTCAAATTTTTATTTTATTTTTTCAATTTTTTTTTATTTCTTAAAACTTAAAAATTATATAATTTAGAGGTCTAATTTGCATTTTAAAACAAATTAAGAAAAAGCAATTAGCAAATTAAGAAAAAAATTCTTCTTAGTTATTTTTGAGTTAAATAAAGATCTTGATTTTCATTTCCTGAAATTAAATTATTATTAAATCGTTATCATTATGACATCATTATTAAATGAGTCCTTTGTTGAAAAATGCCTGGCTCTATCTGGTGGAGATTGTTAACTAAATTATAAAAAAATAAGCTAGAAATTTTTACTGTTTTGATTTCATTAATTTTCTGCTTATTTTACAAACAAACTCTGTTCTTTTCTTCAAAATGATTAGAAAAAGGGGTAAGAAAATAAATGAAAATCTATTGAGAACACTTTTATAACAATCGCCACTTTATTTAACCTATTTTCATAAGACGAGTAATTCAAAATCTCCGACTCGGCATCAATATTTTTTGCTAATAAAATTTATTAAACCTACAAATATTTTGGGGCTGATGGCCAAGTGACTAGCGCTCTGGCGCCACAGGTTTCGGGTTCTAATCTCAGCGGAGTAATGGAAGTTTGTAGTTGTTCGGAATCCACTTTAAACCGTAGATCCCGACCTAAGATGACTGTTTGCGTAGCGCTGACAACCAGAGTCCGTAAAGAGAAAACATTTCCTGTTTCGAAATCTACAGACGGCCGTAGTCCATTATGGGTTTGTTGCGCCAATGAAGTAAGAAAGAATTTTTGTATAGTTAGTAACGTTAGATCATATATGCTAATTTAATATACATGGGGTAATATAAATTTTTATATTATTTGAAATAACTTCCAAAACTTTATGTATCAAGTGAGCCAACTCTGACAGTTATGTATAAAACATTCACTATTCCTTTTAAGAATAAACTGTCACCAAATAATTGTTATTTTGGTAATTATTGTTTTTTCTGTATATCATATCTGTGTAAATGAATATAAAATCGAAATTAAATTGAAGCCGTTAAACAAAAGAGTATATAAAAACTTAAAACATGGAAAGATGGAAGACATTCAAAGAGCTAAAAAAGCTAAAAATCACAAATATGAGAAAAGGAAAAAATATCATATTTGGAAAAGGAAAACGAGACAATAGTGCTATATAAATAAGAAGTAGAATGATAGAACAATGGCACCGGAAAAAATTATAAAAATAATATGGAACTGATGAAAACTACGTAAGCGCATCTGAATTACCAGCAGAGTTTCTCATTCAAACTCTTATCACAATTCCTTAGGAACTCTTCCTTTGAAATCATTATTTAATTTCTACGTAAACTATTAACTATTCTAAATAAATTAGTCAGTGAGATTGATTACAGCAACAAATCACATGGTTAACCCATGTGATTTGTTGTCGTAACAAATCTTTTTTTTTATTTTTTTTTTACATTAATGCTTAATCACTGCGCTTCGATACAAAGATTTTGTTTCGAAGGAAATAAATCTTGTTTTGTCTGTAGTAAATACAGATAGAACAAGATAAAATTAATTGCTGATTAAAATAGTGAAACATGTCCTATTCGTATGTTTATTGGTGAAGGTTTCTGTAAAAGCACAATAAACTCCATTGTTGCACAAATTACTAGTGTTAAATTTTCAGAAATTGTTGTAGTTATTTTGAAGAAAGCTACACCAAACTAATTATATATATATACTATTCAGAAAATTATATACATGATTGAACAAAAACAACACGTCCCGAATATTGTAATTTTTTTTTCCACAGTTTTTAATAAAAGAAGAAAATGTTATATATTGTTACTATGCACACTGTCCATATATAACTGCTTCTCGTAAAATATCGAATGAGAAATAGAATATTTATCCAATTATTACATAAAATTTATAACAGTTTATCTTACTGTCCTGTTTATATTTCTAAAAGAAAAGTCGCGTAAAATTGTGTTGAATATAAAAAAAATAATTATCAGTGTTTTAACAGTTAGGTATTACTTATGTAACCTAACTTTGGAATTTCTATATGTCTAAAAGAAAACGTCTGTATATTCGAAATATTCTATACCCTTCTATTCTATTTTATTCGAAATATTCTATATTTCTAAAAGTAAACCGATGCATAATTTTGTTGAATATTAAAAAAAAAAAAATTCGCTGAGTTTTAACAGTATAACTTCCGTAACCTGACTTTGGAATTTAACGACGTCCATAACAAAAAGAAAACATTTTATTTTATAAATAAGAAACTGACATTCCTAAAAATATTCTATTTACTGTAGCAGAATTCATTTCAATTGAATTTCAATTTGTCTTAAATTTTGTGTCCTTTATATTGTATTATAAATATATTTTTAAATTAATTTTAATATATTTATTCCTTTATTAAAGTGTCATTTAGTTAAAGATGATACATTATTTTCAATGTGTTTCTTATACAAAATAAGCAAGTAATAGTTCAACATTTTTCTTATAAATGTTAGGGCCGTATTATTTATATATTAATTTAAAATTTAAAAAAAAAATATCTATTTCAACTCGATAGCAAAAACGGTTTTAACATTATTTTAATCACTAAGAATTTCTAAAATGTTTATTATTTTAATTCTAAATTTTTTGATTAATGTAACTAAAATATTATATTAAACATCTAAATTCAAATGCGTATTGTATTTTTATAATAATATCATAAAAATAATTATTATTACTTAAAATAAATATTTAAAATTTTCAAAAAAATTTAATACGATATTTAATTTTTATAGAAACCTTTTTAGATTAAATTGCAAAAGAAATGTTTTCTTAACTAATAATAGAGAAAGAGAAATATATAAATTATTATGCAAGTGATTTTTTAAAAATGTTTCTTTTATTTAAATATGTCTCCAAGTTTCAAAAAAATCATTACAAAAACGCAACATTAAACAAAGTTAAATCCAAATTACATTAATCGAAAACAATTGAAGTTTAAAAAAAAATTTAATAAAACTCGTCAACTTAAATTTGTTTACAGATAAAAAATAAGTAAAAATAATTTTTCTTCCGATGTAAAATATACATCCCTCTCAAACAATTTCTGTGGAAAATAAATTTATATTTATTTAATAATATATCCTTAATATAAAAGCAAAAAATGTCTTGTTGTTATAGTTGCAAAAGTAACACGGCTTCAAAATCTAAAAGTACATGATTACATGTGTACAAAAAATCTTTTCCATTAATTCTGATACCAACTGCTTTTTCCGTAGGGAATTTTCACTCCAGAGTCGTTGCAACAGTCGAGATAGATACAAAAAAAAGAAAATTGTTTGAATTTCAGAAGCAACATGAAGCAGACAATCCCAATTATGTAACCCAGCGGGAAATCTGTGGTGTACAGTAAAGCTCCCGTATCTCAATAATCATTGCACTTCCAATTTGAATTCAAATGGGAGCCGCGCCATCTGCTTCGACAATGTTATTGTTTTGTCTTGATTCGCGTTGAACGCATATCCGACATCACAGCATGGTGCAGCGTTGTTATTCTTTGGGGATTTTTTTTTTTTTTTTTTTAAGAGAAAGACAAAATTATTATGATTATTTTTCTTTGTTTTTTAAGCTGGTTTGTTCCTTGTTGATTATTGTAACATAAGAGTGAAGCTTGCGAAGAGTGTTTATGTGGATGGAAAGTTATGTGGTGGAAAATTATAGATGAAACAGTTGTTTATAATCATTTGGGTTTTGTATACATAGCTCCAAATGTTTTTCATGAGCTGTCATATATTTTATGAATTTGTTGATTTTACTCGTTTATTACTTATTCATGGTTGATATAAAACAGTTATCACTATTTAAAGTAATTTTAAATGTTTTTCCGTTACAGATAGTTATTCCTGAAAAACTTATGATTATATTAGGTTGGGAAAAAAGAAATCCATTACTTTTATATGAACTTCAGGACTTTATTTAACATGCTTCGGATTGTCCTATTTGGGTCAAATATGCACCGTTTTGTTGTATGATTTGTTGCCATTTTAAAGGTAACTTCGTAATGCCTCTCTCATAGAAGTCCTGGTCTCTATTTGCAAAAAACTCTAGTAGTCGATTTTCACAATCCTCCCTAGATGCCAATTTTTTATCATTAAAGAAATTTTGCAATGCAAGAAAAAGATGATAATCGCTTGGTGCCAAGTCCGGACTGTATGGTGGATGCATTAAAACTTCCCAACCAAGCTCCCGAAGTTTCTGGCGAGTCACTGTAGATGTGTGTGGCCTAGCGTTGTCCTGGTGGAACACGACACCTCTCCTGTTGGCCAATTCTGTCCGTTTCTGGTCAATCGCTATCTTCAAACGGTCCAGTTGTTGACAGTAGAGATCAGAATTTAGCGTTTGGCCCTATGGAAGCAACTCATAATAAATAATCCCCTTCCAGTCCCACCAAATGCATAACAGAACCTTCCTGGCCGTTAGTCCTGGTTTGGCCACCGTTTGAGGTGCTTCACCGCTCTTTGACCACGATCGTTTTCGCACAGGGTTATCGTATGTGATCCATTTCTCATCTCCAGTCACCATCCGTTTAAGAAATGGGTCTATCTCATTCCGTTTGGCCAAGGCTTCGCAGATGGAAATTCGATCCATCATGTTTTTTTCTGTTAATTGGTGTGGCACCCAAACATCGAGCTTCTTTTTGAATCCAGCTTTGTGTAAATGGTTTAAAACTGTTTTATGGTCGATTTTTAGCTCCTGGGCGATGTTACGACTGCTAACATGCCGGTCAACTTCGATCATTTCTTCGATTTTATCGACATTTTTGACGACCGGCCTACCTGTGCGAGGTGCATCTTTAACATCAAAAATTCCTGAACGGAATCTACGAAACCAAAATTGCACATAATTGGCTGTTACAGTATCGGAACCATAAACACCATTCACAATTTTAGCCGCCTGGCTTGCATTTTCGCCTTTGTCAAAGAAAAACTGTAAAATGTACCGAATTTTCTCTTTGTTCACTTCCATTTTTAACACCCTGTAACTCCCAACTGAATGGACCAAACAAAAAACAGAAAAAGAATTATTTTAGTACGAAGTGCCACCTTTCTAACGAGCATAAATCTGAAATTGTTTAATTGATACTTTACGTGATATCGATCACTACAGCCATCTATCGAAAACATAATGGATTTCTTTTTCCCCAACCTAATAGTTAACGATTTCTGAAGTTAAACTTAATTGAAATTGAACAGAAAAATCTATATAAATTAAATTTTGGATCAATTTAAAGACTAGATCTCACAAATAAAGCAATTTTCTTTAGAGTAATGTATACAGTTATTATTTAAAGTGCTTATTTTTATACACTTCAAAATTAATTTATCTAGTACATGAAATGCATTAAAAAAATATATGTATTTTTTCAGTATTCAGCTCAGTATTAGTTTTTGTTTTCATACTTTGCTGACTTATTTTAATATTATGGGAATATTATTTGATTTCATTTTGTAAAGCCCATTAGTTTCGTCCAAATTCACAAAAGAAATCATTTTTGCTGATTTTTATTTATTATTATTATTATTTTTTTTGGTGTTCCAAAACCTTGAATAATTATTTACATTAATCATTAAATATTTTCATCCAGTTCGTATAATTAAATTATTACAACATTCCAGCAAATATTGAATCAAATATTTTACATTTATATCCATTATCATTTATAAAACTTAAAATAATGTTGAAAAACCAGGTGTTTGCTACTTAGCGTCCTAGTCTTCATTTTTACATACTAACCAACATACTAACCAACATTTACAATATTCTTATTTGGTAAGAATATTGTAAAGAAATAAACGCAAAATATTTAGATACAGAAAAAAATTGATTAATTTCCCGTTATGTGTTATGTTTCCCTTTCTTTATGCATGTTAAAGCTAAACTATTCTTAACTATTAAAAGCATACTTCACTCCTAATGAAGCTCTTTTGAGTGACATACAAATATAGTTCTGAGATAGAGAAACAGAATTTTTTTTATCTCTTAATTAAATCAGTCAAGTCTGTTCATAGATAATGCAGCAAGATTTTATAAGAAATAACTATGAAGAACGATGTGTCTTAATTAGTTATTTGGATATTTTAATAATGCGAGAAATGTGCATTTAATAAAAAGAAAAAAATATATACAACATTCAGAATAATCTTAAAACCTTTTGTTCAATAATAAAATCAATAAACTTTATTATTTTAAAACGCTATTCTTGGTTGACACAAACAAAGATTGTTAAACTAAATGTTAAATTATTACAACTCAATTTTAATCCATGCATAGAGCTTTTCTTGAAATGTAACGAAATTTAATCTATGTTTAATAAATGAGAGCTTTAAAGTTTTAATTATAAATGTATATATTTCATTAATCTTTAAAGGTTTATTGATGAATATAAGGTGAAAAATATAATCCACTTCACTATAAATGCATAGAATATAATCCAATGCATAGAATATTTCATTTAAAGCATCACAACATATGAACTAGAAATGATTTATTAACTTTTCTAAATATGAAAGACTCAATGTTAATTGAAAGGATATGACATCAAAATGTGGGTTATACATCAAGACTGTAGCCTGATGGCCAAAGGGCTTTTGTTACTACAACTTCTGGTTCTAATCCTGGTTGTGGAATGAATGTTTGTTAGTGGTTCTTAATCCACGTTAAACTGTAGGTCTCGGTCTAATTAAACTAAAGGGCGCAGAAAATGACAGTAGAGTGACAAACCGAACCAAATCTTGTCGACTGTCCCAGTTGCTGAGTTGCTCTAAATTTATAATTTATTACTTGGTATTTTTTCCGCATTACCAAGTAGCAACTGTAGCAATTTTTTGTACATGAAACGATCTTTCATTTAACCCCACAACCTAATACAATTTTATCAGTCTATTAAAGGGATTGCAATACCGGTATACCGAGATACCGAATACCGATATTTTGAGCCTTTTGTACAATTTTGTAATACCGGTATTCACAAGTTTAAATACCGTTCTTTCGGTATTTACTAGAAATTAAGAATTCTTTCACAGTCAAGAATTCTAATCTGTGAAATTCTTATTCTATTCTCTACAACCTATCCACATTCAGAAGAATTCGGTACAGTTATCGAAGATTATGATGACACTAATCTCTATAGTGAAAAGGAATTGTCTTTTGTACAAAACAATTTCAACAAACTAAAATACAATACAGAAATCAGCTATATCCAAAACAATCCGACGAGAAATAGATTTATTTGAAGATGAGGGATTTAGAGGTAACTACTTGGAAAAAGTTCATCGCGCATTGCTAACATTTCCACCCACTAGCGTAGATGCTGAAAGAACGTTTTCGACAGCTGGTCATTTTTGCACAGAATTACGTTCCAGGCTTAATGATAGTACAATTGATGCATTATGTTTTTCAAGATCACATTTCAAAAATTTGTAACAGTACCACAGAGTGAATAGTGATATTTACATTCTTTTGTGATTTAAATAAATAAAATGTTCTTTTACTTTTTTGCGATTCTTTATATACTATCATAGTTTATAAATTACAAATTTTTTGTGATATTTACATTCTCTAATAAAACAAACACCTGTTTTTTTTTTTTTTTTTTTTTTTTTCTAAACTTTCTACTACCGGTATTATGAAAACCGGTAACCCGGTATTAAGATCTAAAAAATACCGAATCGACGTTTGGCCCGATATTGCAATCCCTAGTCTCATATGACTGTAAGAGCGTCACGGAGCCAAATGAGATTTCTAATTATGGGTGCTGCATCACAACAGAAGCTGCCCACTTCCCCTGCATCCATGAGTACTACTCATGGGATGTCCGTTCCGCACTGCAGGACACTGAGGGTTAGTCACAACACACAACTTAATACTCTTTTGTTTAAGTATCTTTTTTTTTCTTCTAAAATTAAAAATATGTATCATTAGAATTATAATATGTTTTTATACTGATTTACTTTTTAGTATAGAAATTCATATACATATTTTCCCATTCCTATTCCTATTCATCGCCAAAGTTTCCAAATTACTCCTACGATATAATTCAGACGCTGCCATTAAAATTCAAAATGTTTTTCCCTTACCCATGGAAAAATAAAAAAAAGGAAGGTAAAAATTTGGTATCCGTTGTTTTTCGAAAAAAGAAGAGAAAAGAGAAGAAGAAAAAAATGGAAACCAATAAGCAACAGCAACTCATTGGCCATCTTTTTTGTACAAAAATTCATCAACTCAAATGTCTGTAAAGCAAATTTTTTTAATTATGCCGTACGTACTATGTAAGGTATCGTAATTGACCATGTTTCTGTGAGCAGTCCAATACAAAATAGCCTTGAAGAAGGCATGACGTGAGGGCTGCATGGACGAACGTTGTTACTCATTTAGAACTACCCATTGGGCATGTTTATCTCGAAGAAATGCTACGGACTTCCCCACAACGCTCTACAGTTAAATGATACTGGGACCTACGGTTTAAAGTGCATTCCGAACCACTACAAACATCCACGGCATCGCTGAGACTCAAACACGAAACCTGTGGCACCATGCTCTAGAGTGTTAGTCACTCGGCCATCAGGCCTCAAACAATATGAAATCTCTATATAAGGTCTGTTGCAAGACTTACTATACCACGAGAGAATTCGTAGAATAGAATGCCGCAGAATAGTAAGTTAGTAGCTTAAATAGTTAAAATTATCTAAAATAGTAACACTTTAAGTTAGTGATACAAAATACTTGTTTGAGATCTTAATTAAAAATATCAATTTTTGCATTTTCATTCGTGGTATTCTGGAAAAAAAAACAGTTATAGGATACGAATATATTCGGCATAATCTGTTAAAGCAGTGCGTAGCAGTACGTAAGCAATACGTGTTAAGCAGTACGTAACAATATACAAAAAAATATATCATTTACATCATTTTAACCGAATTTAAGCATCTTCGGTATCAACTGATGTTAAAAAAACAGGATTCTTTTGAGTTCTATTATGCAAAATATACATAATAATCAAAAGAGCTTCTTTCGTCGGGTGTAGAACTTATAAAACAATTTCTCTTCAGGGTCAAACTGCATCCCTTCCTGGAATCATACTGGTTGCGGTTTCAAAAACAGATAAGATTTTTCGCGATGCATTAAAGTTTCGCATCAGTTAGGGCGGGCCATCCGAAGTGAAGTGCCCTACAAGGCCATTAGAAAGGAGGGCCTGTGTGAATCAGATTGACACATAGGGTTCAAACGAATTACATTCGTGCCAGTGAGAACCCCACGGGTGGCCATCTCCCAGATGATGGATGCGCGCTGCGCAATGCCTGCACCGCTCGCTGCTTTTGCGATATGCGTGTCAAATGCACTGCAAACATTCGCTGCGCATTCAATCTTCTGGGGAATACTGTTACATTTCTTGGGACTTCTTAATGCATTCGTTATTTTTGATTTCGTTGCTTTTGCTGGGCACGTAGGGATTATTTTCATGCATTTTTTTAGATTGATTGTACATGTCCATATTCAGTTTCTATAGCAAAGGGATACGCAATCAGTTACAATTGTATTACAATGTGATGCGCGATATGTTATTGCACTGTAATGCATAATATAGATAATGTAATGGGGTGTGTAATATTTGGAGAACAATGGAAAGGAACGGTACATGTAGTACACTGCGATACACAATCCATATTCAGTTTCCATAGCAAAGGGATACGCAATCTGTTACAATTGTATTACAATGTGATGCGCGATATGTTATTGCACTGTAATGCATAATATAGATAATGTAATGGGGTGTATAATATTTGGAGAACAATGGAAATGAACGGTAAATATAGTACACTACGATACACAATCTATAACATTTACATTATAATGTGATGTATAATAATAACATAATAGTACAATGGTACACTTCTGACAGTACAATGGTGAACACAGCATTGATATTAAACTGTGATATACAATCTGTAACATTTATATTATAGTAGTGGTATGCACTGTATTGATAGTACAGGGGGTTACACAATATTGATAAAATACATCCCCAATATTGAAAATATAAAATATTATAAGGTGTAAAATTGATAATATATTAGGTTATACTTAACTAAACTTTACTTTTAGTATGAGTTGAAGTTCTATAAAACATATCTACCAGTACCAAGTTAAATAGGTGTGTTATATAACGCATTGTTTTATTATTTATTCTGTTATCTGTCTTGTTGTATCTTTGTTCACATATAAGTTTCAAATTTTTATGAAGGATAATTGCCATGTATTTGCGTGTCTTATTGGAGTAAATGCGGAAATCTTTCTCCAGACAACCTTACTATCCATGCAACATGCCTGCCCATATATAGTCACAGTCGCCTTCCAGTCTGCTCTTTTCTGAAAACTTCGAACCACAGTCTTTCTGTACTCTATCTGCTCCTGTTGCGGACCACGTATCGGGTGAATGAGGTATGCTATGTTATTGTAAAGATACCTTGTATCGAACAAAGATGCTGGACATGACTTATCTGTAGATGTGAAACATTGATGGCATTGTCACATGAAGCTATAGTGAACACGGAAAGAAATCGAGTACCATTTTCATGCGTTTCTTGTAACTTTTTGATACCCGCAGAGAGAAGTATTAAATCAAATAAAGGAATACAAAAAGACTTTAATGCATACGTCTCATTTTGTAATAATTTTCTGTTATCTATATTTTCATTTGTCTTTATAACAATTTTAGAAATTATAAACTGATTTTACGGACATCCTGTCTCATTATACATTAACTTTTTGCGGGGAGTTAAACTTGTCTTTATCTCCCCCAATTTCATTGCAAAATAAATAAAATAAAAATTTTGTAATAAATAAAACTAATATAAATAACTAAACTAACTAAAATAAAACTCTGTTTTCACTGTATAATAATTTCTGTTTTTTCTGAATTGTTAGCTGCTATACTAGCAGCTAGTTGTGCCAGGATGAAATACTCTCTTTCTAATTATATTAATCTTTATTTACACAATTAATATATACATACACATGGCACCTTGTGCCTCTTCTACAATAGTATTAATATTTTAAAAACCAAGAGCCGGTCCCTGACCGTCTCTTTTGATCTGACGCTCCTAGCGCTCACCTCGTGGTCTGAAGATCCCACCGCAATTGCTTTTCCCACACTGGACCACACAGTTAAGGTCACAGTTACCAGTTATAATCGCGACCTTTCGCGGTTATAATTAAACCTTACAGAATAATCGTCCTAAATATAGAAGCAATAAGGTAAATTAACACATCCCCTCCAAATCATTGCTATTTGACGTAACAAAAACGAAAAGTAAAACACACTACTACTACTACTACTACTAGTTATTCACAAATTGAAAATATATAATAAACATACAATAAATATAAACATATAACACATTCATAACATAAACATAGAGCACATTCTAAACACAATGATTCGAGTGTAGGGAAATATAGACGGCATGATCAACAGGAAAGTTATCTAGTTTCGTTTGTATTTACTATAGGGATTAATAGACACATTGGTCAATGAAAAGTTAGGTACTTACGTATTAACGCTACCTTGTCTACAGTTGTGCCAATAAAGAGCAATCTTGTCGTTCGCACCCGCACGCAGTTATCTTTTAAACGCCAACCGCAGCTACAGATTTGGCAGTTTTTAAGTGGCACCAATCTACGCTTATAATTTTTGTTCCAAATAATAAAATATATAAAACACTTCATTTAAAATCAAAACGCTTTCAAAATTCAAAACACTTTATTTAAACACAAAGTAGTCAAACGGAATTCTGCTTCCCTCAAACCAGTTGTCATTTCTAAGTCCTACATGATAAGCACACTGACTGAAATTGCATTTCCAAAACTTACGTTTACCAAAATAAAGTTTCATGTCATGGGAATTGGGACATTTTCGTTTTTTTGGTAAAATATTTCGCTCCTGAAAAAATAAAATTTCATCTTGTTCTGTTTCTGGCAAATCCCAAATACGCATTTTCGTAGCACTAAAAAATGGCATTAAAAATCAGCAAATCTGTAGCTGTTAGATTGGCGCCACTTAAAAACCGCCAAATCTGTAGTTGTTAGATTGGCGACACTTAAAAATCACCAAATCTGTAGCCAAGGTAGCGTTAATACGTAAGTACCAAAAGTTATTCTGAATTTAAATTTTCTTTTTATATTGTTTTAATATACTAGATTACTCTTTTAATTAAGTTAATATGTTTTTGAACTCATATAAATGATGGCCAATTGGCTAGCGCTTTGGCCATTGGTGTTTCAGGTTCGAATCCTGGCGGTGGCATGGATGTTTATCAGAGATTCGGAATCCACATTAAACAGTAAGCACCTGTCTAATTAGCCTAAAGTGTGTAAAAAGTGACAAACCAAACCATATAAATTATGCTTTAATGCTCTTAAAAAAACTAACTTTTTGAAATTAAACTGCGATTTATGGTAAAATTGTGTAATAGAATTTATTCATGATTTTCACATAAACATTATCCAAAAAAGGTATAACAAACGTTAATTATTTAAGAGCAATTTTTCCATTGTTACCAGTGTAATTCGAGTATTATAAAGGTAAAATATGTTGTTTCTTTTTTTTAACAAACATTTTATCCTTTTTTTATTTATTTTATCTCATTAAACTCATACCTATAAAAAATTGCGATTCTTTACAATTAAAAATGTTAAGTAATTTTTTTTTCAAAACAAATGCACAAACATCTTTGAACCCTTAACTATGTTAATTACACAACAATTAATTTTTTATTGCTAATGTTTAATTTAATGTAAGCCCTGAGGCTGGAAGATAATTTAAAAACGAATTATTTACGCTTTATAGCTTTGACATTACAAATATTTTGAAATCTTCGTACTTTTTTTAAAGAAAATATTGAACCACTTAATAAAGATTTGAAATTAAATTCAGGAAGGAGCATGCCCTGAGAGCATTTTATATTACTGTCAGATATTTTCTTCTGTTTTTAAAAAGGTCTGATATTTGCAGCTAGGAATTCAAACATAAATGAAACATTTTTTTTTCTTTCCTTTCAAATCTGGAATTTTTGATTTCCATACAAAAACTATATAAGTTTTCCTTATATAATTTCCCTTATAATTAATTTTTTAGTTTGTAAATTTCAATCTGAATTCACGCAAAAGGCTGTAAAGAGTGATGTGTTTTTTAGATTCTTTTTTTTTTTTTTTTTGTGAACATCAGTGATTATGTTCCATTTATGTATAACCCTAACAGCCCACCGACAGACGATGGAGACTAAACGTTACTTTCGACATCATCATCATAATCATAATCAGTGGCCCAACAGCCACATTGTAGGCCAAGATCGTCTGCCTACTGGCAGATTTCGAGAGATGTTTTTATTTTGCGGAGTATGATTTTCAGCCCTACGACCAACACTTTACAGTTATATTCACTAGGGACCTACTATTTAAAGTGATTCCGAACCACTACAAACATCTATGGCACTCTGGGAACCTCGAACCGAAAACCTGTGACATCGAGTGCCAGAGCGCTACTCATTCGGCCGTGCTCTGGCGCTCGGTACCACAGGTTTCGGGTTCGAGTCCCGGCGCTGCCATGGATGTTTGTAGTGGTTCGGAATCCACTTTAAACTCTAGGTCCCGGTCTGTTTAGCCCTCGTGCGCAGAAGATGACCGTAAAGCGACAAACCAAACCAAACCATTCGGCCGTGAGCCTCTAAAATTTTGAATGCCAATGTCACGAAGTATTACCAAGTGATCATCCTCCCAAGTACTAAACACTCCCGATTATGCTTGATTTCGATGATCAAACGAGAACATGTACTTACATTCAGCATGGCCTTTGGCGAATATTACTTTACTGTTTTTTAATTTAAATTTTGACGATGCCAGACGTTTGACGAAGTTTCGACGTTTAGTACCAACGACGTTTGACCTAATTGACGAAGCCAGACGTTTAAATACACTTTTACAATCTCTAATAAAATTCTACCCAATTATTACTCTACCCGGATGAGCAATCAAGAATGATTAATAATAGTGATTTATTCATTCTACTGTAAATCATTCTCTATCACTAATCAGATTCGTCAATAGTCTGATTTAGTTTGTGGCTCTACTGTCATTTTGTGCACACTGTAGGCTAATTCGATCGGTACCTACAGTTTAAGGTGGATTCCGAAACACACACAAACATCCATGAGACCGCCAGGATTCGAACCCGAAGCTTGTGCTACCAAAGGCTTGAACGCTAGCCAATTGGCCATCATGCCGCTGATTCTTCAAAGTTGACGTCGAGTTAGCGTTGCGTTGCCAATGGAAATACACCGTTATATCCATGCACTAACAATATTTTCTAACATGCAGACCATTGAATAAAACAAGAGAAGAGAAAATCAGAAGAGCAAAGCACCAGTTTCACAATTAAGAACTACAGATAAAGCTTTTAAAAATGCTAGATCAAGAAGGAAGCATTGGATTTCAAAGGACACGTAATCTCTATATTTCTGTATGTTTAGTTTCTCTCATTGTTAAACCTCGGTCCCTTCTTTTTTTTCGAAGAGCTCTTGTTTGATTTCAAAATTCTTAGTTAAAACTGGAGTCACTTCCAAGAAAGCAATTATCTTGGGGAATTAGGTATACACTCTAACAATAGAAATAAAATTTCTAAAAGATGAGTTTGGAAATAAAAGGAGTTTTTAACAAAAAGAGTTCATAAAAAGATTTGAATTCTTAAATGAAGAAGACATTGTTTTGTTATTTTTTTAAGAACAGAAAAATTACAGCTGAACATAAGATATTACTAAGAAAGCTTCCTATTTATACAGGAAAAAAAAATTAGATATAAAAAAAGTTAACCAAATATGATTTTAATTAATTTCTAAATGTTAGGTGAATTAGTTAAGTACTATAATGTGGTTTGGTGACCAACATATCTGGGTTTGTGAATTCGCCATGCGAAATGTAACAGAAAACTTTCGTGTCTGTATCGGGAATTGAAATGTTGAATCTGTAATCCAGAATGTCCTTCCGTTGACCTATAGAATATGAGAAAAGTGCAAATCTTTCAAATACTATAGTCGAGAGTGTTCTTTCAAAACATGGATGCAGCATATCAGGCATTCCACCCCCCTTGCAGGCTATCTTGAGTAATGCTGAACTTGTTACATATCTGCTGTTCTAGTGGCGAAATGACTACTGGCCAATGTTTCCAGCATTGTTTCCAGCAAAATTGCAGTTGATTATTTATGAAATAAAATTATACTGTTTTTCAATAAAATAATGCATAACGCAGCATTTTATGCGAATCAATTTTATTAGAATCAATTTGAACTGTCATTTCTAACAACATATATATTTGTTCCAGAAAGAATTAATGACTGCAGTTTTTCTTAATTTATTATTTTTTTTAACCAAAACTCTCCAAAAAACATTTATGTAGTTATTTTTTAATTTAATAAAAACTATAATTTTAATGTATTAGAATGACTGAAAATATAATAACGTATTAAATAGTTATAAATAATATTTTTTTTAAATATACATAAAGAGATCATTATTTTCTTATAATACTATAAAAAGGGAATAAAAAAAATTAATATTTTACAGCTGTGTATATACATATATGTACACATTTTTTTTTTTTTTTTTTTTTTTTTTTTTTACATTTTGAAGCTTATTTTATAATGATGTCAAATCCTAGTTGCTTGATAAAAAAAAAGTCAATATACATTTTTATATATATGTTTTTAAAACCAAATGTTTTGGAATTGAATTGTTAATAAATAAAATAATGAAACAGTGAATTTAATTTTTGAGATAGTATTGCTAAATTTTAAACCATCGATTCAAGACTTATTTAGGAATACTAAAAAGAATAATAACTTCAAGAGTAATGAAGCTGGGGAGATAATAATGAATGTGAGAAAAAAGTTTTTTTCATTAGGAAAAATGTGTGGATGTAGTATAGTCCCAATGGAATTTTGAAATAATCTAAAATATGCTTAGATATTTATTTTCAAACACACGATGTTTATTTTTTCTTTTAAATAAATTTTGAGCGGTGAACTGTTGACTTTAAACCTGTGTAAAACTTTGGTAAATTATTTATTGTATACGAGACGTCTGGTGACTTTTTCTTTGTAAAATCATTAAAATTTATTGTATAAAAGTCAATAAAACAACCAAACTTAAAATATTTTGAATGAAAATCCAGACAGAATATTTCTTTCTGGCATACGAATAGTTTCGAAAATCGAAAAGCTATTTGTTATTGAAGAAACTATATAAAAGCTTCTTTTTTAAACACTATTATAAAATATTTGCATTTAATTTAATAATTTGAGAGATAATCAATATATTTTTATTTTAAACTTTCATTTGACTATCATTTATATTCAACTGGTTTACTTTTTCTTCCATAAAGAGACTCGGATTATGAATGCATTAATTTTTGATTTTTTTTTTATTATTTAAGAATTTATGATTTTTTTCATAAATGCCTCAGATTTATTTTGTATGAATAGAAAAAGAATTAAAATACTATAAATGAGATTGTCGCCAATATAATTAATTTTCTGGATACGTTTATTCATAATAGCATGTTGCTTATAACTGGAAGAAATAATTAAAATGTTTCTGAAATTTTAAAAATTGCAGACATACATATATACACTACATGAACAAATAATTTAAAATTGAAACTGATCGGCTCGTTTACCAAAGTTTAAATTAACGCGAAATAAGCCAAAAGCTTAATGTTGAATCTGCCAACTGGATACTGACAGGGGAAATTAAAATTTCTGGTCATAGACGATTGGAATGCCATTTAAATGGTCATGGATGGGCTATCTGCCATACAGTTCAGCAAATGGTCACCTTTTTTTTTTCGTTGGACATGTTGTAGCTACAGTACTACTATAGAATCGCAGAAGGCTCAATTTTTAATGGTACACAAGCATTTGTGTGACAACAGTCTTTGAAGAAATAAAAAATCTGCAACGCAGGTTTGCTTTTTCTCATGACAGTACAAGCTCACACACATCGGCAGAAGCAACTCAATATTTGACCTGTCAAAACACAGATTTGATGGGCTATCTGCCATACAGACCTGATTTAGCACCCAGTGATTACTTTTTGCTCCTTTATGTCAAGAATAAACTGCATAATCAATGATTTTCCATGCCAGAAGAAACGATTGATTCGTTCAAAATGCATGTTTTGGAGACAGTTCAATAGGAACGAAAAAACTGTTATTGAAATTGTTTCAAATGCATGCAAATATGTAATAATTAAAAAAAATTGTGTGCAAAAAATATTTTGAAAAACAATAAAACCATTTTTAATGAAGAAACTTTATTTCTATTTATTATTCTGGATAAATAAATTACAACCTTCGTATTTGCAATATTTTCTAAAACACTTGATTAAACAGAAACCATAGTTTTTGACAGGAAAGTAAGTAAGTAAAAATTTTTTAATTAGGAACTGCAAAGATAGACAAATTGGAAAATAAAAATTAAATATATTTTTAGAAAAAAAAATTCAATATGTAATACTTTTATCTAAGATACAGCATGTGATATCACAGAATCTGGATTTTTCATTTTAATTAAAGTTCTTTTCTTCTTATATTTCGTTTCTTGTAAGTTTTTTAAGTTATAAATAGATTTAATATTACTTGGTATTACCTTTTTGGGGATTAATTCTGCCAAAGATACAATTTTTACTTTTAAGCATCTGACACAGATAAAAAAAAATTTGTTTACTTGAAAAGGTTTTGTTTATCGTATTCTAATTGTATTGCCAATCATGCAACGAAAAGCGATGAATTGTTTCATTATGAAAAGACTAATGAGTTTTATTGCATTTATATATTTGTTGCGTTGATAATATTTTTAAAAGTTAAATACTTTTTTCTAAAATTTTTTACCTAATTTTTTTGAAGTGTATACAGATATACATGGATAGACAGTGTATCAAATAAATTTTTGAAGCCTAAATTTTTTTGGCTAAATGCTTGTTTCTTTACTAATTAAATAGAAAGCAGTATTCAAAAGGTTTTTTTGATTTCGAAGGCATGTGCTACTAAAATGGCAAGTATGCAACAGATTCAACGTCAATCAGGACACAATGCGGGAGGTACTTTGAACAAACATGAGTCCTCGATTTTCTCGAGTGATGGTGGGAAGGAGAGGCATTCGGGGCTCAATGGTAAAACAAGCAGCTCATCAAATGTTGAGGTGCAGAAGTGCTCAGACGAATTTATTGATGGCATCAGTTGCAGTTACTGCTTCCAGAAACGAGAAAACGGTATGACGATTGTGACAATGTGTGCAAACATCTCGCATTGCCTATGGTAAGAGTTTTCAAGGGTTTTTTTTTTATGTCACAAAAATACGAAGTAGATACCCATAAAAGTCCTCATAGAAGGCAATAACTTTCCCTCATTCCACGTCGATAGGTTGTTCGTAACATACATTAGTGGGACACAGGCTCACCATCAATAAAAAAATGTGCCCTCAAGATGGCATGGGAACAGATGGAATGAAGTACGTGTAGAACATAATTTGGGTGGCCCAATGGTAGAGAATTGCGTATGACTATTTAACGGCTTAATGAATCAGTTTTTGTTCAAATATACTTGGGTTTAAGAACTTCTATTTTTTTAAGGAATTCGATAATATGCATTGTTAGAATTATAATCATTTTTAATTATAGAATGCCAAGTAGAAATTTAGTCATTCTGAATACTTAGTTTGGTTTGTCGCTCTACTGTTATTTTGTGCACACTTTGGGCTAATTAGAACGGGACCTTTAGTTTAACGTGGATTCCGATCCACTAATAAACATCCACTCCACCGCCATGATTCGAACTTGAAAGCCTGTGGTACCAAATACCATAGGATCAGAATCAGAACAATAATCTTCTGATTCATCGCACTCAGAAAGTGTTGAATCCAAATCTGCTATTTTTTAAAAAATTTTGTCACAACAAGCACCTTTAAGTACTTAGAAGACGTACAGTACATATATGTTTGTGTCAATAATCCAAACTTATTTGCTAACACACCGGCACATCCAGACAGAAGTCTCACTATCTGTACATGTAACTGGTGTGTTTTTTCTTTGTTCGTATCACGTGCGAGCGCCATCTCTCGATATTCTTGAACACTACTAAGCGATTTTTCAACAAATGAGTTGAGTTCATACAGCCAAAACTAAATATTACTTTCTGGAATTCGGTGTTTTACGAGCTAAGCTTATTCGCCAATGTGTTACATAAATAACTATATCATAATACAATATAACAAAAATAATAATACATCAAAAATATCATTCAACAACATAACGATCTTAATTAATCTTGTTTTTAAATAAGTTCATAACTTTTCATACTTTTTCTTTGTATATAGTTACGTTTGTGTATCCATAATAAAATTTAAGATACATATGCAGATTTCTATAAGCAAATATACGTTAAAATTAGTTAATTCTTTAAAAAAGAGATTTTTAAATTTTTAAATAAATTGCACACTGTACTTTTATTTCTTATTTATATGATATTTTATTAATCAGTTAATATCTTTAAGATAAATTTCCTCAAAAGAAGCTTTTTTTTTACAAAACTTGTCAATACTTTTTCCTTAACCATATTAAAGAACCTTCCAAAGAATCAACCAACCTTCTCAAGCCATATTAAAGAAAGGTTATTCTACAGAGTGATTATAAAAAAATTTACTACTTATTTAAAAACACATCAATAACTGCTTAAACATTTTATTTGAAAAGATTCAGTAGGATTAAAAATATATTCTATTTAAATAAATTAATTTTATTCTCATATGGATTTTATTAGGAAACTTAACTACCCATAATATAAAATTTTGAAACATTTCATGTATTAAAAATAACATACTGATATATGATATATCCTATACACTGATATATCCTATTACATATTATCGTAATATCGAAATGATTTTTCTGAATAGAATGTGATGTAATCTTTGAAATATATTACTTAATATTCAAATATGAATCAGTACATTATTTGCCAAGAGAAAGCTATTAATATCCAAGTTATAACGTATTTGAGATTAAATTCTAATTTTAAATCCGAATATAATATGCACTAAATATAGAACTGAAGTCGTTATTCGTTATCTTCTGGAATAGTCATAGGTAACGAGAGATTTTCGATCCAGACATATTTACTCGCTAAGTTCTGGATGCCGTTTGTGTTCATAAAGTTATTTCTATGGTTATCTTAAAACCTTTCTTAATTTCATTATTAGAATATTGATAGTATTAGACTTAGCGTGGGAGATTTTATTTAAATATTATTATTAATAGTATTATTAAGATATTGAAATGGTTTGGAATGTATTCTTATATCTAGTTGATTAAAAAGAAAAACTGTCGATTTTGAGAAAATGGCAGGATACAGTAAGGAATGTGATTCGTTCCTTAATAACTAATAAGAAATTCATTTGTTTAGATTTTTCAAAAATATTAAATATTGCTGCTTTCGAATGTCTGGTACTTAGTGCTAATGCCCAGCATTTGGTTTTTGATATAAACATTTCACTTTTGTAATTAACATTAACTATGGCAAAAGCATTTGGCTTTTGGAATCACATTATCTTTGGTATTAACATTGGTTTTTGACATAAACATTTGGGTTTTAGAATTAACGTTGGTTTTTGCATAAGCATTTGGTTTTGGAATTAAAATTGGATTTGCCATGAGCATTTTGTTTTGGGATGGCTTAAGCATAAACCTTTGGATTTTTAAATTAAGATTGGCTTTGATATTAAACATTTAAATTTACATTAGCTTTCGTAGAAACATTTGGGTTTTGCTTTAATAATGGCATCGGCATAAAAATTGGGATTTTGGAATTAACATTGGCTTTGGCATTACAATCGGATTTTAAGTGCATACGCAAATTAACTAGTCATTTCAGTTCTAAAATATGAATAGGAAGTTAATATTGATATACTGTTTACTGGAAATTCACTGCAAATATATTAGACAAAGAGCAGATTACGACATAACATTTAAAATCATGAAAAATATTTTTGCCATTAAATAAAAAAAAGTTGTGTTATTCTCTACACGAATGTGTAAAATACTTTTTGTAAGTATCAACCATCCTTTTATAATTCAGGGTAAGTATTTTATTTTTATTTACTTCTTCACTTTGCAGTCTTTTTGCAATATGCTGTATATATTATGTTACATATATTTAATAACTATGCACAAAAGGATTTATTATATATACGGTAATATAAACAGTTTGATTAGGTTAAATAATTTTTATTTTACATAAATACGAGACAAACATCAATAAATTTAATTAAACTTTTTCATTCTAGAATTCAGTGATTGGGTAAATCATGTGTTTATACAAAATAACAGGTTTTATAATATACATCCAGAAAAATATTCACCCCAAGAATTCCATAGCATTTAGAACATCAAGAAACGGTTAAGTTAAATGTTCGAGTTGAAATTTAAACAGCGAAAAAAAAGTAATAATGAAATCATAAGTTGTTGTTCCGATCATTTCTGTGAACACTTTCAATGATAAAACAGATCCATGGTATTAATGTAAACAGCTATAAAGAGTTTATGATACCCCTATCAGCAAACAAAAATTCTGATAAATAGGGTGTTCGTAAACTGTTTTGAAAAATTAAAAGGTGCCTTTTTTTCATTCAGTTATTACAAAGTATTAATTGGAAATTTCTTAAACATGAAAAAAAGGCCGATCAAATACTAATTATATTATTAGGAAATAACATGATGATATTATCCTTTTAATCCAAGGAAAAAAATTGAATAATGGATGCTCGTAAAATATCGGATAAAATTGAAAATAAACAAATAAATTTTTTACCTTGAAGTCTGGTTATAAAACTGATGCATTTAGGTAGTATAAGCCTCTATTTGAGCCAGTTGATAACAGTTTGGGGTAGCTTAAGGTGTATTTATCTCTTTCTTTCCCGTACCATAACTTTTGGCCGCTGTTCCTGGATTCATTCAAAACAAGATTCTAGTTCCAGCAGAATGGTGCACCTCCGCACTTTAGACTGTCAGGAATCACTTGAACACTACTTATGGAAATCACAGGAGCGAAAGTGGAATTTTCATTCGCAATCATAAACACCAGATTTTGAAGGGAGGGTGCCATAAAGCCCCATGTACGATACTTTCATTCAGTCCGAGCAAAATGTTGTCTTTTGACTGTGTGTTCCATGCAATTCAATCTCTGAGTGTATAGAATTTTTGAAAGTGCACAAAGATCCATATGCTAAAAATCTGAATCTTTTGAATCATCTACTGTAAAATAATACTCAATGAAAATATTTGTTTACATTTCATTTTCTTCTTCATTGGCACAACAGCTCCATGGTTGGCCAAGGCCGTTTGCCTACTGGCAGATTTTAAGACAAGAGATGTTTTCTTTTTACGGCATAAGGCTATTAGCCCTGCGCAAAACAGTCATATTAGAGCGGGACCTGAGGTTTAAAGTAGATTCTGAGCCACTACAAGCCTTCTTAGCATCTCCGGAACTTATGGCACAAAGCGACAGAGCGCTAATCACTCGTCCATCAGGCCCCATTATATGAATTAACTTGTATTTATTACTAACAACTTGAAATTGTAATAATTCATTATCTTATTAGGAAGCAATCATTGTTATTTCATTAAACATAAGTAGGCATTTGCCAATTTCTTAAGCCATAATTGATGTCAACACAGTTACAAAAGGCTTTTCATTGGACAAGGAACTATACAAGATTTCTTTCTTCAAAGAGAAAGATAAACAAAGCCAATGAAGCTTGATGCCAATCTAACCGCTCTACAAAATTAAAGGCACGTAGACTCTTGGAAGAAGAAAAAATTGAAAGACTAGACTCTAGAAACTCTTGTGTAGATAATAGCTATTATCTAATAAACAAGATACACGTAGCAGACTCAGTTAGCGCACAGTTCAGGTTAACAAACGCACGTACAGGTTAAAAGAAAGATAATGTAAGGGTTTTTTCAAAAGATATCATGTTGTCACTAATTCCCCTGGTGCAGGAAAGCCTACACCAGATCCAAGAGACCCCGTCGTCCATGGCTAAGGGTAATTTGCAGTTTCACTTTTAGAGTGAGGCTGAAGACTGACTAAAGTTCAAGACTACGCTCTACGATCATATTAGACCGGTATCTACGACTTAAAGTGGATTCTGAACCACTACAAACATCCATGACACCGCCGGGATTCGGACCCGAAACCTGTGGTACTGAGCTCCAGAGCGCTAGCCACTCGACCCCCAATGAAATTATACCACCACGAACGATATAAAATAAAAATTTTCTCGTTTCTGTTCACAAATATTTGATAATTTATAAAAAAAAAAAATCCAGAAAATATTAGGCTATACAAATTTATATATTGATATAATATATAATCAGGAACTTACAGGATTGTATTCTGTATTGCTTTTTTTATCTGTAGGAATTTTGTAATATTGATATTTCATTTCAATAGCTCTCTATGCCTATAAGAACTCTAAGAAGTACATATTTTGGTTACGAAATAAATATTTTTTTCTATTTTTTAGTATATTATATTTATTTTTACCGGTGATTTCAAATATTACATAATTTGAAAATTTCTTTTCAGTATTATCTCGATTAATTTTATGTGCTCTTAAAACTTAAGAATTAGTTGGAGTACATATTAAATAGTACTAGAGCAAAACTTTTATTACAAACAGACCATTGTGTTATGCAATTTCTGAACTTACAGGATTGCATGTATATAAAAGATTCCCGCAAGTTTATTACATAGAGGTAGAGATTACATTAAAAGTAGTATATTATCCTTTAGGTAACGGATTTTCCTTTCCATTGCTTTAGATAATGGAACAGAACTCTATTACCCAAAGGTGTCTAGACATTAGCAAAAAAAAAATAATAATAATAATAACCATACAAAGAAAATAAAAGCATCTAGATTTATGTGGTTCACTGTGATTAAATAAAAGAAAAATAAATTGCTTATTAAAGTTTATGAAATAATAAAAAGGGAATTTTTAATTTTCATGTACGAAGTCGAGCATGTTATAAGCATTTATTTTTTACTTTTAAATAATTATTAATCCATAACTGTTATAAAAGGAATGCCGACACATATTATTCCTCTTCTACTTTCCGAACAATTTAAATTTTACCTCTTCGTAAAAGAAGACGTTCATAGTTGTTGTTCTTCCAATACAGGTGGCAATACAGAAACCGTCAATCTTTATATCATAAGAAAGGGCTGCGCCGCTGTTACTCATTTAGTGCTGCCCAAGGGGAACGTGTAGATATGCTACGGACGCGACTACCCACAATGCTCTATGATCCTATTAATCCGGGACCTATAGTTTAAAGTGGATTCCGAACCAATACAAACATCCATGGCACCGCCGAACCCGAAACCTGAAATCTGCGGCACCGAGCGCCAGATCGCTAGACACTCGTCCTCAAAGAAATTATACCTTCAGGAACGATATAAAATAAAAATCTCATTTCTGCTCACAAATATTTGACAATATATAAAATAAATCCAGAAAATATTAGGCTATACAAATTTATATATTGACATAATATATATATTCATGAATTTACAGGATTATATTCTGTATTGCTTTTTTTATATGTAGGAATTTTGTAATATTGATATTTCATTTCAATAGCTCTCTACGTCTATAAGAACTCTAAGAAATACATATTTTGGTTACAAAATAAACATTTTTATTTAATTTTTTTAGTATATTATATTTATTTTTTCAGGTGATTTCAAATAATATATAACTTGAAAATTTCTTTTGAGTTTTATCTTAAAACTTAAAAATTAGTTGGCGTACATATTAAATAGTAATAGAACCAAACTTTTATTACAAGCAGACCATTGTGTTATGCAATTTCTGAACACGTAGGATTGTATGTATATAAAAGTTTTCCGCAAGTTTATTACCCAGAGGTAGAGATTACATTAAAAGTATAGTATTCGCTTTTAGGTAACGGATTTTCCTTTCCATTGCTTTAGATAATGGAACAGAACTCTATTACCCAAAGGTGTCTAGACATCAGCAACAAATTGTTACACACTAAGAAAATAGATATCTCTTGCATCTAGATTTCTGGGGTTCACAGTGATTAAGTAAAAGAAAAATAAATTGCTTATTAAAGTTTATGAAAATTATAAAAAGTGAATTTTTAATTTTCAATTTCCATGTGTGAAGTCGAGAATGTTACAAGGATTTATTATTATTATTTTTTTTTTTTTTTAGTTTTAAAGGATTATTAATCCATAACTGTTATAAAAAAGAATGTTGACCATATTAATCATCTTCTACTTTCAGAAAAATTTAAATTTTACCATTTTGTAAAAGAAGGCATTCATAGTTGTTGTTGTTCTAATGCAGCTGGCAAAACAGAGACAGTTAATCTTTATGCTATAAGCAAGGGCTGCACCGCTGTTACTCATTTAGTACTACCCAAGGGACATCTGTGGCTTTTAAGAAATGCTGCGGAAGCGAGTAACACTACACCTACAATACACTATGATCCTCCTAGACCGGGACCTACGGTTTAATATTGGATTCCGAACCACTACAAACATCCATGGCACCGCCAGGAGTCGAACCCGAAACCTGTGGTACCGAGCGCCAGATTGCTAGCCACTCAGCCATCAGGCTCAGAGAGTAAAAACAATAAAAATTAGTTCTATAACGACAAGAATTGATTCCCGTAAAGATTTGGTTTGTCGCTCTACGGTCATCTTGTGCACACTTTAGGCTAAAGAGACCGGGACCTACAGTTTAAAATTGATTCCGAACCACTCACAAACATCCATGCCACCGCCAGGATTCTTCGAACCTGAAGCCTGGTTCGTGTAAAGAATAAGAGGTTTTGATTATTGAGATAATTAATTATGTATCACATTTTATGAAATTCCTCTTTGCTAGATATTGATAGTTAAAAATAACAATGCTTCTTTTTTACTACCAAGAAAAATCATGAAATGTGTTATTCATGTTTAAATAGGAAAGCAAATTGCGCTGTAACGAAAATTGTACAATTTATTGCACAGCATTATATTGATATAAGTAAAGGAAATATATTATGATCAAAAGCAAAATTAAAAGAAAAACACATTCGATATATTATTTTCATTGATGCACTTACCAAAATTAAAACTGCATTTTTAAAATTGAATCAATTTTAATACTTTCGTGATGGCAATTGTGAGTGAATACAGTTTCCGGAATAGCATATATCATTCATAATCAATATCCTTTTGAAGATTTAATATTACATCCTTCACTGAAGCATTTGATTAAATGAAAATCACTGGAGTTTGCGAGCGGAGAGATTGAGGAAAGGAACATAAAACTCATCAGAAATAAAGCTGAAGTTAAGTGTAATAATTTTAACTTTTCATATTTATTTTTATTTTATTCAACAAAATTATTATTCGTCCAATATATTACGTGAATTATCTAATCACGTATTTGGTACTGGTGCAATCGAGCAATAATTAAATATAATTTAAAATTAACTAAAGACTGTATTTCCTCTCTGGGTTCATTGGGTGTAACGATTTCATTGCTTGCCATCCAGATATGGCTTATCAGTTTATTTTTAATGCTTGCTCTCCAAATCTGCATTACCACTGTATTTTCAATGATTGTTTCTCCAGATCTTTTTTACCAGTTTAATTTCACTGATTGTCCTCCAGATTGTCCAATTCTACGATGTATTTCCATTTTATTTTCACTAATTGTCCTCCAGATATGCCCTACCAGTTTATTTTCACTGATTGCTTTTCACATCTGCCATACCAGTAATTTTCACTTATTAACCTACAGATCCAGCTTGCGGCCTGTTGGCAAATTGGTTAGCGCTCTGGCTTTTGGTACCACAGGCTTCAGGTTCTAATCTGGTGGTGGCATGTATATTTGTTAGTGGTTTGAAATCCACGTTAAACTGTAGATCCCGGTCTAATTAGTCTAAAGTGTGCAAAAAATGACCGTAGAGCGACAAACCAAACCAACCAGATCCAGTTTATTTTTCCCGCTTACCTTCCGTATCTGCCTTATCAGTTTATTTTACTATTTGCCATCCATATAAGCCCTTCCAATTTATTTATACTGCTTGCCTGTTTACAGTCGTTGGAATGACTCAAGAACATCAAGTACAAAATTCGCCTTAAATTCATATTTCTTCAAAATTAGTGATATGCCTGAGATTTTCGACATTTTCCAGAATGAATCCATCATATATTCGTTTAATTCATGCTGAAGACTATGTACCATGAAGGACAGCTGATCTGTTGAGCATTTTCTTTGAACATTGTTGCATAATGTTCTTATGAAACTTTTTACTGAATAAAGTTCTTGTTTTATTTTCTTTCTTTTATTGCGTAAATTTTATTGTAATTTCCTTTATTTCATAAAATTTCATATTCCAACGCTTATCCTACGACGAATGCTTCTGTGATTTAACCCTTTTTAATATTTTTTCTTCTTTTCTATTGTTGATGAACTTCAGTGGGTTTCATTTTCTACCTGTATGTATCGTGAACAGCACACTGAAACAAGACGAAGGAAATTCATTGCCTTTCGAGAAGACTTTCAAGAGCAACAGTCTCGCAATTTTGCGTGTTAGTTGACGAGAAATCTAAAAAACTCATAAGAAGGACTAACTGTGTTTTACAGTACTAAATGCTTATATTACTTGTTTCATTCTACTATAACAGACATCGCGAACGGATTCAAGCCTGAGTCCTTCAGCACGCTAAATGATCACGTTAACATGGAATTGAAACTTTGAAATTTTTTTTGTCTCTTTGAAATTATATTCAACATTTTAATATATTAGACGGAACAGAAAGTAATGCAAGATTTAGATAGACAATTTTAAGAAGAAAAAATATTTATTGGTGCACATATTTAATCATTAATATATTATCATTTTCTATGACATATAACCATCTTCCAAGAAATTTTTTGATTCCATCTTGGTAGAACTTTTTTGATTTTTCAGCAAAGTTGTTCATTTGGAAAACTTTCGATCTCCTGTATATTACTAAAATTTGTGCCATCAAGGAAATATTGCAGAAACCTGAACCTATAATAATCTGATAGGGCTATGTGCATACTATAAGGTGGACGAGGTAGAAATTTCCATTTAAATTCCTTCAGCTTCTGTTGAGTCATTTGTGCAGTGTAAAGCGGGGAGTTACTTTGTTGAAAAATCACACTCCAACTATAGAATAATGCAGGGCGTTTAGAGAGTAAATTTTAAAAAAATTTAAATTCTCTAATTGTCGACAAGATCTGTCAGTAGGCAGTCTGCTTTGTCCCATCATGGGGCTTTATGCAGAAGAATTGTAGATAAGAATTGTAAGATAAATTGTAAGAATTGTAAGAATTGTAGATAAAAATTGTAGATAGTAGATGTTTTACATGATAGTTTGGTTATTCGCAGGCAGTTCAAAATATGCCAAGTTTTTTCATATCCCCCTAAATGCAAAGCAAAGCCTTTTCAGACGCAATCCTAGCTTTTCAGAAAAATATGTTGGTTTTTCTTTTGGGCTAAACTATTGTTTTTCTCGAGTAACTTTAGCACAAAGTATTATCCATTTTTCATCAGTCACTATGCGCTTAAAAAAAAAAAGGATGCATTTCACTTCTTGTGACTAGTTATGTGCAAACATTTACTTGTTTCCGGCGATTTTCAGTTGTAAGCTCATGTAGAACTCAAACACCTTTCTTATAATTTGAACGATTTTCATTGCTGTTGTTTGGCACAGTGGAGTCTACCAGCTAGTCTTCTACTTGTTATATAGTCTTCGGACAACCAATGCTTTCAAATCATCATTGCCAACCTGCATTGCCCAATTAGTTCTCTGTTCCCCTTCAAGGCTGAAGTTCCCTTCTCGGAAGTTTTTAAACCAATGTTAAACTTGACTTTTACTTATAGAGCCTGGATACATAGAAGAAATTTCGAATAGCTTCTGCAGCATTTCCATGGAGTCTAAACTCAAAAAGCATGATATGGCAAATATGCCACTTATCATATTCCATCACTTCTCTGGAAAATAAAAATTTAAATACAAGTGTAATGGAGTATAGAATAAAGGACATGATATGAAGCTGAAAATAGTTTTGAAAAAAGGGATATCAAAACAGAATTTGGGCATTTATATCGATTTGAATTTAGGTAAATTAAAATCCTGCATAATTTCATCCATTCAAACTAATATATTGCCCTCTATATTAACAAACTGAAAGTATAAATCTAACAATTCTGGATAACAAAAATGTTTGGTGATAATTACAGTCATAATAATGCTATTTCAAACATACAGAAACAAATAACAATAATAATTTTATTGGTTTGGTTCGGCCTCGTATGCACATGAGGGCTGAACAGACCAGCACATACAGTTTAAAGCGGATTCCGAACCACTCACAAACATCCATACCACCGCCATGATTCGAACTTCAAGCCTGTGATATCAACGGCCAAAGGCCTAGCCAATTGGCCATCAAGCCGCCAATAATAAGCTGAAGAGTTAGCAATAGTAGTTGTGTGTAAGAAGAGTGTAATATTTTGTCGGGATGTTGTAGTCCTACGACCCTTGAATTTTACAACTGCGGCTTGTACTAACAGTATTTTATTGCAATTTGCTTAGATTTATATTAATTAATAATTTACTTAATGGTGTCGATACACTGTGACTTTTAAATAAAAAGTTATTCATTATATAAATTTAAAATTAATTATGTTGAAATTTGGGGATATTTATTGCTATATATAAAGCTGATATGTAAATAGAAATTAACTATTCTTGTTGACAAAAACCATTATTCCAAACATTATTCTTTTCTTACTGAATATATTTTTAATAGCTCTGCAATAATTTTAGTTAAAAATTTGCACAAAAAAATTTAACCAGCAGTTTCTTTAGATTAAGGAATAAAAACAGATACATGTTTTTTTACATTCCATTCCATTATTTTTTTCCTATAAAAGGATGATGAAAAAAATCTATAATTTTTTTCCTTAAATAATTATAACTCCTTGAAGAAAAGGATCTTAAAATACCTATTTGATGATGATGATCTTAATATTTACAGACATTCTTTTAAAATCCTAGAATACTTAACATTCTTTGCAAAAGTTCTAGCTCTATTTTTAGAAATTAGAAGGCTATAAATTTATCGCCTAATTTAACAAGTATTTGCAGCAAAGACTTACGGTAAGATTTCCGTAATAGCTGAAATGTAATTTGGTATGTGTAGTATTTTAATGATATTTTTGTTTCTTAATTCTTTGCTTCCACATAAAATGCATTTAGTTGCTGATCGAACTAGTTAATGAATACCGGAAAAAAAATATCCAAAGAGTTTTAAATAACTTCACATATTCGCCATAAAATAATAGAAAGAAAACTACAGTATAAAAGTTTCTTTCGAATTTGTACTCATATAGTTATTGACCATTTTCTTCGTACAGTTGTAGTAATACAACAATTTTTCTTTTGAAGTAATTAATAGAAAAAATAAAATTGTATAAATTAATTGAAGTATAAAACAATTTAAGATTTATAAACTTAAAAAAAACTGCTAAAAGTTTAATAAATTTAACTAATTATAAATTAATTAATTATAAATTTAAATATAAATTAATTATAAGTTAACTATAAATTTTTTAAAATTTTTGAAATCTGTATATTAAACATACTAAAAAACAAGTAATATAAAAAAAAATTTAAAGTCAATTCCTACCTTTTTTTTTCACTATATTGCAGAAAGTCCTTTATAAATAAAGTTGAAATTTTCCTCTTACATCTGGCGCCATCTATTGGTAGACACATGCAAGTTAAATCTAAAAAATATATATAATTAATTAATTAAATTTAATTACTAAATTAATATTTGAAAAAACTGTATTAACATCAAGTGTCATCCGCTACAAGTTCAAAAAAATGTATTTGAACTCGAGTGGATGAATAAAAAGTATTTTATTAACGATTGAAAATTTGAACTAGATATATATAGCGAGTGTGGGAACTACACTCATGTTCATAAATTAAGGATAATTCAGAATCACACAGAAATTGAACTCTAAAATAAAAATTTCACGTGTGGAATTATCACACACATCTTGAAGAAGAATATGCAAATTACAGGAAACCTCCAGATGGCGCGGATAGTACGTCACAATGACGAGAGTGTAAGAGAGGGGTATATAAGGAATGGCGGCAAAGAAGTAAAATTGTTCACAAGCGCTTTAAAAGCCTTTCAGTGCAATAACCGCATAGTTATGGCACAAAGGAAGCATTTGGATGATTTTTTACGTGATAGAATTATCGGACGACTGGAATGTGGACGTACCCAGCTGGAAGTATCCGATGAACTTGGAATCGCCCAGAGTGTCATCTCCAGGCTTTGGCAACGATTTCAAGATGATGGTAATGTGAGTAGATGTTACAGCACAGGTCGCCCCCGAGTTACAACGCCGAATGAGGACCGGTATTTAGAAGTTACTGCCAAAAGAAACAGACGGAGCACAGCATCAGACCTGTCTCGTCAGCTCTCTTCAGCTACCGGTACGACAGTTTCAAGGCAGACCGTGTACAGACGCTTAGGGCACATTGGTCTATATGCTCGTAGGCCTGTCAGATGTGTTCCACTTACAGCAAATCACTGTCGGGTGCGATTAACCTGGAGTAGAGAGCATGCATTGTGGACACCGCAACAGTGGTCTTGTGTGATGTTTCCCGATGAGTCCAGGTTTAGTTTGCAATCTGATTCTCGCCGGACTTTCATATGGAGAGCGCCAGGTACTCGTTACCACCAAGAGAACACCATTGAACGACACCGTTACGGTGATGCAGGATGGTTTGTTTGGGGAGGAATTATTCTTGGTTCCAGAACTGACCTGCATGTTCAGAGTGTAACGATGACAGGCCACATCTATCTGGATGTCATTCTGGAACAACATGTACGTTTGTTTCGGGGCGGCATGGGTGCTGAATTTCTGTTTATGGATGACAACGCCCGTCCTCACCGTGCAAACATTGTAGACGAATGCCTTCAATTGGAGGATATCACCCGTATGGATTGGCCAGCATACTCACCGGACTTGAATCCAATAGAGCATGTGTATGATATGCATGGCCGACAAATTGAGGCCCTCCAACCTGTCAACCGTAACTTCGGAGGGTATTGCTTGATGAGTGGTGTAATATTCTCCAAGATCAGATTGATAATTTGATACTCAGCACGCCTAGGCGTTGTAAGGCCTGTATTGCATCGTCGGGAGACGTACTCCATATTAACCATCATACTAACCATGTTATACTGTTTTTTGTAAATAGGTTCTTTTTTGAAATTTGCTCCAGGGAGTAAAAATCGTAATTTTTATTAATTATGTCAAACATATAGCATCTTTTTTGCTCTTTACCTTTTGTTTAATAAATAGACTTTACAAATAAGTCAAATTTGTTTTGCTTCTGTCTCTTTCTTTGCCTGAACTTCATTATCCTTAATTTATGTACTTGAGTGTAATAGAAGGAATTGAATAAAATAGTCTACTCGTAATCGAAAATGTTCAATAATCATATTAGCACATAATCGAAGGAATTTTGTATATCATAGTATCCCTTCTAATATTTTGGGGGGTATGTAGCTATTTAAATCACTGAAGATTTTTTTTTTGTGGTGTTTATTAATTAATTTGGCCAACAGTTATATGACTTTCCTCTACAAGTAACAATTTAAGAAGTGAAAATCATTAAAATGCAGGCAATGAGAGATACGGAATAGCATTATGATTTTAAAAGGATTCAAGTTCGGTTTCATTAAACATTCCAGTTGCAATCATGATTATGGTAACCATCCAAATTGTGGTTGCAGTACAGCAGGACACTCGTAGTGCATTCTGAGTAACGTTGAAACTGCTACATTATTATCCACTCAGGTTCTGTCATTTCTCCAGATCAGTGTATACTAATCGTTTTTCCATCGCATGTCTGCTAGTACAGCTCTTCTCATAAAACCTCTTTTACACATTTTTTTTTATGCAAAAAAATTTGTTGATAAGTTATGAAATAATATTCATAATTTTAGTAAATAAATCAAACAATTTAAACTAACTTATAGGCTTTTAAATTTTGTTTTTGCTTTTCATTTTATTTATTTATTTTTAAACAGATGTCTAAGATCAAAACAAACAACATTATAATAATTTTCAATCAAACTTATGACGAAAATTCACAACAAATATTAAGCATGATGGGAAAGAATTTTCATAGAATTTGGAAAATTTTCATAGAAATTAGTTTTCATAGAGATTGCTTCATGGAACTGAGTATTTGAAAAATCAAGTTCAAATGAAGACAAAAATCATCTTAAATGAAGTGCAGAATCAAATCAAATGTTAATTTCTTTCTTTATAAACGCATAAGACGACAACATTATTTAAGTACTGTGTTTGAGAAAGGCAATAAATATTTTATTTTATTTTCTTACAACTTGGTTCTTGTTTCTCTTTCACTGCTGCTCGTAAATGTCAGCCAACTTTTCTTTTTCAGAAACTGATCCTGTTTAGGTTTGTGAAAAACAATTTGGCAACTGGATTTGAAATTGAGTTATCAGTTGAAATTATTTTCCCAATTTTTATTTGAGGAAAAACTGTTTGAAGGACAACTTAAGTCATTTAACTGCTACTACTTATTACTTTTTTGATAATTTCATTTGTTTTTCATGTGAGAAACTGTGATGTGTCTCAAAAACTTCACACTGATCTTTTTCGAAACAAGATACCCACAAATCCAATTTCTTCATCAGGACTCGATTTTTTCGGACATCTTAAAGACGGTTATTTGGAACTTAGTAATTATAGTACAACTCTATAATCTTAACTTGAGCTTATTTATTTGAGGTAAAAAAAATAGGAAATGAGTTTTTTGAGCTGTTAAAACCATTCCCTTTCACGAGGTAACTGGTCTTCAAAAAAAGAAAAAATTTAAATTTCATGTTTCAAAACAAATATTATTGGGAGTGATTTTCTTCAACTTCCCTCACGCTAGTGTAAATAAGTAATTATTTATGCAGGCTATCCATCTCTTTAGATAAATGATCACGAATTAATTGAATTACCCATAGTAGAATTAGCAACTTTCACAGATTGATTGAGCACTTTCTCCACTGAAAGTGTTTTTATGTTAATGCCACAATGGCTTTAAGCTGCATTTATATACATATTATACTCTATCCATGCAATCACTAAGAAATTGACTCCCATAACCACAGAAATAATCCTGAATATCCTGAAATATATTCCCACCATTGCATCTTTCAGTAAGCACCATAAAATGTTTTCTTCAAACCCCTTATTATTTAAATATTTTGATACTATCAAGGGAACTTGTCAGTTAAAATCCCCCTCTTGTTAGCCTCTTGAAGAAAACAGAAGCATTTACGCATGCCCACAGAGGTGTGGATTGTAGCTCTAAGGCCATTTTTTGTACACTTTAGGCTAACTAAACCGTGACCTACAATTTAACGTGGACTCCAAAACACTAGCAAACATCCACTAGCCACACCGCCTGGATTCGAACCAGGAACCTGAAGCCTGATGTACCAAAGGTCATAGTGTTACGAATTGATCACCAGGCTGCTATATTCACAAAGGAGGGAAAAAAATCGCGAATACGAATTTAAAAACTCTCAATTAAGTAAAACCATGCATGTTTTATAATCGTTATATAGTAAGTAAAAAAGAAACAAGTAATATAAAAAAAATTTAAAGTCAATTAGTACTTTTTTTTCACTCTATTGCAGAAAGTCCTTTATAAATAATTTTCATCCATTTTTTTTAGTTTATCTGGCGCCATCTATTGGTAGATATATGCAACTTAAATCTGAAAAAAAAACTAAAATTAAGTAATTAAATTTAATCGAGGAATTAATATTTGAAAAAAACTGTATATTAACATCCAGTGTCATCCACTACAAGTTCAAAAAAAATGTATTTGAACTGGAGCGGATGAATAAAAAGTATTTTATGAACGATCGAAAATTTGAACAATATATATATAGGGAGAGTGTGAGCTAATAGAAGGAATTGAAATAATTTTCTGTTAGCTTCTTGTAGAAAGTAAAAGCACTTAAGTATGCTCACAGAGGTGTGGTTTGTCGCTCTAAGCCATTTTTTTCACACTTTAGGCTAATTAAATAGTGACCTACAGTAATGAGTATTCCGAATCACTAGCAAACATTCATGCCACTGCTAGGATTCGAACCTGAAGCCTGTTGTACCAAAGGCCAGAGTGCTAGCCAATTGATCACCAGGCAGCTATTCTCATAGAGGAGAAAAAAATCATGAATTCAAATTTAAAAACTCTCAATTAAATAAAACCATGCGTGTTTTATAATCGTTAATTAGTAAGTAAAAGTAATATAAAAAAATTTTTTAAAGTCAATTAGTACTTTTTTTTCACTCTATTGCAGAAAGTCTTTTATAAATAATTTTCATTCATTTTTTTTTAAGTTTATCTGTCGCCATCTATTGGTAGATATATGCAACTTAAATGTAAAAAAAAAATACTAAAATGGAATGAATTAAATTTAATTGATGAATTAATATTTGAAAAAAACTGCATTAAGATCCAGTGTTATCCGCTACAAGTTCAAAAAAATGCATTTGAACTTGAGTGGATGAATAAAAAGTATTTTATGAACGATTGAAAATTTTGAACAAGAAGGAATTGAAATTAATAGAAGAAATTGAATTATTTTCTATTAGCTTCTTGTAGAAAGTAAAAGCACTTAAGTATGCCCACAGAGGTGTGGTTTGTCGCTCTAAGCCATTTTTTGCACACTTTAGGCTAATTAAATAGTGACCTGCAGTTTAATGTGTATTCCGAATTACTAGCAAACATTCATGCCAGTGCCAGGACTCGAACCTGAAGCCTGTTGTACCAAAGGCCAGAGTTCTAGCCAATTGATCACCAAGCAGCTATGCCAACAGAGGACGAAAATAATCATGAATTCGAATTTAAAAACTCTAAATGAATGTTTTATAATCTTTATATAGTAAAACCATGAATGTTTTATAATCTTTATATAGTAACTAAAAAACAAAAAGAGGATGAAAAAGACAGAAAACATTATAAACTTATAATTTTTGGTTGAATGCCTCTCAATGGCCATCTGTCCTTGAACCTCTTTTCACTCTCCCAAACTCTCATCAAATCTTGTTGGCAGATTTCCAAATTGCAGTCCTCTTGAGCGAGAGAAGTCTCTCATTAACTGACTCAATGCGTGCCAATATCTTTCGATGGTTAGGAGCTTATTGGTTTGAGAAGACCAAAATGAATACCTTTCTTTGTGTGGCTTGAGAAATATGGAATTCAGATACAAGTCAAATATGACTCATGAAAAGTGGGAAATTTAATATTTGTTTCTTAATGCACATGTGGTTATGTATATTTATTTTCCCACTACTATTCTTTCGTATGCCAGACATATTCAGAATTCAAAATAATTACGTTGATTCTAAACCCTTTAGGATTTTACACATCTTACCAATCCAATATTGACTGTCTATTTATCTACAATATAAATGCGCAAGGTACTTTTCATGATTTCTTGAAATGAAGATTTGGAAATACATAATTAAATTTTCTCCGAACTTTTTCAATTAAAGGACGGTGGTTGATTTCTCTCATAGTTGGGGGTGGTATAGTTATGAAATACTGCTTCATAACTGTTTATTTATCGTCTGCATTAACAATAAATTTTTGATTTTTTCTTAGTTTATAATTTTAATAGCTAGAATTAAATGGATGACAAAATCATTCTAAAATAAAGAAAAAAAAATTATATTAAGATTAAAATAATAATTTTTTTTTGTGTGTGATTCGTTAATGTTCATGAAAAAGAAGCAACTGATACCTGAAGGATCAGTAAAGAAAAATTTAATTGAAAAGTAAGTATTTTTTAAAGTAAAATTTGTTTAAATAATATTTTTTTTTAAGTAAAGTGTTTTCCTGAAAAGTAAGGATTTTTTGTTAAATATGTCTCCTGCTGCACTTAGAGATGTCATGAACAGCCAGCCCACCGACTATGGGATGAGGGAGCGAGTTGTTATCTTTTGGGATGACTTCTAAATATAACTTAATTTTTAACTCCAACTTAACTTTAACTCTTTGTAAACTCTCTTTTTTTGTTGCCATATGTAAAAAAAGAAGAAAAAACTCCAAGCAGTCTGAATTACAATGCTAGATACATAAAATCCATTGCTACGGTCACCATTGCCCCCTTCTCTTTTCTGATTGCAGTGACTGCAATGCATGCCACCAGTAGATTCGTACGGCACTCTCCCGGAACGCTAACTGTATAGGTAACCACCGAGCCACTAGTCAAGATTGCTCGTAAAAATTCTTAATTCATTTCCATGTTTCCAGAACTTTTCTCAGAAAAAAAATCGGAAATATTTATTCTTATTAATGTTACATTATTATACATATCAAGATTTTCCACCTGCTATGGTTTTTAATTTATTTTTCTATCCTAAATACAAGCACTGATGACATGCTTCGAATATGCTGCAGTCATTGCTTTCAAAAAAGACGAAACAAACATTACGACAATCTGTACGAGCATTTGGCACAAACAGTAAATTGATGGAAGTTTTTAGGATTTTCTCTCATGCAAAAAGCAAATGCGATGCTTTATTATTCCCAGAAGGAAATGCCCTTCCTCCATCCCCACATCTGTAAGCTGTTAGTGGTATCCATAATTGGGACTCCAGCTCCACCGATATTTAAACAAAAGTTGTCCTTTTCCTAAAGATCTGTTACAGTCACTAATAGTTGGGTATATTGTTTAGATGACAAACTAACTGTAGAAAAAGTATATATGGGTTTAATTGTTCAGTATCGGTGAGTATCGTGTTCCATTTATGTATACCAGAAACACCCCACCGATGGGCGATGAGTGATTGACATACTTTCCAAGGTCATGTCCTTCTTTTGTTGGGGCCATGAGCTTTAAGAGGTATATGCCTCTAATTTCAGTGTTGTATAAGAAAATACTAACGAGGGTGACCGATTATTAGTGCTTACAGATGCTGTCTCAATCGCCATCGAGTCGACTCATTTCTAAAAGCATTGACTGCAACAGGCACTGTTAACGAATTTGAACCTGATTTCTGCTACCCGCTAACTGTGCACATTGCCACGAATTTGCTTATTATGTATCCAGATGCACAAGAGGAAAATTTGATTCATAGATAGGAATTAAATGTGAGAATATATCTTCCGAACAGCGTTGCCTAATAAACGTTGAATTATTAGAATAGGAATTAGATATTCTACCTAATTAATTACTTAATTTATTAATAATATTAAAAAATGGTAGCTTTTAATGTAATTCACACATTTAATATTCTTTTAAAAGTAAGTAAACTACAGTATTGCATGGAGAGAATATTTAAATGATTGAATACTGAATAGGTAATTATTGCTTTTTATAATTACTTATTCTAAAATAATCTGCTAATTAATTTGAAACTTTTATGTAAGCTGTTAGTGAGTTTTAATAATTATAATTTGCATAAATTTTTATTAAATAAGGGATAAATTGCTTACCTACACTGAACCGTCTGCATAACATACAAAAATTCCCTGCGTAGTATTACCATTCATCTCAATTATGAGACTATGTTATAATTTCTAAAGGTTAATTGAGTTACATAACAGGCAATTAAAATCTTGTATTTCTTTACGAAGATAATTATAATTCATTATAAACTAATTAACTAAATCGACTATTTATTGAATAATAAATGCAACGTTTTTTTTCCAAAAATGGGAAATTGCCTGCTTTCTTCAGTGAAAAATTATTCACTTATACAATTTATCAGTATACATTTCAATGATTTTAACTTTGTTTTTAAAATAATTAGTGTATCTGCCAAAAGAAATTCGAGAAATTCAAATTACAACGATATGTTTAATTTCACTCTTGTACTAATTTAATAATAAATAAAATATAAATTTTTCATATCTATGCAGAAACTAGTACTATTAAATGCATTTTTAAATGTAATGAAAGTTTCATTATCAACTGCAATTGAAATAAAAATTAGAAAATTGTCAGTCTGTCCAGTTTATATTGTACATTGGTTTGTATTGTACATTCAGTTTTATATTGTACGTTGCTGGGATGTTCCAATTAAGCGTGGCAGGTGCGGAGCTAGAGGGCAGGAGGACTCAGATTTTAATCCGCTGCCAGTGTCGCTGCAGTCCCTGTTTTCAAAAACGATGAGATCTCATATCTATTTAGATAGCGCGCATTTAAACATCTTACATCGAAACTCTGTTTATTTAGTGGGGATTTTCTCTCAAACGACACTCAAATCGGGGACAGTTATACAATAAATATTTCCTTTAAAGTAGCGAACTATGCTCAAGTCTCATGCATACCTGATATGCATAGATGCGAGCATAGTTCACGGACACTCTTTCCGGGCATTCATTGTGTTCCGATAATCAAACTATTGTGCTAATGATCCGCTAGCCTGTGAATATTCAGTTATACGCGATGTGTGACGAAAAATCGAATCTATCTGGAGAGGAGACTTTCTTTCTCTGAGAATAGCGAACATTCTCGCAACTTTTACATTTTCTATCCACACTGAAATAAACCGATTTGAAAACACGACGGTCACGATTCTCGCGTTCAAGTATGGGTGAGGCTTAAGATTGTGCCATATGTTTTTCACCCTCCGTTGTTATACGTTAGTGTGACTTGAGAACCACCGATGTGCATAGAAGAAAAAATGTTGTATTTTTTTAACTTTAAAGAAAGTTTGGATAAAAGAATATTATGTCCGATGAAGTAGCTTATAATTGATTTGTTCTTACAAAATTTTATTATTTATAGCATATATTATAAATAATTAATTTTATTATTAAGTAATAAAATTTAGAAAATTAGAATTAGTTAGTTATGTTTTCTAAATAATAGAACTTGGTTCTGAACTCGACTAGATCCGATCTTGAAGTAGAACTGCTTTTGAAACAAAATATTTTCCGTGTCTATATCGGGCATGGGCGCTTTAAAATCGAAAGACGCAGATCTCTTTGGTCAAACTCTATGAAGGGGTATTAACCCATTAAAAGTCACGCTTGCTGGTATTAATTCAAACTTGCTGTGATACAATTTGATGTAATGTAACAGGTACCCCTTGTTCATCCTTGGTAAAATTAAATCTGTTGTTATGGTGGCGAATAACTAAGTAAATTAGAACTGGTTCGGCTTGGTGAATAGTATGTTAAGTATGTTTACTTACTAGTAGAACTTGGTTCTGAACTCAATTAGATTCAATGTTGAAATTGATTCAATGTTCAGCAAAATATATTACGCCAAAATCTCAGACATTCAAAATGTATGCTATATTGACTGATAACAATGATTTACAAAGTTTCAAAATTTAGACACAAGACTAAATTTTGCAGAAATATTAAATATTATGCAATAAATTGCTAATTTAAATTAAAAAGGTGAATAACTAGCCTATTAATTCATTTCTATTCAAACATAATTATAATATTTTACTACCATTCATCAAAGATACCTTACTTATAACGAGTAAAACTTTTATAGAATTTCATTCTCTATGGCATATTTTTTTAGCTATAATAACAATAAGTTCCTTTGTTATTTAAAATAAATATTCAAATTAAATGCAAATGCTGAAGGCAAGATAAAGTTCCCAAGATCTAAAAAATAACGAGTTTCATAATACATTATTTCCAATATTCGCTTTAATAATATAAATTTTAAAAAATATACAGAGAGAGACTATAGATAGATGACATTAATATGTTATCAACAGAATTTTCATTAAATGAATGTTTTTACTTTTATTATAAAAATATTAAGTAGAGAATGGATGTTTACAAGTTTATGTTTATCTTACTACAATATGTATTTTATTAAAATATATAAACCCACGTGTATTGAAAAATTTTTTTAATTTTCAATTTTGTGAAAATCAACAGTGTCTGTTCCATAGAAATGGAGTCTGCATAGAAAAATAGAGTCTTCCATAGAATGTCTATAGAATTTGCAGTATCAAAAATAATTGAATGACTTTAAAACATTATGCAGTCTCATTCAAATAAATAATGAATGAATTCTATCAATAGTTAATGTCAATATTTACCAAATATTTACATTAATAAAACAGCCTTAAAAATTATACTTCCCAAGGGAACAAGATATATATTACTTTTATAAACCTATTTCATGTTAACTGTATTAATTGAATTGGGGTTTCAAAAAATAATGTTTTTTTTTTTAATATTTATCTTTAAATAAAATTATTATATCTTCCAGAAAATATACAAATATGAAATGCTGTTTTTACTTAAGTAATTTTCTGTAGATCTTGGTCTAATATGTCTGTTGGGCTTAGGGCTGACATCTTTACTCCGTAAAAAGAAAACATCTCCTGTCTCGAAATCTGCCAATGGGCAGAGAGTCTTGACTCACCATGGGACTGTTGAGCCAATAAAGAAGAAGAAGAAGAATTTATGTATAATTTTACAATTATGTATAACCCAACATGCGGCTTATTAACAGCGTCTGCAACTTGAGTGCAGGAGGACTAGAGTTCTTAATATACTGGTAGCATCCGTTTCAGTCACTGCTTTCCGGTAATCATGACTTAATGAGGAGAAAGACTCGTGGCCCAGCGGCAACGTGAGCGTGCAGGAAGGCTAACATTCAAATCCGCCGCTTTCAGAATCGCGGAGACTCGATGGTGATTGTGATAACGTGTTGTAAAATGTGTGTATGCGAAAATTTATTTAAATGTACGTGTGATTGATTTAATGCGTTCGATAATCAGGCTTCTTGGTGGGAGTTTTTCTGGGTTTTCTCTTATAAGACAAGCAAATACAGCCCAGCTATCCTTAAAGATCTTCATGGAAGACACTGTCATTCCCTGTCTGTGAGGTGCTCGTGGTATAAGCGAAACCCACTGATGTTTTAACCTCATAATACTCATTTTTCTTTTTTGCACACATACCTGTACATATAGCTTTGTAGCTCCCTTCGAATTAGACAGGTGAAGGGGGAACATCGGTGGGCCTCGTGCATACCACTAACAGCCCACTGACGGGCGAAGATGGGATAATGGGATAACGGGATAATGTCTTCCGGGAGTCAACCTAATTGCTTTCTTATCCCAACCTAGACTCAACAAAATATTTTCTCTCATCTGTTGGAAAACCCTTGAATGTCTGTTGAGCCACAATCTGTTGTGCTTAACATCATTACAGTGGATAATCTTACAATTATTATTTATGTAAAAACACTTTCTTTACAACCTTATACATAAGGTAAAAACTATCTGGCTGTACATTTTGTTGGTAATACAGGCTTATTGATCGTCATCAACTCAATGAAGAACCATCTCAGATAGCTAACTTAACCTCGTGGGTCTTAAGAACTCGGGGATATCTAAAAAACAATGTGTTGTTTTCACCCTATTTTTTGTTGGGGGGGACTCAATTCGGTGAGATATTTAGAACATTCCAATCGGGTATAGTTCTTCAAGCTACTTTGTGAGACAAATGCTACGCTGCACCTTGATTGCAATGAGCATACTAGTATGTGCCACATTCTATACATGACAAAATGTATTTTCGTCTCTAAGGGTAATTTACAGGACTTTTTTCACAGCACATAAGATCTTATTACTTCATTTCATACTTCAATATATGATCAGGAATTTTTTGGTCCAATATTTTTAATATGAAGATTTTAAAACAAAATTTTAACTGCAATTCAGTATACCAATAAATCTTATTACGATATGCGGTATGATAAATATTCAATAATTATAATTCTTTATATTTATTGAGTACAGTCTTATTTTATTTTTAGAAAAAAATAACGTAATATAGGTAACTGCGAAGGAAAAAGCGAATTTTAATGTTAGTGGAAAAGAAGATACAGCTCGATTTGTGGCATACTGGTAACATGTATAACTAGCATACATAATCAATCGATGGCGTGCATTGTAAGCACTGCTTTCAGAAATGAGAAGACTCAGTGGTGATTGTGGCCATGGGTATAAAACGTTTCGCGTCGATAATCCGATTGCCTATTTGGAGCATTTTAAGCTTTTTCGCATAAGACATTCAAATGAAATGCAGTTATTCTTAACATTCCTCATTTCCCGTCTGCGCACAAGAGGCTAATAAAGAAACAAAAAAAATTGTAAATATAACTTTTCAGTGCATGCACAAACTTTTTCATGCACCCTCACGTGCGCAGTTAAATTCATTCAACATTCATATGCATGCAACATTCTGTTTACAGTGCATATTTTTGCTAAAACAAATTATCAGTTTATATCAAACCAATACTACATTAAGAGCAAATTTCATTCCGAGTTATCAGCCAAGAAGAAAACCAAATATTCTACAGGTTTACCTTCCCTTTCCAGATGAAAATTCTATCTCGAAAAGACCCCAAAACTTTTGCTTATTGCAGTCATTTATGGTAGTGGGTCATTATTGTTAACGACAAATACATCCATGGTCATGGCGGTTATTATAACATTAACGCCTTGAAATAAAAATAACATCTCATTTTTCGGAATTCTGTTACATTCTGTTGTAAGTAAGTAAGGACAGAAAACAATATAAACAAAAAGTAATGTTAAAATTTCTTTCGTGTGCTTATAGTTTAAACTGCATAAGTGAAAATGGAGGAAAGTATTGAAAGTCATGACCACCGAGAAAGCTATTAAAATAAACAAGTAATATAAAAAAAAAATTTAAGTTAATTCCTCCTTAGGTCAACAAAGAAAAAATTTATTTTAGTTACTTTTTATTAAATAATTACAATTAATATAAATATGTATATGCATATGACAGAATCACACTATTAAGTGCCAAAATAGAAAGCGAATTTCCTTGCAATTTTCCATTTTCATTTCTATATATAGTGTTGGACAATTATTTTTGTTTGTTACTATTTATTCGCTTTCTATTTCTTTTTCGTTTCTAATTTATGAGGCTGATGATGGTCTATAATTTATCATTCTATCCATCTCTTGTAATGCTTCATTATAGCAAGGAACCTTTCCAGTGAGTTTCGAGCAGACCATTTCTTCAATTATTAATTAAATTTAATTAATGAATTAATATTTGAAAAAACTGTATTAATATCAAGTGTCATCCACTACAAGTTTAAAAAAATATATTTGAACTTGAGTGAACCGTTAAAAAGTATTTTATTAACGATTGAAAATTTGAACAGGATATATAAATATATATATAGGGAGAGTGTGAACTAATAATAGGAATTGAATAAAGTCGTCTGACGCTAAAATTTTCTGATATTGTATAATTTTCTTTTAGTTGAGAGCTTATAAAAAATTTTGAAAAAGTTATATAGTTTATTAAAAGATTTCTAGTTTAAAACTTTTCAATGATGTAGACAATAGATTTAGTCTTAAGATTTTGAGACACATTTCTAACTTGATCTTCATTATTGTCTTCTTATTCTTTCAAATAAAAAACTTTTTGTATCTTTCTTATTTTGTAATTTTTTCAACACAAAGAAGATTTTGATCCCCGATACTAAATCGATCGAAATGAGAAACCGTTTGGTAGAATTTTTTTTAATATCGTATTTGTAGATTTTATGACGCCATTTTAAAAGAGAAGGAAAGAAAAATAACCTAGAAGACAGAAAAAACACTAGAAAAGATTATATTAATTAATCCATATTTATTTTAAAATTTATTAAATACATGAATAAAGAAAAATAAGGATTCATATAGTATAAAGAGTAATATTTTTATAATTTTAGTAGATTATATAAAAACTGTAAGAAAAAAAAAACATAAATATTTTAAACATTTCATTTTCAACAAACTAAATCTGTTATTCCACATGGAGCAAATTTTTTAAGTGTCCTCTTAAAAATAAAAATAAAACTTTTTATAAGCCATTGAAAATTATACAACATAAATCATATCTGAAAAATACACGTTTTAAACGATAAACTGTGTGTAGTAATTCATTTAATATCAACTGAAACTGTTTTTTTAAGCCATAAGATAAATATTGTTTACTGTCTACAATGTTTCTTAAAAATAATCCATTATAATTTTAAAAATTTTCAAAGTAAAAAATATTTTGTTTCATGGTATTTAGAAAAGCTTATTTAATTTATTTTAACTTATCTTTAAAAAAATATACATTTTCACTTATTTTATTAATACTTAAGATCAAATTATTTAGGCATTAAAATTTATTTCAATGAGTTTTTTTAAAATTTATTTATTTGAGGAAAATTCTGCAAACGATTATTTATAAAATGCGCTTTTGTTGTAATGAAGCCCATTTTTAAATACAAAATTTTTATTCGTATAATATTCTTTTATTCTTTATTTAACAATAGATTAATAAAAATACTTTTTCTCAAAATTACAAAGCTCATCCTATTTTGCCAATACTATTTAAAATTTTCCAAATTTTTACCCATTAATGAATATATTCTTTCCTACAATATAATCGTCCTAATATGAAATCTTCAGATCATCCTTGGTTGACGAATCATTTCTGATTGTGCAATTTCTAAAATCAAATCTTCGTTACAAAATCAAGTTATTTACTATTAAATATAAATAATAACTATTAAATTCAGGACAATAAATACGAATAGTTTTTTTGCACCATGTAACAACCTAATATATACACAAATGTATACCTCAGCCAAGTTTATACACAAATTTATATGCCAATCAAGGTTATATCCAAATATTTTTCTTCCAGTTAAAACCTTCAAACCAGTTTTGTAGCTCATCAATCCAAAAATAACTCTTAAAGGAAGAATTTAACGAGCTTATAAACAGTAAGGAGTTGATAAATAGTTTAAGGAATTTATTATAAGTTATACAGTCTCCTTAAATTATTAAGGAGAACTTAAATTTACAAATTTACCTCAAAATTTTAAATTTACAATAAAATAATAATTGTGCAAACAATAAAAATTTTGCAATTTTTTTCGTTTGAAGAACCATTGCTACTAGCTCTTCATTAGTTTATAGTATCCTAGCAACACAAATTTCCAAGAGTTAAATGTATTCAAATAAGTCGACTTCCATTAAAAATATTCTCAGTATTTACACTGTCTTCTCAATCCTTGTTTTAATGGCAGTAGATTTTCATTCTTAACACTTAAGAAAACAGGAGTCAAAAACAGCAACTCTTCCCCCAATCTCACTTTGAAAAATTTCCGAAGTTCCATTTTGATCGCAGCAGCGGCACCGTAATACCTATTCCGAAGAGCTCAATCCATTTCGTCCGAGGCAAATGTTCAGAAGCTCACATGGGATAAGGAAACAGTAATCCTCTCTCCTGTATACTTTGTAGGAGATTGTAATGAAATTTACTTCAGCTACTGCTGCAACATGGGACTGTAATAGCCAGAGTTTCCATTAAGAATTTGCACAATGTGTACTTCAGTGTTCCCTGCAGTTGAGAAAAATGGTGCAAGTCGTGTAAGTTTCAGGCCAGCTTCTATTCGAATTATTAGAAGTTAAGTAAATAAGCACATTGAACTTTACGAGTTAAGAATAATTTAAGAATTGTAGCAATAATTCCAATAACCTTCTTACATATAAAAATGAAATTTAAAAGAATGTGTTAGAAGAATTGTTTTTTTTCAATGTGAATTGTAATTTTTTTTGATAGAATTTAAAAACTCCATAATGATTAATGGATGGAAAACGGATAGATGAATCTTTAATATGCATTTACAAGCTAAGAATAATTTAATAATTGTAACATTCTTACATATGAAAATGAAATTTTCAAAAATATATTATAATTGTTTTATTTCAATGTGAACTGGAATTTTTTTGACAGGATTTAAAAAATCCATAATAAGTAATGGCTGGAAAACGGACAGATGAATCTTTAATATGCATTTTCAAGTTAAGAATAATTTAGGAATTGTAACATTCTTACATATGCACATGAAATTTTCAAAAATATATTAGAAGAAGTGTTTTTATTTCAGTGTGAATTTCATTTTCTGACGGGGTTTAAAAAATCTATAATATGTAGAAAATGGATAGATTAACGAAATGGAAATTATAATGTTAATAATCTAAAAGAACTTTTATTATATTAATAAAAATTAATCCTACAAGTGTAAAATATCACTTATAAATCCTCTTATTAAAAACAATGATATGAATTGTTAATATTATTTATTATCTTGATTAGCGCCAAGGAAATGTCACCACTTATATAACACCCAAATTATTTCATTCTCTAATGGAAGTTACATCTCCAAAATGCATTAATCCTTTAAATTCAATTTCTAAAATCAAAAAGTTATTTACTATTAAATATAAATAATAACTATTAAATTCAAGACAATAAAATATGAACAGTTGCTTTATACTGCTTAAAAACCAAATTCGTACACAAATGTATACACCAGCCTAATTTATATCCAAATATTTTTCTTCCAGTTAAAATCTTCAAACCAGTTTTGTAACTTATCAATTAAAAATTAAATTTCAAAGGAGGAATTTAACGAGTTTATAAACATTAAGGAGTTGATAAATAATTTAAGGAATTTATTATTATGAGTTATATATTATTAAGGAAAGTTTAAATTTACAAATTTTATCACCTATAAAATAATGATTGTGAAAACAACAAAAATTTTCCAATTTTTTACATTTGAAGATGTCTTAGCACTTCATTAGTTTACAGTATCCTAGCAACGTAAATTTCCAATTCAAATAAGACAACTTCCATTAAAAATATTCTCAGTATTTACACTGTGTTCCTCAATCCTTGTTTTAATGGCAGTAGATTTTCATTCTTAACACTTAAGAAAACAGGAGTCAAAAACAGCAACTCTTCCCCCAATCTCACTTTGAAAAATTTCCGAAGTTCCATTTTGATCGCAGCAGCGGCACCGTAATACCTATTCCGAAGAACTCAATCCATTTCGTCCGAGGCAATGGTTCAGAAGGTTACATGGGATAAGGAAACAGTAATCCTCTCCCCTCTATGCAGTAGTAGCTCAAGTAAATTTCATTACAATCTCCTGTAGGAGATTGTAATGAAATTTACTTGAGCTACTACTGCAAGATGCGACTGTAATAGCCGGAGTTTCCATTAAGAATTTGGACAAAGTGTACCTAATGTCTCTGCAGCTGAGAAAAATGGTGCAAGTCGTGAAGTTTCAGGCAGCTTCTATTCGAATTATTAGAAGTTAAGTAAATAAGCACATGGAATGTAGTGAACTCTTTAACATGCATTTACCATTTAAGAATAATTCCAATAGCATTCTTACATATGAAAATGAAATGTTCAAAAATATAATAGAAGAATTGTTTTATTTCAATGTGAATTGGAATTTTTTTTGACAGAATTTAAAAACTCCATAATGATTAATAGATGGAAAACAGATAGATGAATCTTTAATATGCATTTGCAAGTTAAGAATTGTAAGAATAATTCCAATAACATTCTTACATATGAATATGACATTTTCAAAAATATATCAAAAGAGTTGTTTTATTTCAATGTAAATTGGATTTTTTTTTTTTTTTTTGACAGGATTTAGAAAGTCCATAATGATTAATGGATGGAAAACGGATAGAGGAATCTTTAATAAGCATTTACAAGTTAAGAATTGAAAGAATAATTCCAATAACATTCTTACATTAGAAAACGAAATTTTCAAAAATATATTAGAAGAATGGTTTTACTTCATTGTGAATTGGAATTTTTTTCTTGTGACAGAATTTAAAATAATCCATAATAAATAATGGATGGAAAACGGACAGATGAATCTTTAATGTGCATTTACAATTTGAGAATTGTAAGAATAATTCCAATAACATTCTTACATATGAAAACGAAATTTTCAAAAATATATTAAAATAATTGTTTTATTGCAATGTGAATTGGAATTTCTTTGACTGCATTTAAAAACTCCATAATGATTAATGAATGGGAAACGGATAGAAAATATAATGGCAATCACAATGTTAATCATCTAAAAAGGACTTTTAATATATTAATAAGCATTAATCCCAAAAATGTAAAATATCACTTATAAATCCTGTTATTAAAAATAATGATATGAAAATGTTAATTTATAAACATCTTGATTGGCATTAATGAAATATCATCCCTTATATAATATCCAACCCATTCCACTCTCTAATGAAAATTATATTTCCTAAATGCATTAATCCTTTAAATTCAATTTCTAAAATCAAAAAGTTAGTTACTATTAAATATAAATAATAACTATTAAATCCAAGACAATAAAATATGAACAGTTGCTTTGTGCTATGACGCAACTAAATTTGTACACAAATTTATACCCCAGCCTAATTTATATCACATTTTTCTTTCAGTTAAAACTTTCAAAACAGTTTTGTAGGTTACCAATTCAAAATGAAGTTATAAAGGTGGAATTTAACGAATTTATAAACATTAAGAAATTGATAAACAGTTTAGGGTATTTATTATGAGTTATATAGTCTCCTTAAGAATATTAAGGAGAGCTTAAATTTACAAATTTTATCACCTATAAAATAAGGATTGTGTAAATAATAGAAATTTTGCAATTTTTTTCGTTTGAAGATGTCTTAGCTCTTCATTAGTTTATAGTATCCTAGCAATGCAAATTTAAAGAGTTAAAAGTATTCAAATAAGACAACTTCCATTAAAAACATTCTCAGTATTTACACTCTTTCCTCAATCCTTGTTTTAATTGCAGTAGATTTTCATTCTTATCAATTAAGTAAACAGAAGCAAAAATAGTTACAAAATCGTTATTTACTATTAAATAAAAATAATAACTATTAAATTCAAAACAATAAACTATGAACAGTTGTTTTATGCTACGTAACAACCAATTTTGTACACAAATTTATACCCCAGCCTAATTTATATCACAATATTTTTCTTTCAGTTAAAACCTTCAAAACAGTTTTGCAGCTTAAAAATTCAAAATTAAATTATAAAGGAGAAATTTAACGAGTTTATAAACACTAAAGAATCGATAAATAGTATAAGGAATTCATTATGAGTTACATAGTATCCTTACGATTATTAAGGAGAGTTTAAATTTACAAATTTTATCACCTATAAAATAATGATTGGGTAAATAACAAAAAAAGCAATTTTTTTCGTGAATCTGAAGATGTAGCTCTTCATTAGTTTATAGTATCCTAGCAACGCAAATTTGCAAGAGTTAAATGTATTCAATTAAGACAACTTCCGTTAAAAATAGTCTCAGTATTTACACCGTTTCCCCAATCCTTGTTTTAATGGCAGTATATTTTCATTCTTAGCACTTAAATAAACAGACGGCAAAAATAGCAACTCTTCCCCCAATCTCACTTTGAAGAATTTCCGAAGTTCCATTTTGATCGCAGCAGCGGCACCGTAATACCTATTCCGAAGAGCTCAATCCATTTCGTCCGAGGCAATGGTTCAGAAGCTCACATGGGATAAGGAAACAGTAATCCTCTTTCCTGTATACTTTGTAGGAGATTGTAATAAAATTTACTTGAGCTACTACTGCAAGATGTGACTGTAATAGCCGGAGTTTCCATTAAGAATTTGCACAAAGTGTACTACAATGTCTCTGCGGATGAGAAAAATGGTGCAAGTCGTGAAGTTTCAGGCCAGCTTCTATTCGAATTATTAGAAGTTAAGTAAATAAGCACATGGAATGTAGTGGACTAATATACATTTACAAGTTAAGAATAATTTAAGAATTGTAACAGTAATTCCAATAATATTATTACATATGAAAATGAAATTTTCAAAAATATATATTATAAGAATTGTTTTACTAAGAAGTTAAGTAAATAAGCACATGGAATGTAGTGAACTCTTTAATATGCATTTACAATTTAAGAATTGTAAGAATAATTCCAATAACATTCTTACATATGAAAATGAAATTTATAAAAATATATTAGAATTGTTTTATTTCAATGTGAATTGGAATTTTTTGACAGGATTTAAAATAATCCATAATGATTAATGGATAGTAAACGGATAGAGATGAAGGAAATGACAATCACAATGTTAATCATCTAAAAACACTTTTAATATATTAATAAGCATTAATCCCACAAATGTAAAATATCACTTATAAATCCTCTCTTATTAAAACCAACGATATGAATTGTTAATATTATTATCTGGATTAACATCAAGGAAATATTAACCCTTATATAATACCCAAATTATTTCATTCTCTAATGGAAGTTACATTTCCTAAATGCATTAAACCTTTAAATTCAATTTCTAAAATCAAAAAGTCAGTTACTATTAAATATAAATAATAACTATTAAATTCAAGACAATGAAATATGAACAGTTGCTTTGTGCTATTTAGCAACCAAATTAGTACACAAATTTATACCCTAGCCTACTTTATATCCAAATATTTTTCTTCCAGTTAAAATCTTCAAAACAATTTTGTAGCTTATGAATTCAAAAATAACTTTTAAAGGAGGAATTTAACAAGCTTATAAACACTAAGGAGTTGCTAAATAGTTTAAGGAATTTATTATACAGTCTCCTTACCACTATTAAGGAGAGTTTAAAGTTATAAATTTTGTCACCTATAAAATAATGATAGTGAAAACAACAAAAATGTTCCCATTTTTTTCGTTTGAAGATGTCTTAGCTCTACATTAGTTTACAGTATGCTAGCAACGCAAATGTATTCAAATAAGGCAACTTCCATTAAAAACATACTCAGTATTTACACTGTCTCTTCAATCCTTGTTTTAATGGCAGTAGATTTTCATTCTTAGCACTTAAGTAAACAGAAGGCAAAAATAGTAGCTCTCCCCCCAATCTCACTTTGAAGAATTTCCGAAGTTCCATTTTGATCGCTGTAATACCTATTCCAAAGAGCTCAATCCATTTCGTCCGAGGCAATGGTTCAAAAGCTCACACGGGATACGGAAACAGTAATCCTCTTTCCTGTATACTTTGTAGGAGATTGTAATGAAATTTACTTGAGCTACTGCTGCAAGATGTGACTGTAATAGCCGGAGTTTCCATTAAGAATTTGGAGAAAGTGAACCCAGTGTCTCTGCAGATGAGAAAAATGGTGCAAGTCGTGAAGTTTCAGGCAGCTTCTATTCGCATTATTAGAAGTTGAGTAAATAAGAACATGGAATGTAGTGAACTCTTTAACATGCATTTAAAATTTTAGAATTGTAAGAATAATTCCAATAACATTCTTAATATGAAAATGAAATTTTCAAAAATATGTTACAAGAATTGTTTTATTTCAGTGTGAGTTGGAATTTTTTTTGGCATGATTTAAAATTCCATGATGATTAATGGATGGAAAACGAACAGATGAATATTTAATATGCATTTACAATTTAAGAATAATTCCAATAAAATTCTTAAATATAAACATGAAATTTTCAAAAATCTATTAGAAGAATTGTTTTATTTCTATGTGAAATGGAATTTGTTTGACAGGATTTAAAAAATCCATAATATGTAATGGATGGAAAACGGCTTGATTAATGAAATGGAAATCACAATGTTAATAATCTAATAAGAACTTTTAATTTATTAATAAACTTTAAACCCACAAATGTAAATTATCACCTATAAATCCTGTTATTAAAAACAATGATATGAATTGTTAATTTTATAAACATCTTGATTAGCATCAAGGAAATATCGGCCCTTATATAATAATCAACCCATTTCATTCTCTAATGGAAGTTGTATTTCCAAATTCCTTTAATCCTTTAATGATATGGATTTTGAAAATCTGGCTTCCATGAAAGGAATATGGTATTAGTACAAACATCTGATGCTTTTAATCGTTCAACACATGAAAATGTTCATGCTTATATCTATGTATAATAGAGTACTAAATAATAGAATAATATATATCTATATAATATAATAGCTTATACATAATTATATATATGTATAATTATTATATGTATAATAGATTATACATAATTATATATATGTATGTATAATAGAAAGAGTCAAATTAACTAGAGCTTTTCATATCATTCGTGAAATGTTTTAGGTGTGCTGATAACTTAAAATTCTTTCTTCATTAATTAAATACTTTGTTAGTTAATTTGTCTTGGCCTTATTATATCAGCTTTAGCGTATTTAGGGCGGCGCGTTACAGCTAATTAACCAAGTCGTTAATATAATAAAATAGCTCTATTTAATAACACATTGAAACATAATTAAATAGTGCTATCAAATTAATGGTATTTAATTGTGTTTTATATCCTTAATGTAGAGTTTCGCTGCTTATATATACAGTGGCTTCCAAAACCCTTCGTACGTTTAAGAACTTCAATGAAATACCATACATTAATGAGAGTTAATATTTTAGATAATAATATATATAATTCTTTCTGAACAAAACTACATTAAATATTTTAAGAGCATGGAGAAATTTTTTTTAAAAAGTCAGTAGTCAAAAAGTAACAAAACTGTTCTTACACTTAAAATAAATTTAATGAACAGTGCAATATTTTGATCAGCTAATAGGATATCCTGAAGCTTCTGCAACAATTTTTTAATGTCTGAAAATAAATTTTCGAACTACTGCTTTTATTCCTTAATTTCTTTTTAATTTCTGCATAACTGTTCCTTCACTTGTGGATCATTTTTGTTTTTAGTTTTGTAGTGCGCAAGTGCGGCCGGCGCCACATTGGGCGCCAGATTGTAGTGTTGTCGTTTGTGAAGCTGGATTGCAACTGGGTGTAATTGGCTTGAGACTTGAGACACAGGTTTGAGAATACACATATTTACACACGCACAAACACGGCCCACATATAATATTTAAAACATTTTAAAATATATATAATTATAGATTCGTGGAGGGATTCCACGAAAAAGCCGAAAATAAAGATATTCGGATTTGCATTGTATGCGCAAAATATGCTTCCCCTCCGGGTGAGAGCCTGTAGGCCAACTTATATGCAGGTCACGTTGAATATATTTCCTCTTGAGATGGGAGATTACAAACTAAACGTTTCTCACCAGAAGCGTGTGATCGCGCTGTACTAAACGTTTCCCAGTGGCAGTACTTCCTCTCTGGTGGAAGTCTCGTGGACTACTGACCATTTCACCTGAACGCTACAGGGGGCGCTCTTGCAGTGCATAGGAGGGAGCACAGTTACAGTTTACTTTTAGTTTTAAAGTCGTATCTTCAGACCTTCAGCATTCTCTAATTGTGTTCTAATGGGTTTAACTCAGTTAACTTAAATGAACACCACCTCAGTTGTTGAGTAACAACTAAAATGGTATTTTCAAAATTTGTGGTCAATTATAGAGCCATCAAAATCGAGTGTTTGGAGCAGTGTGCTTTGGATCGTTGAAAAAAGGTTGATTTCAATACCCAAATTTTGCCTTGATAATTTAAAATTGATTTTTAAAATATTTAAAATATTTAAAAATATTTTTTATTATATATTATATTTTTTTGTAAATATTTTTTTTAAATATTTAAATTAAAAAGTATGATTCATTTTGTTGTCATTGTATATCAAATTACCTAATTAATTATGATATGCATCCTTACACAATGACGATATATCGTTATGCTTTATTATTCGAACTAAGTTCTTCGGATCAAGTTCCTAATTTTTTATTCTACATAAAATTGTACGTCCACTGGAACCAAAAATATTACATTTGCTTTCATTTGCAAATAAGATATGATTCCATTATATTTCGGGGTTGTTTACCATTTATTTCACGAAGAGAAGGCCATAATTTTAACAGATAAAAAAAAACAATATTCGAAAATGTTTCTACGTACCATCACTTTTGTGGCATGTTCCTTCTCCGCCTCAATGCCTTTTTATTTAAAAATAATAATTCTATATTTTTAAAATAAATCGCTCGATTTTATTCAGAATTGCATAAGATGAAAGAAAAATTGCTACACTGTATATGATAATACAATTCTAGGCTGCAGATCTTTTACTACACATTTCTGAAGCTTACGAATGCACATATTCTCGCAAATACGCTACGTCAATTAAAGTTTGTACTATATATTTATTTTTTTACTCTTTCTGAGATTATATTCAATAAGATTATTGTATCGAAATTAAACTAGTTAAATAAATGTTGTAAAGTTAGATAATATATATATTTGCATTTCATCAATGGAATTCGCATTAGATAATTGCCTGTATTACCAGTTACTTAAATATTTATGTTTTTAAATATTAAACATTTTAATCTTTAATATTGAAATTTCCGACTAAAACGAACTTGTATTTTCATTGTTCTGTTAGTAAAAGAAATTAATGATTGTTAAAGAAAGTTTCTGAATGATTTCCTTTTGATTGTAGGCGTAAATAGTTATCACATGGCTTTATACAAATGTAACGTAAAAAAAAAAAATATTTAATTCTTTTTTATTTTAATATGTTAACTAAATTTTGAAGTATGTATATTTTTATTTTTATGGTTTATTTAGTATATATTATATTTAGTTATTTTATAGTTAGTTATATATAATATTTAGTTATTTTTATAGGTTTTTTTTTAATATATATGTACATTTTTATGTATTTCTTTATTTTTTATATTATGTATATTTTTTACATGCATACATATTTTCCGATATAAAGGAATTTTTTATTAAAATTCCAATGGATACTAGTATGTCAGGAAAAAAATTCTTTAACTTTAAAAATAAAAATTCGCAGAAAAATAATTAAAAGTATTGAGTTTTGGCATAAAAAAAATATGGAGATGAGTTTTTTTTTCAAAGTCGGACTTTTGACTATCATAATACTGGATGTTGGTACCGAAATAATATATAATCTTTAACACTACCCCTCCCAATTACCGATAAAAGCAAAGAAGTAATATTTCTCATAAAAACTACATTAAACAGATCCGTCGGTCCTGACTTTGTGTAACAATGCATATCATTGAAATTCGTGAAGTAAATGGAGCCAAATGAAAAGAAAAAAGCTTAACATCCGCAGACTTGAGCCTAACATTTTCAAACGTGCTTTCTTGAACAAAAATTTTTAATTTAGGATTTTGAAATCCATTTGGAATATTCAAATTTAACTGGATATTTTTAAATTTTGTATATAGAAACATTTATTTAACATTAAAGATCTTGTTCACTCTAGTAAACACTGTTGATCCAGAAAAACCCTTGATTGGTGGAAAAGGATGTTTATTGTCTTTCGGAAGGACATTTAGAGGTTAAACTCCAACATATGTCGTACAACACATAAATGTTCCACCAAGCATATGTGAGAAGCTCACACGTGTACACACACGTCTCTATTGAAAACGTCTTCTAACTGAAGACAGCAACTGCGAAATACACCCTTGATGGGTCCAAATCCTTTTCCCCCTGGGACTTATGTTACCACTCAGTCACATTGAGAATATCATATGAACAATTGCTAAACTTTAATCATTGTTATATTCACTGCAGGTATTGCAGTTCTTTTTTATTCTTGCGTTACAAATGTTAATAAATTTCCTTTAAAATATTATTCTTTATACGTCTTCTAGAAGGTGTCATTATTGATTTTGAAAACAAAAATGCTCTTGACAATTTGTTGCTCTAATTCTTGGAACTTGAACAATTTTGTATGAATTTGAACAATTTTTAATATTTTTTCTATTTTTACAAATAAATGTAGCAAATAAAAAAATCAATAATAAAAACGAATAGGTAATATTCTTACTTATTACGAAACAGCAAAAACAATTCTGAACCTTCCTTCAATATGTTAATTCTTTTATAAAATTTTTTTTAAAATTTTTCAATTTTCAATACATTACTTTTTATCTTAATTTATTAATTGTTATTTAACAGAAAGTTTAACAAAGCTTTTCAAATTAAAGCAGATTTGATGAAACTTCGTAAATTGCATATTTTATTCTCTTATAAATTTGAAAACAATTTTGCATCAACTAGAAGTAAAAATAAAGTTCAAATTTAAACTAAAGGAATTTTTCTCGAATTAATTCAGCTTTAAAACGCACAATTTCTGAAATTGAATGTATAAAACTGTTTGTATTTAAGCTTAACAAGTTGTTCAGTCAAAATATTTGAATTATTCATCTACTGCTTGAATAGTCGCTTTGACTCAATAACCTAGAAAACATGAATAAACTTGTTTTACACTATTCTAAAATTATAAAATAATACAAATGCGAAACCAATAATGAATTTAATGACTAAATAATCGATAAACCACCTCCCATGTAAATTACTTTCGCTCCTTTGAACTAAATAAATAGCGAATTGCTTTAAAATCCAAAAGATCAAACATTCTCTCTAACACTATCGAAAAGTGATTTGATTGCATACTAATTTAAAAGCAAATTCATTAAATTGCCTTAATTTAAAATGCAGCTCTACAACGCTTTAATAATATTAAATTAGAAAAGGTTTGAAATAGATGAGGAATTTCTGAAATTCTAATAACTGTATTTTTTTATTTTTTATTAATTGTTATTAGCATCAGAATATTGTATTCTGATGGAATAATTTTATTCTCAAATGATAATTTGTTCTAATTTAGTTTATAATTTAATTCCCAAATGTACTTTTGAAACTTGTTTTATTAGAATGAGGTATAGTATTTCAGAATTTCCCAGAAATTAGGAAAAATGAAAAATATTTTATTTAACCTTTTATAATTGATATTTAAGAAATTAACTGAAATCAATTGGTTTGCTATTTATCAAATGTTGATAAATAAATAAAATAGTACCATATCCATTTAAAAAGTTCTACGAAAAACAAATTTTGCATAATAATATTTATTTATTATTTGTATTTGTACACTGGTGGTTTTTATTAATTGGTTTCTTTTGTTAGTAATTGACATTAATTTTTTTAGGAAATACACAAACTATAATTCAATGATAAAATGTCGTCGTGTTTTTTACGGATTTGGATAAACACTTTTATGAGAGTGATTCAACTCATCAAATATATATATATATATATTTCAGGTTATGATTAAAAATGAAAAATATTCAACATATAATATTCAATAAAGGATAATGAATATATACAATGAAACATTTTATGTACTTATTATATTTTCTTATATATATATATATTATATATATATATATATATATATATATATATATATATATATATATATATATATATATATATATGTATATATAATGAATTCCCGGTTATTATACAAAGAATTGAAACATTAAAAATAAAATTTGATCACAAGAGCACGATTACATCAC